>PVHT021183585.1:6746713-6819235 GCA_004024745.2 Catagonus wagneri
AGAAATAACAAAAATCAGAATGGGGAAAAAAAAGGGAGACTAAAAGGACAACAGAAAAAAAAAAAAAGACCTGGATTTTCTTTTTTTCCTAACATAAAATAAGACAAACACATTTAGCTAGACTCACCAAGTAAAAAAGAGAGGACTCAAATAAATAAAATCATAAATCATAAAGGAGACACTACAAATGATACCACAGAAGTACAATGATCATAAGAGACTACTATGAATAAATGTACACCAACAAATTGAACAGCCTAGAAGAAATGGATAAACTCCTAGAAACATACTACCTGCCAAGACTATCATGAAGAAATAGAGAATCTGAATAGGCCAATTACTAGTAAGGCAAGTGAATCAGTAATCAAAAGCCTCCCAACAATAAAAAGCCCAGGACTAGATGGATTCACTGGTGAATTCTATCAAACATTTAAAGAATTAACACCAATCCTTTATAAACCCTTTCAAAAATGTAAGAGGAAAAACTTCCAAACTCATTTTATGAGGCTAGCATAACCCTGATACCAAAGCCAGACAAGAGCATTACAAGAAAAAAAAGTACAGGCTAATATCCTTGATAAACATAGATGCAAAAATCTTCAACAGAATTAGCAAGTGAAATTCAACAATATTTATTAAAAGAACTGTAGGGAGTTCCCGTCATGGCACAGCAGAAACAAATCCAACTAGGAACCAAGAGGTTGTGGGTTCGACCCCTGGCCTTGCTCAGTGGGTTAATGATCCATCATTGCCGTGAACTGTGGTGTAGGTCGCAGATGAGCCTAAGATCTGGCATTGCTGTGGCTGTGGTGTAGCCCGACAGCTGTAGCTTTGATTAGACCCCTAGCCTGGGAACTTCCATATGCCATGGGTGTAGCCCTAAAAAGCCAAAAAAAAAAAAAAAGTAAGCCAAGATCAAGAGGGATTTATTGTAAGGAATCAAGGATGACTCCACATCTGAAAATCAACCTGACACACATTAACAAAATGAACACCAAAAAATCATATAATCATCTCAATAGACACAGAAAAAGCATTTCATGAAATTCAATATCTACTTATATTAAAATTCTGAACAAAGTAGGTATAGAGGAAATGGACCTCAAAATAATAAAGGCCATAAATGACAAGCCCATAGCTAGCTAACATCACAGTCAATGGTGAAAAGCTAAAAGCTTTATCTCTAAGGTGAGAAAGACAAGAATGCTCTCTCTTGCCACATTTATTCAGCACAGTGTTGGAAGTCCTAGAAATTCCTGCTATGGCGCAATGGGATTGGCGGCGTCTCGGGAGCACTGGGACACAGTTTGATCCCTGGCCCCGCACACTGGGTTAACGATACGTGTTGCTGCAGCTGCAACTTAGGTTGCAAATGTTGCTCGGATCTGATCCTTGTCTTGGGAACTCCATATGCTGAAGGGCAGCCAAAAAAGAAAAAGAAGAAAAGAAAAAGAAGAAAGAAAGAAAGAAAGAAAGAAAGGAAGGAAGAAAGAAAGAAAGAAAGAAAGAGGGAGGGAAGGAAGGAAGGAAGGAAGGAAAAGGAAAGAAAGAAAGAAAAAGGAAATCCTAACCAGGGCATTTAGGCAAGAGGGGAAAAAAAAAAAGCATCCAAATTGGAAAAGAAGTAAAATTGTCAGTATCTACAGATGGATGACATGAGAGTATGTATACACAAAAAACCCTAGACTCCACCAAAAAACTGTTAGAAATAATAAATGAATTCACTAGAGTTTAAGGATACAATTTTTTTTCTTTTTTGCTTTTTAGGACCACATCCATGGCATATGGAGGTTCCCAGGCTAGGGGTCCAATTGGAGCTACGGCTGCTGGCCTACACCACAGTCACAACAACATCAGATCCAAGCCATGTCTTCAACCTACACCACAGCTCACGGCAACGCTAGATCCTTAACCTACTGAGCAAGGCCAGGGATGGAACCTGCAACCTCATGGTTCCTAGTCGGATTTGTTTCTGCTGTGCAATGACGGGAACTCCGCAAGATACAAAATTAATGTACAAAAATATGTTGTGTTTGTACACTAATGGCGAACTATCAAAAAGAAAAATGAAGAAAACAACCCCATTTACAGTTACACCAAAAAGAATAAAATACCTAAGAATAAATTAAACTAAGGAGATGAAAGACCTGCACACTGAAAACTATGCAATGAAGAAAGAAACTGAAGAGGATAAATGGAAATACATTCCTTCCTCATGGTTTAAGGAAATTTGTTTTTCTTTTAATTTTTTAATCTTTTTTTATTACAGTTGATTTCCAATGTTGTACCAATTCTGCTATACAGCAAAGTGACTCTGTCCTGCAAATGTATATATATCTCTTTTATTAATTATTTTCCACCATGGTCTATCCCAGAAGATCGGATATAGGTCCCCGTGTTATGCAGTAAGACCTTATTGTCTATCCATTCTAAATGCAGTATTTTGCATCTATTAATTCCAAACTCCCAGGCCATCCCACTCCCTCCGCCCTTATTTTTTTTTTTTTTTTTTTGTGGCAAGAGAATTTACTTACAAAACATAAAAAATAACTAGATCAGGGAGTTCCCATCATGGCTCAGCAGTAATGAACACGGCTAATATCCACAAAGACACAGGTTCAATCCCTGGCCTTGCTCAGTGGGTTAAGGACCCAGTGTTGCAGTGAGCTGTGGTGTAGTTCATAGACTTGGCCTGGATCTGGCCTTGCTGTGGCTGTGGTATAGGCTAGCAGCTATAGCTCCAATTTAACCCCTAGCCTGGGAACTTCCACATGCCGTGGGTGCAGCCCTTAAAAAAAGAAAACAAATTATATGAAAGGAGGAGAAAAATATAAGGTAAATCAACTTCATTTCTAGGAGTTCCCGTCATGGTGCAGTGGTTAATGAATCCGACTAGGAACCATGAAGTTGCAGGTTCGATCCCTGGCCTCGCTCAGTGGATTAAGGATCTGGCATTGCCCTGAGCTGTGGTGTAGGCCGCAGTATGGCTTGGATCTGGCATTGCTATGGCTGTGGCATAGACCAGCAGCTGTAGCTCCGATTCGACCCCTAGCCTGGGAACCTCCATATGCCGCGGGTGCGGCCCTAAAAAGCAGAAAAAAAAAATGAAGTTCATTTTTAAAAGCTTATTGAAGGATACTTGATTTACAATGTTGTGATAATTTCCGCTATTCAACAAAGTGATTCAGTTACACATATAGACACATTCTTTTTCAGATTCTTTTCCCATGTAGATTATCACAGAATATTGAGTAGAGTTCCCTGTGCTATACAGTAAATCCCTGTTGGCCAGTCATTCCATATAACACAGTGTGCTTATATGCCAATTTCAAACCATTCCTCCTCTCAAACCATCCTTCCTCTCAACCTGTCTTTAGTAACCATAAATCTGTTTTCAAAGTCTGTGAGTCTGTTTCTGTCCCGCAAGTAAGTTCACTTGTATCCTTTTTTTTTAGATTCTACACAGGATGTTTGCCTTTCTCTGTCTGACTTACTTCATTTAGTATGATAATCTCTAGGCAGGACAATGCTGGATGCTTAAACCGCTGCACCGGAAGAGAACTCCCTGAAAAGATGTTTTTCCACAGATGACACACAGAGGCCAACGGGTACATGAAAAGGTACTCAACATCACTAATAACAGGGAAATGCAAATCAAAACCATAATGAAAATCTTACCTCACAGCTATTAGAATGGCTATTATCAAAAAGACAAGATATAACCAGTGTTGAAGAAGATTTGAGAAAAGGGAACTCTTGTTCACTTACAAGCTTTTGCACAGCAAAGGAAACCATAAGCAAAATGAAAAGAAAACCTACGGAATGGGAGAAAATAGTTGCAAACAATGCAACCGACAAGGGCTTCATCTCCAAAATATACAAACTATTCATACAACTCAACAGCAAACAAAACAAAACAAACAAACCCCAATTGAAAAATGGGCAGAAGACCTAAATTGACATTTCTCCAAAGAAGACATACAGATGGCCAACGGGCACAGGAAAAAATGCTCAACATCACTAATTATTGGAGAAATGCAAATCAAAACTAAAATGAGGAGTCCTATGTGGCTCAGCAGGTTAAGAACCCGACTAGTATCCTTGAGGATGTGGGTTTGACCCCTGCCCTCACTCAGTGGGGAGAAGTGCAGCAAGCTGTGGTGCAGGCTGCAGATGCAGCTTGGATCTGGTGTTGCTGTAGCTGTGGCATAAGCTGGCAGGTCCAATTTGACTCTTAGCCCAGGAACTTCCACATGCCACACGTGGCTAAAAAGAAAAGAAAAAAAAAACCACAAGGAGGTACCACTTTACACTGGTCAGAATGGCCATCATTAATAAATCTACAAATAACAAGTACTGGAGAAGGTGTGGAGAAAAGGGAACCCTCCAACACTGTTGGTGAGAATGTAAACTGGTAAAACCACTATGGAAAACAGTATGGAGGTTCCTTAGAAAACTACATATAGAATTACCATATGATCCAGCAATCCTACTTTTGGGCATATACCCAGACAAAAACTTAATTCAAAAAGATACTATGCACCCCTATGCTCAAAGCAACACTATTCACAACAGCTAAGACACGTAAACAACCCAAATGTCCATTGACAAATGAATGGATTAAAAAGATGTGGAACCTATACACACTGGAACACTACTCAGGCATTAAAAAAAGAATGAAATAATGCCATTTACAGCAACATGGATGCAACTAAAGATTCTCATACTAAGTGAACTAAGTCAGAAAGAGAAAGACAAACATCCTAAGATATGGAATCTAAAATATGGCACAAATGAAACTATCTACAGAACAGAAACAGACTCACAGACAAGGAGAACAGGCTTGCAATTGCCAAGGGGGAAAGCAGAGGGAGTGGGATGGACTGGGAGTTTGGGGTTAGTAGATGTAAACTATTACATTTAGTATGGATAAGCAATAATGTCCTGCTATATAGCAGAGAGAACTATATCCAATCACTTATGACAGAACATGATGGAAGGTAATATAAGAAAAAGAATGTGTGTGTGTGTGTGTGTGTGTGTATCTCAATCACTGGGTCACTTTGCTATACATCAGAAATTGACAACATTATAAATCAACTATATCGTAATAAAAAATTTTGTTTAATAAAATTTAATAAATGAGCACCAATGAGCCCTGCTTTCTAATATTCACTACCTTGTATCATCCTCTCCCCTTAATTGCAGGCTGAATTTACTGACTCCCTAGTAAGAGAATATGCAGAAGTGAAAATTTTGGAGCATTGGCTATTATTATCTAAACCATATCAGATGCACAGATGCTCTCACTTTTCAATCCCCTTTCAGAGATAAACAAACCAAGCCTAAGAACAGTCTAATAGACATGTCAGGAGTTCCCTTTGTTTCTCATGGGGTTTAGAACCCAACATAGTGTCCCGGAGGATTCGGTTTCCATCCCTGGCCTTGCTCAGTGAATTAAGGATCTGGCTTTGCCACAAGTGCAGTGTAGGTCACAGATGCAGCTCAGATCCAGCACTGCTGTGGCTGTGGTGTAGGCTGGCAGCTGCACCTCCAATACAACCCCTACCCCTAGCCCAGGAATTTCCATATAATGCAGGTATGGCAGTAAAAAAGAGAAATGCCAAAACTGGGATGACAATCCAACACCCCAACATACTTAACATTATGCAAGTAAAATAAATAAATAAATAAAATAAATATAAAAATAATAAAATAAAACATAATTTTTTAACCTAAATAATACAAAATCTTTCTGAATCCTAGAAATTTTCAAAATCACACCACAAACTTTCCAAAGCTTAAGTGCCGTTACTGAATATGGCCATCATCGAAAACGAAAATTATCTCACGGAGGTCAAGGACCTTTCCCCCTACTGCTCTCTCTGCATTTTACACAGAAAGGACAGGCAGAAGGCAGAGAGTCTCCGGGTAGATGAGAGGGCTCCACCTCCTCCTCAGACCCCAGGTTTCAGAGAGGAAAAGGAGCCTTGCGAAAGGGAGAGAGAGGACTGGTCTGTCGCCCTCCTGGCACATCTGGCCCAAGTTCCTTCTTCAGTTCCTAAGGTGATGCCGGGCCACCAAACCTGAAGAAGGAAGGGGCCGCCGGAGTCCAGCCGGTAGGGGTGGGAAGCGGGAGCCAGGACGGCAAGCGTACCTCATAGCCGCGGAGTCGCCAAGGAACGCACTGCCCACGGCTGCCAGCGGCGCCGGTCGGGAGCCGAGGTCCCCGCGCGGCACTCCGTCCCAAAGGGAGCGAGCGCCAGAGTCGTATGAGTAGCGCCATGAACTAAAAGTCGGAGGCCTGACCCTTCACCGACCGGGGTCGCTACCTAGCGGGGCGGAGCTAAAGGAGTCGCAGTCCTTCCCGAGAAAGCCCCGTCAACTTCCGGGCCGGCCCCTCTGTAGCTCAGCAGCTTCCGGTCCGCGGTTTGGGGCGCGGGACATCCTGATTGGGCGGGACTTAGAGGCCTTTCGGCGCAGGCGCCCTGTGGACCGAGGTGGTAAGCGCCCTTCTGGCCGCTGGTTCATTAGTGCTCCTTGCCGCTGGCTGTCTCTCTTGGTTTTGACTGGAAGGCAGATCACCAGAACAGACTTGAAAGCCGGGAGATAGGCCCGAGGATTTACGTCTGCAAGAAAATAATGATTTGTTATTTATGGTTTCTGCTGCCTTCAAAGATGAGAATTTGGGTTCTTTTTTTTTTTTTTTTTCAGGAAATAAATGCTTGGAAGTAGTAAACTGCCCCACCTAAAGAAGGGAATAGAAGAGATTGAGAGACTGGGGGCCGGGGGAGGGGGAGTTTCTCAGGGAGAAGAGAGAAGCCAGAAATAAACACAGAACCTGAACCCGGTGCTGGTCTAGTAAGCAAGACTATGGAGGAGAGGGCTCTGGACAGGAAGTTAATGCCTTGGTCTGCTATGGGAAGTGTGATTTAAAACCCTTATTTCCCCCTCAAAATATTAAAGTAAGGTCGATATTCTCACTGGCCTGGAATTGTTGTAGAGGGAATAAACAGGTTTTGAATCCTACTTCAGCGCTGATGTAGGTGAAAACCCAAGCTGCAAACCTACTATATGGAGTTTATGGGAAACAATTATGGGCCATGAAGTAGTTACAGTTTTTTAACTATAGCAGTTAGGTCGCGCTTGTATAGTACTTATAATACTGCATAGTGAGTTAACACACACTATTTCATTTGATCTTCCCAACTACCTTGTTAAGTAACTGGTGTCCCAGGTTAGTAAACCAGAGAACTATAGCTCACAGAGATTCATTAGCCAAGGACTCTTAGCTCATAGGTATTGGTAGAATAGAATCCATGCCTTCTAACTCCCAAGTCCAATGCTTCTATGTGATTTCCATTATGGTTTATCACGGGATACAGAATATAATTCCCTATGCTATACAGTAGGACCTTGTTGTTTGTCCATCCTATATGTTCTAGTTTGTATCTGCTAACCCCAAACTCGCACTCCCAATCCTTCCCTCTCAAGCCACGCCCCTACCTTGGCAACTTGAATTCTATTCTCTCTGTGAGTCTGTTTCTGTTTGATAGGTATGTTTATTTGTGTCATATTTTAGATTCCACATATAAGTGATACCATATGGTATTTGTCTTTTTCTAACTTTGCTTACTATGGTAGTCTCTAGGTTCATCTATGTCTCTGCAAATGGCATTATTTCATTCTTTTTTTGGCTGAGTAATATTCCGTTTTATACATATACTTAATCTTCTTTATCCACTCATCTGTCAGTGGACATTTAGGTTGTATCCATGTCTTGACTACTGTAAATAATGCTGCTATAAACATAGGGTGCATGTATATTTTTGAACTATACTTTTCTCTGGGTATATGTTCATTAGTGGGATTGTTGGATGATATGGAAACTCTGCTTTTAGTTTTCTGAGGGACCTCTCTACTGTTTTCCATGGTGGCTACTCCAATTTACATTCCAGTTTACAGTGTAGGAGGATTTCCTTTTCTCTACACGCCCTCCAACATTTGTTATTTGTAGACTTTTTTCCTTTTTTTTTGGTCTTTTTAGGGCTGCACCCATGGCATATGGAAGCTTCCAGGTGTGGGGTCGAATCGGAGCTGTAGCTGCTGGCCTCCACCACAGCCACAGCAATGTGGGATCTGAGCTGCATCTGTGACCTACACCACAGCTCATGGCAATGCCTGATCCTTTCATGGCCAGGGATTGAATCCACGTCCTTCTGGACCCTAGTCTGGTTTGTTACTGCTGAGCCATGATGGGAACTCCCTGTAGAATTTTTAATGATGGCCATTCTGACCTGTGTGAGGTGGGACCTCATTGTAGTTTTGATTTGCATTTCTCTAATAATTAGCACTGATGAGCATCTTTTCATGTGCCTATTGATCTTCTGTATGTCTACTTTGGACAAATGTCTATTTTAGTCTTCTGCCCATTCTTCCATTGGGTTGTTGTTTTTTGTTGTTGTTGTTATTGAGTTGCACCAGGTGTTTGTATATTTTGGAAATTAAGCCCTTAAGGGTCACATTGTTTGCACATATTTTCTCCAAGACCATTTTGTTGATGGCTTCATTTGCTATGCCAAAGGTTATGTTTCATTAGGTGCCATTTGTTTAGTTTTGCTTTTATTTCAATTGGCTACATTTTTTTTTTTTTTTACATACTCCACTGGCAGCTTTCTCAGTATCACCAAGTAATATGTTTATACCACTGGATGTCACCATAATCCTGAAACTGAGTTTGTGATATTTCAGCCCAAATAAAATTTTAATTAAATTTTTTCATTTTGAAAAAAAAATGTAGATCCCTAGAAAAATGGTAGGAAATCCCACAGATTTTTCACCTAGACCCATCCATTGTTAAGATTTTGTCACATTTGCTTTATCTTTCTTTACATAAGTTACATATAACATGCTTATTTTTTTTCTTTTTCTTTTCTTTTTTTTCTTTTTAGGGCCAAATCTGTGGCATATGGAAGTTCCCAGGCTAGGGGTCAAATCAGAGCTGCAGCTGCTGGCCTACATCACAGCCACAGCAGCGCAGGATCTGAGCTGTGTCTGTAACCTACACCACAGCTCATGGCAATGCTGGATCTTTAACCCACTGAGCGATGCCAGGGGTTGAACCCTGTGTCCTCGTGAATACTGGTCAGATTCATTTCCTTTGCACCTCAGCGGGAATTCTTGCATGCTTTATCGCCGTTATTATTTTCCATTGTTGAACTTTTTGAGAGTAGATTACAGAGATCATGACTCTTCATACCTAGAAACAGAGATGTTCTCTTGTATAATTCCAGTACAATTTTCAAATTCAGGAAATTGCAATTGTCCAAATACTGTTATTTAATATACACAGGCTGCTTATTTTTCCAGTGCTATATAGCAACTATTTTTTCTCCAGTTCTGATCAAATTCTGATTATGTGTTGCATATAATTGTCATGTTTCTTTTGTCTCTTTCAGTCTGTAATATTTCTCTCTCAGCTTCGGGCACACTATCTTTTCTTGCCCCCAGTGAGCCTCAAAATTTCCTATGTGATATTCTTTCTGTCACGATTCCTTTCCTTTTCACTACCTTGGAGCCCTACTCTTTCCCCCTACTTCACTCCACTGTTCCTTACCTTGCTAATTCCTTTTTTGTTGTTGTTGTCTTTTTGCCTTTATCTAGAGCCGCACCCGCGGCATATGGAGGTTCCCAGGCTAGGGGTCTAACAGGAGCTGTAGCCACCGGCCTTCGCCACAGCCACACGGGATCCGAGACGCATCTGCAACCTACACCACAGCTCACGGCAACGCCAGATCCTTAACCCACTGAGCAAGGCCAGGGATCGAACCTGCCAGATCCTTAACCCACTGAGCAAGGCCAGGGATCGAACCTGTAACCTCATGGTTCTTAGTCGGATTCATTAACCACTGAGCCACAACGGGAACTCTGACCTTGCTAATTCCTATTCCTCTTTCAGCTCTCAGCACAAATGTTACTTCCTTAGAGAAACTTTTCTTGGTTCCCCTTAATATATTTTCATTTCCTTTATGACTCTAAGCATGTTTTATAATTTCATTTTTGTATTTGTGATTATTTGTCAATCTAGAGTGTATTTTAGAGACAGAGTTGATAAGAATTTGTAATGAGTGCTTTCACTGTACTGCAAACTCAATGTAATGTCCAATTTTTATCTGTTACAGGGCCTGGCAAAATTGTTTCATTCAGTAAACATTTTTTTTTTTTTTTGGCTGCACTCAAAATATGCAGAAGTTCTCTGGGCCAGGGATAAAACCTCTGCCACAGGGTTCTGAGCTAAAACAGTGACCGTGCTGGATCCTTTACCTGCTGAGCCACCCGGGAACGCCTAACAAATATTTTTTGCTCATCTGTAATATACCTGGATGAATGTGATGACTAATTCCTTCTAGTTGTGAATGAATAATCCCTAGTGGAGTATATATTCCAGTTGGGGAAAGATAGAAAGCAAGATCAATGATGTAATATCATAAAAGATATAATAGATGATAAATAAATGCCGAAAAGGAAGACAAAGCAGTAAGGGGGAGAGAGTATATTTTGGTGTAAGCATTACAGTTTTAAGTAGGAAATAGGAGGGTGGCCACAGAAGAGCTCACTGATGGGAAAGAGGGAATGAGCCATGAAGATGTCTGGGGTCCAAGCATATCATGCAGAGAGGGAAATTGTAGTGTCAAAGGCTGAACTGGGAAGGCAACTGGCTTTTTCACTGAATGTAAGTCCATTTTAGATGGAATGACTAAAGAGGAGAGTTTTAAGAGATCTGGTCAAAGAGGATGTAGGGACCAAGTTAATGCAGGACCTTGTCAGCAATTGTAAGGACTTTGTTTTTTGTTTTTCCTTTGTATGATTGTCCTGACAGTCTAATTTACATTTTAGTTAGATCCTTCTGACAGTTTAGAAAGTAGTCTGAAGGGGAACAGGTAGGAAGCAGTTACTAAGATAATGCAATAATCTAGAAAGAAATAGTGGTAACTTGGACTAGACTGGAAAATATGAATTGTCAGAATTCAGATTTTTTTTTCTTTTTATAGCTGCACTTGGCTTATATGGAAGTTCCCGGGGCAGGGGTTGAATCAGAGCTGTGGCTGAGGCTTATGCACACCTTGTGGCAATGTAGGATCCTTAATCCACCGAGCAAGGCCAAAGATTGAACCTGCACCCTTGCGGAGACAAGTCAGGTTCTTAACCCTATGAGCCACAGTAGGAACTCCAGAATCCAGAGGTATTTTGAAAGTTGAGTTGACAGTATTCCTCAACAGACCCAATCAGATGGAACAGGGTATGCGAGAGGCAAAGATGTCTTCAAGCGTTTTGGTCCAGACAACAGGAGGAAGCTGTGCCGTTACATGAGACAGAGAAGACTGTGGGAGATACAGATTTATGGGAGAGCTTCTTTGTACATTTAGATTTTAAATGCTTACTAGACATGGGTGGTAACCAGCCTTCAAGATGGCCCTCAGTGATTCCTACCTCCTGGATTTATTTTCACATTAGATAAGGCTGGTCTATTTGACCAATAGAGTACTGCAAAGGTGATGCTGTGTGATTCCTCATACATCTAAATCATAAAACTCATTGAGTTTCTGCCTTAACCTCTTGGATTGTTTTCCCTCGGGGGAGACAGCAACCATGCCATTACATTACTCAAGCAGCCCTATTGAAAGGCCCAGGCTGGAGAGAAATTGAGGTCTCCCACCAACAAAGACCACTACTATTACATGCGAATTGGCCACCTTGGAATTTCTCAGCCCAATAAGATAACTGCAACCCTGCATAACACCTGGCTGCAACTCTCACGAGGCAGGACAAGCCAGAACCACCCAGCTAAATCACTCTGAAATTCCTGGAACATGAAAGCTATATAATGAATGATTTCTTTAGTGACCATAAAATAAATAAGCCACCAAATTTGGTATATTCTATTATGCAGTCATAGATAACCAATACAAATCCCAAGTAGGGAGTTGGAACCTAGAATCAGGATTTAGAAGTCTCGTAGCCTTCAGCATATAGATGGATTTCAAAGCTGTAAGCCTTGATGAGGTAACTAAAGATGTAGAGAACTTTTCGCTGTGGCATAGTGGGTTAAGAATCCGACTGCTGGAGCTCCCTTCGTGGCTCAGTGGTTTACGAATCTGACTAAGAACCGTGAGGTTGTGGGTTCGATCCCTGGCCTTGCTCAGTGGGTTAAGGATCCGGCGTTGCCGTGAGCTGTGGTGTAGGTTGCAGACGCAGCTCGGATCCCGCGTTGCTGTGGCTGTGGCGAAGGCCGGCAGCTACGGCTCCTGTTAGACCCCTAGCCTGGGAACCTCCATATGCCACAGGTGCGCCTCTAGATAAGGCAAAAAGACAAAAAAAAAAAAAAAGAATCCAACTGCAGCGGCTTGGGTCACTGTGAAAGCGTGCATTCCATCCCCAACCTGGTCCAGTGCCCTGGTTCAAGGGTCTGGTATTGCCATAGCTGTGGGATACGTCGCAGCTGTGGCTGGTATTCAGTCTCTGGCCTGGGAACTTCCATATGCTGCACCAGCGATAAAGATAGTGAAAAATAAAAATAATGAAAAAAGTGAAAAATCATTCATTTTAGCATCCATTTAAATCTCTACCAGGTGTTGAGTCCTATGCTTCTTTGTTCTTTGTTTCTAGAAACTTGTTATGTCTAACCCATAATAGAAATTCAATATGTGTTGAGTGAGTAGGTGAATGAATAAGAACAGCAGTGGAATGGAATTTAGACTATAGTTTGAGAAGAATGAATAAGTACATTGAATAACTATGGCACTGTGTGTTTAAAGGAGAGTTTGCTTATTAGATACTAAAAATGCAGGACCATTTCATTGTTTCTATCCTTATTTTAATGGAGACAAAAGTCCTGAAAGTTGGGTATTGATGCTATGTATTCTGGAAATTTTGAAACTTGCAACTAAATTAATGGTGCCTGAGGACCTTTGTTTTAATGTAAAAATAAAATAAAAATTTTAAAGGTTGTTTTTACCAGCCTTTACTAAAAACAAAATAAAACACTCTCTTTCCTCCCCACTATGTTCCAGCCACAAAGACCTTGTTTCTGTTCCTGCAATTTGCTAAGACTCTTCCTGCCTTTGTCCCTGATATCACCCCTCTGCCTTCAGATCTTTGCATGACTGGCCCTTTCCTATTTTTCAGGTCTCACATAAAATATCACCACCTTAGAGAGAACTTTCCTGTTTTAATGGGTCCCTCTTATCCCCAAGTCCCTCTCTATCACATTACCCTGCATTACTTTTCTCGTGGTCCTTTTGAACCAATATCAAGGCTGAAATGAACAAAGAGCTTAATTTGCGGGTCTTAAGAATTGCAAGTTGGGGAGTTCCCTAGTGGCTCAATGGGCTAAGGACACCATGTTATCCCTGCTGTTGCGCTGGTTACCATTGTGGCCATGGTTTTGATCCCTGGCCTAAGAACTTCTATACACTGAGGCTGCGGCCAAAAAAAAAAAAAGGAATTGCAGCTGGAAGACATAGATTCGAGTAAAACCAGTAGAATGTTTCTGGGAAAAGAAAGAGTTAGGGGCTTATGGAGCAGACACTATAAGGCTGTTAAAGTTGTCTGGTGAGAATTAAGGTTAACTCTGATGCAGTAAAGCAGATATTTGTCCTTAGTGAGTAGCCTATCACGAGGGTCCGATAAGTATCTTGGGTTTCGGGAACACTGAGCAGAAGTTCTGGATGTTCATATTAATTCCATCTGAGTGGAGATGGGCATAAGTCACACTTCCCCAGTGAACTCCTCCCGGCTTCGTTTTCAAGAGCTCTCTTAACAACACAGACTCT
Source organism: Catagonus wagneri (assembly GCA_004024745.2). NCBI lineage: Eukaryota > Metazoa > Chordata > Mammalia > Artiodactyla > Tayassuidae > Catagonus > Catagonus wagneri. The sequence goes on from PVHT021183585.1 coordinate 6,760,546, forward strand.
ACTTTGATTTTCCTTTCACCACACTTATGGTTAGCTGAAATAATTTTGGTTCATTTTTAGTAACCTATTTGTTTTCTCTCTAGGATAGAAGTTTCTGTGCGTTAGTTTATCAGAAGTCTCTACAGAACAATGCTTGACACATAAGAAGCACCCAGGAGGTGATGAATAAATAAATGGGTGAATCCTTACTTGCATGGATACAATTATTTTTAAGTGTTTATACTGTCACCCTCTCCGTGACAGTATAATCCAGTATAATCCAGAATTTTCTGGATTCAAAGCAAGATGAAGAAAAGGCAAGTTTACTGAGGTGAGAGACGCTGTTAATACAGAGGGCCAATTACCTGACAATCAGGGAGAGACCTATAGAGAAAGAAGAGTTTAAGATGAGAGATGGTCCAAGTGTAGCAGGATAACTTCCTGATGAACAGGGAGAGCTGACCGTGGAGAAGTGGAATCTCTATTTTTATAACTCAAGGAGAAAGAAGAGGTCTTGGGATACATCTGCAGACCTGCTGATTGGTTCAGGAAAGAGGAGTCTATGATACGCTTGCTGGTTGTTGGGATATATAACGTCTCCTAGGGGTCCGATGAGGAATGGGCCACATATCTTTCCTAGTAGAGGGCAGGAAGGAGTAGGCCCCCTTGCTCAAGACAGGGAAGGACATTAAAATGAACTGATTGGGGCAATGATAAGGGTCTGGTCATTCTTGTCTTGGCCAGAGACATTTGAGTTCCATCTCCTTTAAGAGGGCTTGAAGCCCAACTTTTACTTTGCTTTTGGGTGGTGGTGGGGATTAAAAGAAATGTTTGACTTAATAAGTTTGTATTTCATCTGTTTCATTTTTTCCCAAGTCTCCTGTAGTTAAAGTTTGCACATTTCAAATTTTCGAATGTCAGGTTTGTGGCAAATAAGTTGTCCAACGTGTTTGCCTATTGATTTTTGTCCCCGCTTTTTTTTGGAGGCAGATGTTCAAATTTCAAGCAGTCAAATACAGCAATATCTTCCATACTAGTTTTAGTCTCAAGCAGCATCAAGTCGCGCGGTCAAGTCCAGCGCTTTGAGGTTACTCTGAAATTTGTGACTTTGGGCAAATAGGCCAATTCCTTAGCTATCTAATCTGTAGTTAATCGTATCTTTCTTATTTGTGAAATGAGAGTAATGACACTAAATATGTCACAAAATTGTGAGGATTAAACGCAATTAAGAATATCAAATGACTCGGATGGCGTGCACATTGAAAGCTCTCTAAGTAAGAAAGGCGAGGAGTTAACATTTCACTACTTTCACAATGATGCTGATTCTTTCCTGGTTCACATGGCGGTATAAATTTTCTCAAATATAAATTCTTTTATCCTCAAGAATTTATTTTGGTGCACCAAAGAATTTATTTAAACGCCTGGGATCATCTTGGGGGTTTTGTATAAGCAAGCTGTTTCTCCTAAAGTAACCTTGGAAAATCAACAGGTAGGGAACACATCAGTGCGCACGGGCTCCTGCCAGGAGGCGGCCGGGATGGGCGGAGCCGCCTTAGCCCCGCCCCCGCCCTGCGGCATCCGCCCAGAGTTCTGCGAATCCCCCACTAGCTGGGCGGCTCTGCTGTCTCTCCCTTCCCGGTCTCCACCTTGGCGCGACTTCCACTCCTGAGACCGAAAAGTGAGTGCAAGACTTCTCTTTGCTTCGGGTCTGGCGTGTCAGGATCCCTTGGGGGAGGAGGATCGGGAGAATTCGGCCCGCAGGCTCCTCGCGGCTGGGCCCGCCCGGCCCTAGCACTGGAAGTGCATCCCAGGCTCCGCGCGGCCGGGAATTGGCCAGGACACGCGAGGCCTCTGGAGCCGTTGGACATGAGGTGCGCGGCCTGGCCCAGGGTTGGCCAGCGCCTCCGGAAGAAGCCAGAGCCCTGGCCTCAGCTCCGGGCTGCGAAGCACCTCCGGGACCTTCCGATCGTGCACCTGGGCGGGCTGTGCCTGGGATCCTCCGGCCTCCCCCGGTGGAGATTCGGGCCTACAGCCCAGGGGAGGGTGACACGCCCCGCTATCGCTGCTGCGTCTGTCACGGAGAGGGACTGGGGCGCGCCCAGCTCTGCTTTGAGCGACTGCGGAGAGGAAAGGGCCGCGCTTCAGAGTAGCCGATGGTTCCAGGGAAAGCTGCTAGGTAGGTGGGGTGGGCAAAGGTGACTCGATTTTGGTGAAAAGCAGGAGGTTGTGAGATGGTGTGTGTCTTAGGGGCTCCGGTTCTCTGGCTCCAGCTTCGAAATTCTTCCGTCTGGTGTTTTGTGCTGACTGCACCCAGGGGCGTGAAGGAAGTGCGGTTATATTCGTTTTGCGTTGCCGGAACTGCTCCCTGGGAGACGGAGTAAACCCACCGCGGACATTGCATTTGATGATGGACCACAATTTTTGCTTATCCTTAGTGTTGTCTTTTCGTGGCTACCTCTGTAGCTAATAACGAAATAGAAGGACGGGCAGGACTGCGTGTAGCAAGTATTGATTAGTGCCCTACAAACTCTGCTAGACAATTTTTATGTATGTTAGATCATTTAGTGCTCACAACCACCAGTTTAAGTGGTATTGCTATTCCACGTCATACTTAGGAAACTCAGATTGACTAATTTACCAGAGAGCACAAGTGCTAAGTGGTAGCATTAGGGTTGAAATTCAGGTCTGTATGATTTCTGAGCACAGACTTTATGGTTTAAAGAACATTATTAATCGCTGGCATAAGATGGAAACAAAGGTTTGAGATCTGTACTTTGAAATTTGTTAGCTGTATGACCTTGGGCAGATGACTTAACCTTTTAGGGCCATTTTGCAGAATGGAGATAAAATACCTCCTATGTCATAAGGTTGTTATGAAGATTAAAGAAGATCATTTTTGGAATACACTTAGTAAAGGGCCTGGCACATAGTGGTGAGCTATATATAGCTACCTATATCTTGCAGTTGTCATTAATTGGGGAGGGCAAACTCCAGCTCCTGTTACCAGTCAGAGCCACTTGTAGAAGCCTAGAGCATAGACTTACCTAGAGGTAGGGGGAGGTAGAAAAGGATAAAAGAAAGGAGAACTGAGAACAGGTGACACGTGTGATGGCAATATCTCTGGTACCCAGGGCCACTCTTTTGCCTTTGTGACAACTATTTATTTTATTTTGCTTTTTAGGGCCGCACCCACGGCACATGGAGGTTCCCAGGCTAGGGGTCTAATCAGAGCTACAGCTGCCGGCCTACGCCACAGCCACAGCAACGCCAGATCTAAGCTGTGTCTGCAACCTACACCACAGCTCATGGCAACGCCGGATCCTTAACCCACTGAGCAAGGCCAGGGATCGAACTCGCAACCTCATGGTTCTTAGTCGGATTCATTTCTACTGTGCCACGCCAGGAACTCCTGTGAGAACTTTTTAAAGGCAGTTCTTTTTAGCTGATGAATTGGAATACTGCATCCCATCTTAGCTAAAAATACATGGAGACAGGCAAGTGTCTGGGGCTGGACCATGCTGAGGCTCTCTGCCTGTAAAAGGGAGCCACATTTCAGCACTGCACAGCTCTCAGCACAGTGCCTGCACAACCCATAGTCAAGTGTTTGGTTCTCTTTCAGGATTTCTTCTCTCAGATTGAGCTCCTGAAGAAAGGAGAAGGACAGGAGATTCAGGATGGGGCAAACAAAAATTTCTTTGCCTTTTAAGAATTGCTTAATGACTGGACACCTCTCCTAATTTTACCTATAGCTGAGAACACTTTGCAGAGAATGATCTTCATTTCCACATACATTTAAGTAACCTGTATATTACATTTTTTTTTTTTTTTTGTCTTTAGGTCTGCACCCATGGCATATGGAGGTTAACCCACTGAGCGATGCCAGGGATCAAATCCGCAATCTCATGGTTCCTAGTCGGATTCGTTTCCGCTGTGCCACGACGGGAACTCCTGTATTACATATTTTTATATACTACTTACAATGCTAATCACTATTGCCCTGAATATTTTCTTTGTAGCATACCCAATTCATGCTGTACTCCAGCTCCTGTCAGTTCTTCATATAGCTTTAGACATAGTGTTCCTTGCCCTCTTTTTTGGTTGCTTTGCTTTTTTCCTACTATTGTCAGAGTTTTCTCTTTCAAAACTCTCTTCACCCAATGATTTATTGTGCTAGAAAATATGCTTGGTTATGCTGTCAGCAAAACCAAGAAAGTGTAATGAGAAATATGAGTAAATAGCATTTGACCTTCAAAGATTTATAATTAGCCACCACTGCTCATCAATAGCGTGATCTTTTAGGTGGATCTTTTAGTAAGGATTAATACTGCTTTCACTGGTGGCACCCAACAAGTTTGAAGAGTACAAACATGGTCATTCCGTTCATGTACCCACTATTACTTTCATCCTATAGCCCAGCTTCCTTCCCACCAATATTTTCCCTTCATGTTTTTTGGTTTTTGTTTTGTTTTGTTTTGTTTTAGCGTTGCACCCTTGGCATTTGGAAGTTCCTGGGCTAGAGGTCAAATCAGAGCTGCAGCTGCTGGTCTATGCGACAGTCACAGCAACTCAGGATCTGAGTCACGTCTGCGACTTATACCACAGCTCACAGCAGCGCTGGATCCTTAACCCATGGAGCAGGGCCAGGGATCGAACCCTCATCCTCATGAATACCAGTCAGATTCTTAACCTGCTGAGCCACAACAGGAACTCCCTCCCTTCATGTTCTTAAAGTCCGGACAATTAGGTAGAATATTTAGTAGATGATTTATTGAAAGATTGTCTAAGAAGAAGATTTAAATTAGCACCTAAAAGTCAAGTATCATAGATTTTATTTAACTGCATTACTTAAGTTTCTAACATGATAATCAAAAGCAATAGTTATGTGTAATTTTAATTTATTTATTCAACTGAAGTATAATCAACCTACAGTACTATGTTAGTTCTAGTTGCAACAGTGATTCGATATTTCTATATGTTACATTACAAAATGATCACCACTCTGTATACATTTTGATAAGATTATGATAACTACATTTAAGCCAGTTATGTTTGTTTACAGGTATTTGAGGAAGCTGAGGTGGGGGAGGGTACTGGGAATTTTTTTTTTTTTTTGTCTTTTTGCCTTTCATGTAGAGCCGCACCAGCGGCATATGGAGGTTCCCAGGCTAGGGGTCTAACAGGAGCTGTAGCTGCCGGCCTTCACCAAGCCACAGCAACGCGGGATCCGAGCCGCATCTGCAACCTACACCACAGCTCACGGCAATGCCGGATCCTTAACCCACTGAGCAAGGCCAGGGATCGAACCCGCAACCTCATGGTTCTTAGTCGGATTCGTTAACCACTGAGCCATGAAGAGAACTCCGGTACTGGGAATTTTTTGAAGAGGCTGTTTATCCTTTTAATATATAAGAGTTTGTGAGCATGCAATCATAATTTTAAAAACCATATCAAAATTTGTTGATGTAATCATCAAATTTATCAGGATGAATTACATACTAACAGTTTCTCCGTGAAAAATAAAAGGAAGTAGTACGTATTTATTTTAGCAAATAATTTTGAAATGTCCTCTTACCAAGTGAATGTATTGTGTCTGGTTCCTGTGAAAATTACCAAAGCAACAGTGTGGTTGCAATATGCATTGTCATCAGGCTACTTCAATGTTTAGTTTTACCGTGCTTCTAGACCTAAGGTGGTAGATAGTACATGTTAAAATAGATATCTGCAACCTTAAGGAGAAACTTGCCTGCCTCCCCACCTTTTTTCTTGGTATCTGGGCTACTTTATATAAATACACAACTGAAATCCCTATGGCACTCTCTGTATAAGACATAAACAGCTATTAGATTTAACATATTCATTTTTTTTCAGCAGAAAGCAGATATGTAAATTAGCTCATAAGAACAAACGGTTTCTTTAGAGATTCTGCATTCCCAGTCCAAGGAAAGAACCCCCCTTTTCAGTGATCCATGCAGAAAGCTAGCCCAAACCATCCAGGTCTCCAACAAGTCATTTTACCAGCAGGGCCTTTGTAACACAGCTTTATCCCTCACTGCTTGTTAGATACAATCTAACTTATCCACACTATAAATTTCAGCTTTTTTCTTTCCTAGAAACATTTAATGGTAAAACCAATGTACAATCTACTTAGGGGTCAAAATTTTTATAAAAGAAGGGAACATCTAATAAAATATTTCTTGGAGTTCCCGTTGTGGCTCAGCAGGTTAAGAACCCAGGATGCAAGTTCAATCCCTGGTCTTGCTCAGTGGGTTAAGGATCCATTGTTGCCACAAGCCATCATTGCAGATGCGCCTTGGATCCCAAGTGTCTGAGGCTGTGGCTGTGGCCGGCAGCTGCAGCACCAATTAGACCCCTAGCCTGGGAACTTCCATATGCCACAGGCACAACCCTAAAAACAAAACAAAACAAAGCAAAAACAGTATTTCTTGGAATTCTTGCTGTGGCACAGTGGGTTCAGAACTGGACTACAATGGCTGGGATTGCTGCAGAGGCAGGGTCTAATTCCTGGCCTGGTGCTGTGGGCTAAAGGATTGTCGTTGCCACAGCTGCAGCTTGGATTCAGTCCCTGGCCTGGGAACTTCCACACGTAGAGGGGGCAGCCATAAAAAAAAACAACCAAACAAAAAGTATTTCTCAATAGTATTGTCAAAATAAGTTGATAAATATCTAAAATTGTACCCCGCCTTCAATACTTCTTGCTCCCCTGCTGTGCTTTTTTCTCTTGAGCATGTACCATCACCTACCATACTGTATAGTTTACTTATCTTTATTTATGTATTTATTTATTTGCTTTTTAGGGGCACATCCCTGGCATACGGAGGTTCCCAGGCTAGGGGTCAAATCGGAGCTACAGCTGCTGGCCTTCGCCACAGCCACAGCAACGCAGGATCTGAGCCGCATCTTCAACCTACACCACAGCTCACTGCAACGCCAGGTCCTTAACCCACTGAGCGAGGCCAGGGATCGAACCTGCAACCTCGTGGTTCCTAGTCGGATTCATTTCCTCTGCGCCACGACGGAAACTCCTACTTATCTTTATTATTTATCTCCCTACAGTGAAGCCTTATGAGGGCAGGGATTTTTGTGTGTTTTGTTCATTGTTGTCTCCCAACACCTTAGAACAGTGTCTGACACACAGTAGGAATTCTATAAATATTTGTTGAATGAGGGTTGAGTGAATGAATTACACTATTAAACTATTCATGATTGGGGAATATAAAGCGGTTTGCCAGCTGAAACATATGTGCTACGCAACCATAAAACGAATATTCTTAAAATCAGGAAATGTATGAATATCTCAATAGTGTTTTATCGACATACTAACTTTTAAGCCTTATTAGGACAAATGAAGATTTTAGACCTTGTAGTTGTTGCAGCTTTAAGCAGAAGGAATTTTCATGTCATTGTTCACCATGAACTAGAGAGGCCCATACAGTGTTACAATGTGAAATACCGGTCTAACAAACATAACAGTGTTACAATGTGAAATACCAGTCTTGCCCAATTAGATAGTGTAAGTGCCCAGCTAAGAAGTTGCCATGGTGGCTCAGTGGTTAACAAACCCAACTAGTATCCATGAGGATTTGGGTTCGATCCCTGACCTCGCTCAGTGCGTTAAGGATCCGGCGTTGCCGGGAGCTGTGGTGTGAGCTTGTATCTCACGTTGCGCTGGCTGTGGCGTGGGCTGGTGGCTACAGCTCTGACTGTAGGGCAGGTGAGAAGTTCTGATCGCTGGCCCACCATCTGAGAGGTTGCAAAAACACTCTGAGTGGGGATGAGAACCTGAGGGGCTTCAGCCCTCAGCAGGTTGCTGTGCTGAAATGTAATATTCAAGTACATGCTGCACAGCTGGCCAGCAGCTTTCCTGGGTCTTTATAATTAAAAAGAAATTTCAATTGAGCATTTCTAGGGGATGCGACTCTAATTTTTATCAAGGCAGTTTTTGGTAAAAGGTGATTCACTTAGTAGGTAAGGTGTGTACTCTGTGGCTAACATTGCCAACACACATGTTTCATAAGGTGTGGCAATACTGAGATGTTGTCACTTCTTCTGACTTTTATTAACCCCTTACTCACTGCACCTGTGATGAACCGTTCATTTGATAGCCTTGAAACTATAATCAGTTACATTTCTAAAGTGTATATACTGGAGTTCCCGTCGTGGCGCAGTGGTTAACGAATCCGACTAGGAACCGTGAGGTTGCGGTTTCGATCCCTGGCCTTGCTCAGTGGGTTGAGGATCCGGCGTTGCCGTGAGCTGTGGTGTAGGTTGCAGATGCGGCTTGGATCCTGCGTTGCTATGGCTGCGGTGTAGGCCAGTGGCTACAGCTCCTGTTAGACCCCTAGCCTGGGAACCTCCACATGCCGCGAGTGCGGCCCTAAAATGACAAAAGGCAAAATAAATAAATAAATAAATAAATAAATAAAATGTATATACAGCAGCCAAAGGATTAATAAAGCAGTATAATCTGAAACACGTTAAGTAAGCACTGCAGCCTACTATGACCTATACTGACCTATAGATCAATAGGTCAATATATTTTAGGAATTTTCTAGAGAAATCAAGGAACGGCATCCATGGCATATGGAGATTTCCAGGCTAGGGGTCTAATCTGAGCTGTAGCTGCTAGTCTACGCCACAGCCACAGCAACACCAGATCTGAGCTGTGTCTGCGACCTACACCACAGCTCACGGCAACGCCGGATCCTTAACCCACTGAGTCAGGCCAGGGATCGAACTTGAATCCTCAAGGTTGCTAGTCAGATTTGTTTATGCTGAGCCAGGACGGGAACTCCTGATGACTAACTTTGTAGCAATAAAAACAGGAAAACTGCATTTACCTCTTGTGTTTAAAGAAAGAGTGGGAGTTCCTGCCAGGGCTCAGTGGATTAAGAATCCAACTGAAGGTCCTCGGGTCAGAGGTGCAGGTTCAATCCCCAGCCTGGCTCAGTGGGTTAAAGGATCCTGCGTTGCTTCAGCTGCAGCATAAGTTGCAGCTGTGGCTCAGATTCAGTCCTTGGCCTGGGAACTTCCATAAGCTGTGGGTGTGGCCATTAAAAAAAAAAAAGAAAAAAGAAAAAGAATGATCAACACTTTCCTGTTAACTCCTGCTGTCTCCAGTTCTGTGTATTTAGGTATCAGCAATAGTATTTATTTAGATTGCATTCAGGATAATTGAAGAAGACTATGGAAATTCATTAAAAAATGGTGGAAAAAGGCTGCTTTTGTTGCTGTGATATAAGCTGAGAGTATAATAAGGTGAGGTTCTGTGGATGGTGGTAAAACTCACTTCCTTATTATGCTGCATGTACCTAGTAACCTGGGCCCTCTGTTTTGTTTGTTGATGTGTGTTATTTTTTTCAAATCATCTTGGGGTGGCGAATGGAAAAGCAATAATAATAAGATAGTCTCCATGAAGTTCCCATCTTGGCTCAGTGGTTAATGAATCCAACTTAAGAACCATGAGGTTGTGGGTTCCGTCCCTGGCCTTGCTCAGTGGGTTAAGGATCTGGCGTTGCCGTGAGCTGTGGTGTAGGTTGCACACGCGGCTCGGATCCCGCGTTGCTGTGGCTGTGGCGAAGGCCGGCAGCTACAGCTCCTGTTAGACCCCTAGCCTGGGAACCTCCATATGCTGCGAGTGCTGTCCTAGATAAGGAAAAAAGGCAAAGAAATAAATAAATAAGATAGTCTCCTTATGTGGAAAAGTATTTGAACTTTTTTTTTTTTTTCAGATATAGCTTTTCGGTAGTGGGAGATGGAGGCTGCGTTTGGAAAACTATCCTTTTCCTTTCATTTCTCTCTTTGGGCCTTATAAATTACCCTCTCCCCTTTAATTTGTTTTTTCTACTACTCTTTTAGTACCGTATTCCCTGTAACTAAATTAGAGTCATAGAACATTAACTGGAGGAAGCTTTAGAAGTTAAAGTGATTGGCTCAAACTCCTAGATTTAATAATTGAAAAAACAGACTAGAGAAGCTGCAGCTCTTGCTCATCTGTGGTGTGGCTGACAGAACTGCAGTCCAGTTTTTCTGACTCCAGAGCAACTATTTTTTTTTTTGTCTTTTCTCTTTTTTAGGGCCGCACCCGTGGCATATGGAGGTTCCCAGGCTAGGAGTCTAACAGCAGCTGTAGCTGCCAGCCTACTCCACAGCCACAGCAACACCAGATCCTAGCCATGTCTGCGACCTACAGCACAGCTCACGGCAGTGCTGGATCCTTAATCCACTGAGTGAGCCCAGGGATCAAACCCACAACCTCATGGTTCCTAGTCGGATTTGTTTCTGCTGCACCATGATGGGAACTCCTGGCTCTTGAGCCAGTGAGTGACCTTTCCTGTTGGTCCCTTTTGCACGTTGAAAACATGCCTTTTTCTCTGTTTTCGTGCTCAGTGCTTGACCTAATTCCCTACCCCCACTGCTAGTATCCCATGGCAGGGATTTTTTTTTTTTTAGAAAATGTGGATATCACTGTCTTCTGAATACTGGACAAGCAGAGTGTCATTTTCTTTATCATAAGTTTTTTCTTCTCCTTTTTTTTTTTTTGGGCCACCCCTGCAGCATGTGGAAGTTTTGGTCCCAGGGGTCAAACCTGTGCCACGGCAGCAACCCAACCAGTTGCAGTGACAACACTGGGTCCTTTACCTGCTGAGCCACCAGGGAACTCCTGTTGTAAGTTTTTTAATATCAGAGTCTTGGATATAAAGTGCCATGTCTTCCTGAGGATCAGTTATGCCTCAGTGCCTCAAGATGGCCCAGCAGTGCCTGCAGAGAACACTGAGATCCTGTGACATTCCCCCCCCCACACACACAAAGTAGATCTGTGCATGTGGAGACTCTAGCAAGGAGAATAATACTTTCTTAGCCTTTTTTTTTTGTCTTTTTGCCTTATCTAGAGCCACACCCGCGGCATATGGAGGTTCCCAGGCTAGGGGTCTAACAGAAGCTGTAGCCGCCGGCCTGCACCACAGCCACAGCAACGAGGGATTCGAGCCGCGTCTGCAACCTACACCACAGCTCACGGCAACGCCGGGTCCTTAACCCACTGATCAAGGCCAAGGATCAAACCCGCAATCTCATGGTTCCTAGTTGGATTCGTTAAACACTGAGCCATGACGGGAACTCCCTTAGCCTTATTTGTAGTCTAATGGGCCATCTTGAAGAGGAACTGATATGAAATATAAACATAAACCTTTCAGCTCTTCCCACTCCTTTGGCAAGCTACTACTCTTCTGGTTACTTTTGTTTAAGAAAGATAGTGATAGTACAAATATTAATCTCGTAATAATTTTTTTTCCCCTTGCCTCACTTGCAGCATGTGAAAGTTCTGGGGCCAAAGACTGAGCCAGCCTCGCAGCAATGACAATGCGGGGTCCTTAACCTGCTGTGCTACCAGGGGACTTCTAATCTTATAATTTTTAAGGTCCTATGCATTAAGTTGTGTCCATCTGAATATTACCTTTGATACTAACTAAATGTCATAAGGAAATTAATTATAGAATATTGCTGTTATGTGAAGCAATGATTAATCAGAGGCCTTAGGGCATTCTGGCATGAGGGCAAAAAAATCTGGGTTCATGCCCTGGCCTTGCCACTTTATTAGCTTGTTTATCTTGGGTAAGTAATTTAACCTTTTTGGAAAAATTCTTTTTTTAAAAAATAGACCCTGTGAGAGTTCCCGTCATGGCTCATCGGAAACAAATCCGGCTAGGAACCGTGAGGTTGTTGGTTCGATCCCTGGCCTCGCTCAGTGGGTTAAGGACCCGACGTTGCCATGAGCTGTAGTGTAGGTTGCAGATGTGGCTCAGATCTGGTGTTGCTGTGGCTGTGGCGTAGGCTGGCAGCTGTAGCTCCGATTTGACCCCTAGCCTGGGAACCTCCACGTGCAGCAGGTGCAACCCTAAAAAAAAAAAAGAGACACTCTGCATTGTTTTGAAAATTAACAATGTGCTGAAAATTATCAACATATTATGGGGCAATCCAGATATTTGTGTGCTTACTTTTACAGTATAGCTGTCACATATTGACCTCTTACTGGACTCTTTGTCCTGACCAATTTATTTGGGCTTTTTGTTTTTTGTTTGTTTGTGGGGTTTTGTTGTTGTTGTTGTTTTCTGTAAAGAACAGTATTAAAATACTATTTGGAAACACTTTGAAAATGGCAAAAAAATTTTATCCAGGTTCTCCAGATTCTCCAAATTATTCAGGTATATGGAATTATTAACTATCTTTCCTTTCCCCCTTTCCCGCCTCTCTATACCTTAAATTTAAGGGGGAAAAAAAATCCAGGAGCCAGTAACAACACAACTGCAAATTCTTTTAAAGTGGAATATAGGTTTAATGCTCACTTTCCGAGGCTTCAAAACCTCTGAGTTGTTTCGTTGCTTTTGCACCACACAGTTTTAGTTTGTCCCATATCATTTCTATGTACACACAGATGGCTAGGTATTTATTTTTCTTTTTTCTTTTCTTCTGGCATCCCTCCACCCCCCTGCATTTAGAATGCATAGAAGATGTTTGATGTTGAACGACTGGAACACCTGCTCCACTTAAAATGTCCACTGACCCCCATGGTCCTGCCACTAGAAATGCCCTGCCTCCCTGCCTTGCACCCTTGGACCTTTATCACGGCACAACCCACAGGGGTTCCCCCTCCTTAACCTCCTGCCCCAGGTGTCTCCCCGTTTGTGATATGATGGGGAGGTGGGAGGGTGGCGGAGTGTCCTTGAGCAAAAGCCAGTGTGTGCCCCAGCCAAAGCCACCCCTCAGGGGGCAAAGAATACTTGGGGCCACCCAGCCTGCTGGCCTCAGTGACCCGGCTTCTGGGGCAACCCTCTGCTGGTCAAAGGGATCTCGTGGCCCTTGGATGACCTCTGGGCAACATCATTAGCTAAACAAAGAGAGAATGGGACACTCAGCCCCTCTCTGCCCCGAGGTCCCTAGAACAGGACAGGTGGCTCTTGGGGAAAACAGCCAGCTGACTGCTCACACCCCACGTAAGGACCCAGCCATATCCAGAGGTACTGGACAACCAGAGCAGGACTTTGGGGCTTCGGGGCTGGGAGATGGAGGTGGCTGGTGTAAATAATAATATTTATCTTTCAACCAGTAAAAAAAAAAAGGGTCCAAGGTCTACTGCTGTATCGTGCTCCCCACCTCCGCAGCCCCCCTTAGCATAGTAAAGGTACACAGTAACCTCTTAATATGTACACCTATTGATTTGAGTTGGGTCTTCCAAGCAGTATAGCTGCTCTTGGATTCACTGCCATATTACCGTTTTCCCACCCTTTGGAGAGGATGCCCATCACTGTTTTGAATCACCCAATTTGAGAAACACTGTGTAGGTGTGTACTGGTGACATTCCTTCTGGCCCAAGGTGACCCCAGGTTGCTTTCAGCGCAGGTCATGCAAGATACTCCGTGGATAGAAGTTAGTGAGTCATGGTATTAGAACCAGGATGAACCTTTGAGAACTTTTAGTATATTGTCAGCCTCTTCGTTTTGCAGCTAAAGACGGAAGTTTCCCGCCCAGTTGTTTTAGAGCAAATAATGAGTCGTTGTCACTGGTAACTGGTCCCCATGAATAGACTATGCAGTAACTCAGAGAAATAAATTCTACTGAGAGGATTTAGGGAAATTAGCACTTAGCTTTGGAAAATTCCTTTTGGGTATAGCCCAAAGATTCTTTTGTTATTATTCCAGGAAACTCATTATAAATAAGGACGAAAAAAAAAAGCGCTTCATGTCTTACTTTTTTATAATAAGCCATCAATGCTGAGATAATCAAACTATTAATAAAACAATAATTGCTACCACTCATAGTGTGTCTAATATATGCCGAGCATGCTACTAACCTACAGTTGTCAGAAATAGCTGTTTGGGGAGGCTGGTGCAGGTGTAGACAGAGCCATGAATTCTAAGTGTAGCCGATTGGACTAGGGTCCACCTCGGGCAGCTAGCTGTGATTTTTTTAAATCGGAAGTGATACAATCATGATGTGAACTGAAAGAAAATGGGAATACCTATTTGGAGGTTATTACGGGAGGCAGGTGAGGGCTACAGACCATCCGAAGTCCTCGTGACTGTCAGTATAGAGAAGGCTTTGCACCCCCACAGTGGAGAACTTTAAGGCTGTAGTAGGCAGAATATGCTGTACTGAATGGATCTAAGGGGTGGGTCTAAGGGAAGATGGGAAGAGAGGAAGCAGACAAGACTTGAAGATTTTCAGCTAAGGCATGGGAATAACCAGCCATATGCCTTAAATTTCACACATCCGGCCCTACCTCAAATGCTGGGTCTTAATTTTCAGTTCCTTTGAATTGTCTCTGTTATATAATGTTGATCCAGGAAAACTAGGGTGACTGGGAGAATGGTTGATATGCTTAGTAATTCTAGAGGTTATTTGTGTTTGGAAGCCAAATGATTCTCTAGTAAGTAATCTGTACAATAGAGAAGCTGTTGTCTAATCCTAAGTGTTATTTCAGTCTTTTCTATCATCCTGTTCTTTGGGGAGTGAAATACACAGAATCACTCTCTCTCTCTTTTTTTTTTTTTTTTTTTTTGGTCTTTTTAGGGTCACACCTGGAGCATATGGAGGTTCCCAGGCTAGGGGTCTAATCAGAGCTGTAGCTGCCGGCCTCTGCCACAGCCACAGCAATGCCAGATCTGAGCCGCATCTGTGACCTACACCACGGCTCACATAAATGCCGGATCCTTAACCCATTGAGCGAGTCCAGGATCGAACCCGCAACCTCATGGTTCCTAGTCGGATTTCTTTCCACTGTGCCACGAGGGGAACTCCCACAGAATCACTCTTTAATTATGATTAATGCACATGCATTCCTCTGCCTGGCCACTCACCCCAGCCAAATCTCTTTACTTTCCATACTAGATGGTATAAAACATTTATTGTCTTTTATCGTAAAAGAATACCCATTGCTGTTTAAAAAATTATATATCCTGTGCTGGATAATTACTTAGAAAGGGAAGGAAAAGAACATCTTCATGAATGTTGCTGTTAAGAAGGTTTCAGGGAGGAGTTCCCGTCGTGGCTCAGTGGTTAACGAATCTGACTAGGAACCATGAGGTTGCGGGTTTGATCCCTGGCCTTGCTCAGTGGGTTGAGGATCCGGCGTTGCCGTGAGCTGTGGTGTAGGTCGCAGACGCAGCTCGGATCCCGCATTGCTGTGGCTGTGGCAAAGGCCGGCAGCTACAGCTCCTGTTAGACCCCTAGCCTGGGAACCTCCATATGCCGCAGGTCTGGCTCTAGATAAGGCAAAAAGACCAAAAAAAAAAAAAGTTTTCAGGGAGTTCCTGTTGTGGCTCAGTGGGGTACGAACCCGACTAGTATCCATGAGGATGCGGGTTGGATCCCTAGCATTGCTCAGTGGGTTAAGGATCCAGCATTGCTGTGAGCTGTGCTGTAGGTCACAGACTTGGCTTGGATCCCAAGTTGCTGTGGCTGTCGCATAGGCCAGCAGCTGCAGCTCTGATTGGACCCTTACCCTGGGAGCTTCCATATGTCAAGCAAAACCAAAAAAACAAAGTTTCAGACCTTAGAGTATGTAGTTTCTTTCTTTTGCCATTCAGTCGTAATGGGTTTCTATATAAAAATGATGCTGCAATTAGAGTCATTTTTAGGGGTGGGGGGAATGTGCTAATAGAGGAAATTTATGTTCTGGCTGCAATGCAGTAATGTCATTGTCTGCAGTTTACTCAATAATCAGTATTGCCTGGCATGCTGTTTTTGGAGTTCTTGTGTGAGCATTGTTCCAGGGGGAAAAAAAGGTAATTCTCTTCTGGAGTTCCCACTGTGGTACAGTAGGTTAAGAATCCAACTGGAGCATCTCAGCTCACTGCAGAGTCATGGGTTCTATAGCCAGAGGCGTTGCCACAGCTGCAGTGCAGGTTGCAGCAGTGACTGGGATTCAGTCCCTGACCAGGGAACTTCCATATGCTGCAGGCGTGGCCATTATTATTAGTATTTAAAAAAATTTTTTTTTGTCTCTTTAGGGCTGCACCCATGGCATATGGAAGTTCCCAGGCTAGGGGGCTAATCGAAGCTGTAGCTGCCAGCCTACACCACAGCCACAGCAACGCGGGATCCGAGCCACATCTGCAACCTACACCACAGCTCTTGGCAACGCCGGATCTTAACCCACTGAGCAAGGCCAGGGATTGAACCCATGTCGTCATGGATCCTAGTAGGTTTCCTTACCCCTGAGCCATGACAGGAACTCTCCTGGCCATTATTTAAAATAAACAAACAAAAGTAATGCTTTTCTTATGTGTCTTTGCTATGAGGTGGACTTCTTTATCTGCATTCTCTGTTGAGTTCTTCTCATCCTTGGAAATTTGAGGGCTTTCTAGTTGCTAGTAGAGAATCCTTTGGATGTTATTTTGCAGGAGGCTTAGAGCCGCTTCGAGCCCCTTCCTCATTCCAAATCCCTCTACAGGGTACTGCATTATCCATGCAGTTTACAAGGCTCTAAACTACCTTATGCAAAAAAAAAAAAATTAAACGGCTAACATTTATTCCATAGATTCTGTGTCAGATATGGAAAAAAAGATGCCTGGCACGTGCCAGATTTCCAGGGTCACTTGCAGTGTCTTCATTTTTATTGATGAGGAAACCTTCGTTCAGGAAATAATTTATATGAGGTCACACGGCTAGTGCCGGATGCAGGATTCAGCCCAGGTATGCATTACTCCAAATCTGATTTTGTTACTATTAATGCTGCAGGAATTCAAACAAGGGACTTGATGCGTGTTGGAATAACTAAGGAAACATAGAATGGAAGAGTAATAAATATGAAACATGGAATAGATAGGAGAGGTCAGACCCTGGAGGCAGGTAGTCCTAAAATAATAATAATTGTAATAATAATTGTAATAATAATAATAAACTTGTACTGTGTTCTAGATACCGTTTAAATATGTTTATTTACTCCTTACAACATCCCGATGAAGTAGGGACAGTTATTATTTTCATTTTGTAGGTGAGGAAACCAGGAGGAAACAGAGCATTTAAGGCTCCTGCCTAAGGTCCCACAAAGTCAGCAGTGAGGGCTGGATGAGAACTCAGCAGTCTGATTCCAGATCCTATGCCATGCGGCAGTGAAGAGGAAGGGGCCGTCAAGGGAGGAGGAGTCAGGGCTGGACTTGGTCGATGTAAAAGAGGGAAAGTAATTTTGTGCATAGGGACACGGGTGAAGGATGTAGTTTTGTGAGCACCTTATGCCAAGTGGATGCCTGAAGTCTCGAGAGGGGTCAAGGAAGAAGTCAAGGCAGGCAAAGATGAGGAGGTGACAGAGCCTGAAGTGATGCTCCCAGTTTCTTGGATGGAAGGAGGGAGAGGTACTATTCAAAAGCAGAGAAGGGGAAGAGTTCCCGTCGTGGCTCAGTGGTTAACGAATCCGACTAAAAACCATGAGGTTGCGGGTTCGATCCCTGGCCTTGCTCAGTGGGTTAAGGATCCGGCGTTGCCATGAGCTGTGGTGAAGGCTGCAGACGCGGCTCGTATCCTGCGTTGCTGTGGCTGTGGCGAAAGCCGGCAGCTACAGCTCCTGTTAGGCCCCTAGCCTGGGAACCTCCATATGCTGTGGGCTCTAAATAAAGGCAAAAAGACAAAAAAAAAAAAAAAAAAAAAAAAAAAAAAAAAAAAAAAAAAGGAAGCAGAGAAGGAGAGAGTTAGGCATGGAAAATCTAAGGAAAAGAGATTGAGGATGAAGCCCCCATGTCAATGCGCCACATCCTGGATGTGCGTTAATTCAGAGTCCCTGGACCATTGTATCTGTGCATCTGTGTTTTGTGGTATCTCCCCTTCTCTACGAGTTTCCTCTTGCCTCTTAGCACTTTTTTCTTTTTTTATAAATCCAGGTGAAAAGGAATGGTGATGGTATTCACCCTGTTACTGCGATTGCTCTCTAACATTGTATATATTCCAGAACATAAAGAGCTAGTCTTCTGAATTGAATTGGATGTGAGGACATGCTCATTTGGCGAATTCTGTATTTTGTACCTTACTTGATGAAGAGAGCTTCTTGATAATCATGTTAGAGATATCATGTTCTAAATCCCCAAATAAAATTAGATACAGAGGTTTGATACTAGTGACATTTTAAAATAATCCATTTCATCCTGTTATCCCCAGTTTGAGAGCTTGCAGAGTACCTGGTTACCCACTTACCTGGCCTGGCTCTCGTGACACTAAGCTCACCCTACTTCCTATCCAGGTTGGTTTTCCCTGACACAAATTCTGCCTTCTCTTATTCTTTCTTGTCCCCGTGCTGGCGCCCCCTTCATTTGTTTAACTGGGATTCTTCAAAGCCTGGGCCGTGTCAGACTCACTGCCCTGTTGATATTGTTAGTTCTCCTCTGTCTGCTTTATTGATTTCTCCTTGACCTTGGTGTCTTTGGTACATGTTTTCAGTACCATGTATTTTACCACAACATCCCTACATTGGGGACTTAGGAAGCAGTTTGGGGATTTGTGTTTTTTGTTGCTTATTAGAGAATAATTCTCTTCCCAGGTAAAGGAACGCACATATAGCATAGCTTTTAAAAAGGAATTTCCACCTACTAAGACAGTGAAACCTCATTATTCTCAGTTTTCTTTGATTTAGGAATCTTAAGTGCTAGTATTAATTTTGGACATGCATTGAGGATTTCTACTGTTTTGTTTTTCTCCCTTCCTTCCTTTCTTCCTCTCTCCCTCCTTCCTTCCTTCTTTTCTTTTTAGGGCCACACCTACTGCATATGGAGGTTCCCAGGCTAGGGGTCTAACAGGAGCTGTAGCTGCCTGCCTTCGCCAGAGTCACAGCAACATGGGATCCAAGCCGAGTCTGTGACCTACATTACAGCTCATGGTAACGCTGGATCCTTAACCCACTGAGTGAGGCCAGGGATCAAGTCCACATCCCCATGGATACTAGCCAGGTTCTTAACCCACTGAGCCACCATGGGAACTCCAAGGATTGCTGCTGTTTTTAGAGGGTCCATTCGAGTAATTAAGGGGTTTCTACAAAATGAGTTTTTGTTTCGGCTGAGCCTGTGACATGTGAATGTTCCTAGGGCCAGGGATCAAACCATGCAACAGCAGTGACCAGAGCCACGGCAGTGATAATGCTGGGTCCTTAACCCACTGAGCCACCAGGGAACAAAATGAGCTGTTTTTTGACATTGCCGGTGGGCTCTCATAATAGTAATCCTTATTATCCTAGATCTGATTACACATTTTGGACAGCATAGAAATCCTGTTTAAATATAACAAGAGGATGAGCGGATTTGTTACTGTAGTCCCAGATTTCAGCTGAATCTCAAGGTGGGGAGGCAGAGGGCACCAACTACTGCACATTCTAAGGATGTTGCCTGCAGCTGTAGCGGAGGAGGCAGCTTTCTATCTCCAGAATCTGCAACCTCCACTTTATTTTTCAAATTTTTAGTCTTTTTTTGGCCACACCTGAGGCAAATGGAAGTGTCCAGGCCAGGGATCTGAGCCACAGTCGCAACCCATGCCACAGCTGCAGCAATGCTGGATTGTTAACCCACTGTGCCGGGCCGGGGAGTCATCTGGCAACTCCACAGCGACAAGCTGGATCATTAACCCACTGCACCATGGCAGGAACTCCTCCACTTTGCTTTGAACAGGTGGCTAAGTGGGACTTTCAGCTGGGGAATGCAATGCCTGTTTCCTCTCCTCTTGCAGGTCCTTTCTTTCGCTGGGTTTGGGGAGGAAAACAGCTCGTCCTCTACATTGCATCACCTCTCAAGGCCGGCCCCCAACTACTCCCCGCTGTTCCCCAGTCCTCTTCATTTACTGATTGGAAGTTGGGGCAAGGAGGGGTGTGTGCAAACTAGACTAGTTCTGGTATTTCTTAGCAAGTCCGGAGGAAAGACAGGTCATGCCTATTTGCTGGATGCCCTTTGTGGAACTGTAGGTTTGTCAGCCTTGATTCTCCTGCTGGATGCTTTTTGGGGAACTGTGGGTTTGTCAGCCTTGATTCTACTGGAAATCATCCAGGGAGACAATGCCCAGGTTGTACCCTACATCACTTAGATCAGATCTCTCTGCGTGGGACACCAGCATCAATGGCTTTGAAAGCTTCCCAAGTGATTCCAAGGAGCAGCCCAGATTGAGAGCTATTGCTGTAAAATATTCAGGGATGGGGTGAGGAGAGGAGGGCAGTTTGGGTCTTGTATTCCACAGGTTTGGATCTTAGCCGGAATTCCTCAAAATGGGCAGATATCTCACTCCATATCTTGTCCAATACCCAAAAAATAAAATTAAGGCTGAGGTTTAATTTGTTTTGTAGCAGAATGTTAGGTTTACCTTTCAGTGAAGGATCAGGATTATACTTGGGACTTTTTCTGAATGGTAAGATTTATAACGAAGTGAAAAGAGGATTAGTATGTCTCATTTGTCATCTGCAAAGCTGCATGTTATTGTCACACAATAAATGAATTTTATCCCAGCAAGAGCATCTGCCTGAAACAATGTCACTGAGAAGGGCTCATATGGCATTTGAATCACCAGGAGGCAATATAACAAAGTCTTATTCTAGCAAGTTCACTCTGTTATCCTGCTCTGATGATTTCTCTTCAGAATTCATCTATTTCATTAGCAATGTAATGTTCTTTTTAAAGGCACTGTTTCATTGACTTTCTCATTTCTTTGGTTTTCTCACAGCTCGAGATGGCTGCCCAGTGTGTCACAAAGGTGGAGCTGAATATTTCTTGTGACAATCTTTTGGACAAAGATGTAGGGTCAAAGTCGGACCCTTTATGTGTGTTATTTTTGAATACAAGCGGTCAACAGTGGTATGAGGTAATATTAAGTACTTGTAGGTAAAAATCAATCTGCATTGCTCTATTGACAATATGAAGATGTTATTAAAAATATGAAAAATAGGAGTTCCCTTCATGGCTCAGTGGTTAACGAATCCGACTAAGAACCATGAGGTTGCGGGTTTGATCCCTGGCCTTGCTCAGTGGGTTAAGGATCCGGCGTTCCCATGAGCTGTGGTATAGGTTGCAGACGCGGCTCGGATCCTGCGTTGCTGTGGCTGTGGCGAAGGCCGGCGGCTACAGCTCCTGTCAGACCCCAACCCTGGGAACCTCCATATGCCATGGGTGTGGCCCTAGATAAGGCAAAAAAAAAAGACAAAAAAATATGAAAAATAACTATCTCATCTCTTAATGCAGTTTTTTGGACATGTTTGTCCTTGATTATGGAATTTTTCATACATGTATAGACACTTCCTTGGCTCTCATACCTGTATTTTGTTACATACAGTAAATAAAGTTGTTAAAATCTAAGTGCACCTTTGATCCGAAGAAACTTTTTTTATTTTGGGGGGTGGGTATAGGTTGAGCGCACTGAAAGGATTAAGAATTGCCTGAATCCCAAATTTTCCAAGACATTTATTATTGATTACTACTTTGAAGTGGTTCAGAAATTGAAATTTGGGCTTTACGACATCGACAACAAAACTATTGAGCTGAGCGACGATGACTTCTTGGGCGAATGCGAATGTACCCTTGGACAAGTGAGTATAAACAGCTTGAATGTTTTGTCTAAATCAGAACCAAAGAATTGGGTGTTTTTGATAAGGGCTGGTTAGTTTAATTGTTAAAGTTGAAAAGCATGTGATCATTTTAAGACTTGAGTACATAAGTTAGTATGTTTGCTTTAACATTGTAGAATTGATCTTATTTTTCATGTGGTGGGGGGGTGGAGGGACCATGTGTTTTTGGCAAAGGCTATTAATTCTTTCAAGTTGAGGGTGTTTCATTTGACAGTTCAATAGATAATACCATTACTCTAGCTGCTTGTCTGATGTTTACAGATTTCAGTACAATGTTGTTCTTTGGTTTAAGTCATAAATGCCCCCAAAGTAAAAGCAAGTTTTCTGATGTTCTCTCTAGCATGATTAGTGCCTCTGAACACCTGATGCTACACCACCATTCCATTACCTGGCTTGCTCTTCCTCTAACCTTGGGAATAAACTAAGCCTCCTCGATGCCCTAGAGTAGTTTAGATCACCTCCCTGTTCTCACCTTGTCTATTGTTTCAGCCTTAAGACTCACCATTTTATTGTAGTTGCTTAATTGTCTTTCCAAAATATGACAGGTTTGGTCAGAGCTGGGGTGTGTCTGTGGACTCAGCATTGTGCTCCTAGCTCAGAGTTTGACTGCTAAGGAGATGGCCATCTGTAATAGAATGGGGAAGTCATTTTTATTCAGTGGGTGACATTTATTTCTCAGACTTGCCTTTTATGAGTCTGTTTTTTGGTTTTGTTTTATTTTTATTTTATTTTATTTTTTTTTGGCCACACCTGTGGCATGCAGAAGTTCCTGGGCCAGGGATCAAACCTGTGCCACAGCAGTAACCTGAGCTACTGCAGTGACAATGCTGGATACTTAACCTGCTGAGCCACACAGGAACTCCATGAATGTACTTGTTTTTTCGTTTTTAGAGCTACATCTACAGCCTATGGAAGTTCCTGGGCCAGGGGTCAAATCAGAGCCGCAGCTGCAGGCCTACACCACAGCCACGGCAACGCTGAATCTGAGCTGCATCTGTGACCTCCAGTGCAACTTATGGCAACTCTGGATCCTTAACCCACTGAGCAAGGCCAGGGATTGAACCCTCATCTTCACATACACCTTGTCAGGTTCTTAGCCTGCTGAGCTGCAATGGGAACTCCCCATTTTTTATTTTTTAGTGTTGAATTTTTTTGGAGATCGTAGTATTTTCCTGTGTCTCAAGGACAACAGAGCTGATCAGTTTTCTCAAACTTTGATTAGTACTTTGAAGAGAAAATTAGAGAAGTGGGTTTTTTATGGAAAAAAATCACAATATATTTAAAATTATAATAAATTTGAGAAATATATCTGTTTGAGAATACCTAGGTCTACTATATTCTTCCAATCAAAATCTATTTTGTGGGAATTATATATTGAAGTTGTGTATCAGTTGAAAAATTGAATTCCGTTTATTGAGGATTCTGAGGCCCACCTTTTACCTACACGGTTTTCAGCTCAGTGATTTTTATATGTGGTGAAAGCCTATCCTTTTTTCATTACAAGGAAAAAATATGAAACTTCTAAGTCATTGATAAAGACACTAGCGAATGGGGATGTTGAATCTGCCAGGATTGGCTCCTTGGAAATCTTTTCCAGTGGGTTTTAAATGTGTCGATGAATTTTATAATCTCTGAATCTTTAAGGAATAGACTTCGTGTTTTCATTTTTAATGACATTAAGCAAACTTTACACTCATCCCTCTTTTGAAACTATTCCGTTTAAACATTCACATGTCGAAGTGAAATAACGCTGCATCACTTTCTGATTTTAATAGATTGTTTCCAGTAAGAAGCTAACTCGACCACTAGTGCTTAAAAATGGCAGACCTGCAGGAAAAGGAAGCATTACGGTAATAATAAGATCCTTGTCTTTTGCCTCCACAGCTTTAGCATAATAGGACATGTCAAATATTATGTGTCAGCCAAATATTCTACAGCCAAGCCCTATTTTTGGATCTTGAATGTTGCCCTCAGCCATCCTGTCCTTATTGTAATCACAAATGGGAACTGCGTGCCAGAAAGAAAGAAAAATGCAGTGAGGGACTCCTTTCTTTCAGTGTTTTTAAGTTGCCCACGAGTCAGGTGCCGCTTGGTGATACTTACCTCTCTCCTTCATGGAATCGTTAAGTTCCTAAGTTAGAAAGAAACGCCTTAATAATCTGAAGGGACCAGTTTGGCTCTCTATACAACAAACATGGTCCTCTCAACATGACAGAAATTATCCATAATGGATTTTATTCCAGAATGATCTTGTGTTATGACATGGTCTTTGAACCTCTCAACCCTTAACTATTTTTATCTAGCTGTCTGTCTGTCTGTCTGTCTATCTATCTATCTATCTATCTATCTATCTATCTATCTATCTGTCTGGTGTTTGAACTCTGCTGTCCAGCCTCCCGCCTAGACTTTCCATGCTAATTACTGGCCCTGAGCAAAGGAATATATGCATTATCCTGTTTTAGATTTCAAATTATATAATGCTGTGCTTTTAAATATCTTATCTTCTACAGTTTTCTGTCCCGGGAATCACTACCTGAAGAAGTTATCTAACTTTAGCTCTGTCTGAGAACAGAAAGCTGGCTTCCTGAGAAAGCCATGTTTGGGGATTATTATGGTTATCAATCGCATTTCTCTGGGCCGCTGTTTTGCACTAGTTTAAATTCCTGAAGCAGAAGAATGTTTAGCCTGTTGAGGGTGTTGACTTCTGTGTGTGGTACAGAAAGCATTATCAATAGTTATCATTATTGCTTCCGGGACCATGGTAGCCTGGAATTTGTTTTTAAGTGGAATAAGTCTTTCAGTTACCTTGGCTGAAAAATGCTGACCTGATGTTTGAATTTATAGTGTTCTCTCGGCATAGTTCTCAGTGTTTGGAGAGCCCTTGCTACTGTGGTGCAGTTTTCCAGGGCTTTGATTTACCATTGCAATAGGAAAGATTCCATTTGGGCAATAGCCATTAAAAAGGAAATTTTATAATGCAGCTTAGGCATATTCTGAGAAAATAGTTGTTTCACATGCATTAAAAAAAAGATGATAAATCTTTTTTTTAGGTTTTTATTTTTTCTATTATAGTTGATTTACATTGTTCTGTCAATTTCTGCTGTACAGCAAAGTGACCCAGTGATACGTATATATACATTCGTTTCTCACATCATCCTCCATCATGTTCCAAATCTTTCTTAATGGTACCCATTTTTGTTGTTTAACATTTTAGAATTCATTTATATTAGTAAATTCACTTTTACTTTATATACCATTAGGTAATAGAATAAATAGACTTTATATACCATTAGATAGACTTTATATACCATTAGATAATAGAATAAATCAGTACTTCTAAGTATATCAGAATTTCCAAAACATTGTCTTTCACTTACTTGTCTATTCATAGATTTCAGCTGAAGAAATAAAGGACAATAGAGTTGTCTTGTTTGAAATGGAAGCAAGAAAATTGGATAATAAGGTAGGTAGATAACATGGATTTCAACAAGGATATTGTGTTGTGCCTCATATTGATTGCTTTTGGGGAAAATAATAATGCAATTATTATGAACTCCACCATCTAAGCATTACTTGGAGTGTTAGTTACTTCCAAATTCTGCTTTCTGTGTGTTTGGATGTGTGTGTTTTTAAGCAGAAGCCTTTTTTTTTTATCTCTTTCCCTTAGATATAATCCAAGTGTTTGTTCAGCTTAAAGGAGGAATTAATACAAGCATTAATGTTATTGTAAAAGATGTTTTAGAGTGTAATTGGATTACTTTGAGAAAAAAAGCAAAAAATTCCATACTTTATTAGTTATATATTTTCCTCACTCAGAAGTCAATTTTTTTGAAGCGTGGGTACCAGTACCTAGTAACACAACAATTTAATATATAGCATGGGAGTTTCAGTGGAAATGAACCTGACTAGTATCCATGAGGATGCAGGTTTGATCCCTGGCCCTGCTTAGTGGGTTAAGGATCTGTTTTGCCACAGGCTGTGATGTAGATTGCAGATGTAGCGCGGATCTGGTATTGCTGTGGCTGTGGTGTAGACCAGCAACTGTATCTCTGATTCAACCCTTGCCTGGGAACTTCCACGCCACTCTTGTGGCCTTTATATATGTATATATACAGATTGGAATAATTCTTTGAGTGATTTTGTTATGTAATTCTGTAATCCAATCAGTATCTTCAGCATTTGCACATACTGTATAATTCAGTCTTGCAAATGTATCTTTTTTTTTACTTCAAAAAATTTAAATGTATACAGAAAGAGTAGTGATTTTAAAAATTCCGTGTTCCCTATCACCTATCTTCAACAATTTTTTTTTTGTCTTTTTGCCTTTATCTAGAGCCGCACCCGGGGCATATGGAGGTTCCCAGGCTAGGGGTATAACAGCAGCTGTAGCTGCCGGCTTTCGCCACAGCCACAGCAACGCGGGATCCGAGCTGCGTCTGCAACCTACACCACAGCTCACCGCAACGCCGGATCCTTAACCCACTGATTCTTAGTCGGATTCGTTAACCACTGAGCCATGAAGGGAACTCCTCTTCAACAATTTTTAACTCATGACTGATTTTATCTCATCTCTATGCCTATCTCTTTCTCTCCTCCCAGACATCAAATAATTTCATCTGTAAATATCTTGATATATCTCTAAAGACTCTAAAAAATATAATTAATATCTATTACATTTTTAAAAGTCCGTCAATTCTCCCTTTCCTTTTATTTCGTCCTTACTTCCCTGCCTCTCTTGTTGACTTTTTCAGCCCCCTTCCCTTCTGTCCATGGCATTTATTCAATAAAGGATCTGACTCCTTTGTCCTATAGAAGTTTCTACACTCTGTATAAACTGAGGGTGGTGTCATTTAACATATTTCTCTCTCCACCTTTATTTCATGATTTCCGTTAGCTGGAATTGAATCCAGAGGCATAATCTGAAGGTATTGAGTTGGTATAACAGTTTCATAGGTGATGGCACCAATTCCATCAGGAGGCTCATACTGTTGAATTCTGTCTTTTGGGGATATTAGTGACCATTGATGATAACTGCCTACATATTTTATTAAGGGTCTGTAAAACAGTGATATCCTCATGTTATCATTGCTTCGTTTATTAGTGAGACGACCTCTACAGAACAAAATATTCTTCAGGTTAGATATTTATTTATTCTGATATAGCGCTTGTCCAGAAAAGCCAAGTTAAATTTTGATCTTTTTCGTATTTACTGTTTTTCGCAATAATAAATTCCTCTAAATGGGAGCAATGAATTTTTTTTTTTAATTTTTGATATTGCTGTGAACGATATTGATCCATTCCTATGGATGTTCAAAGTATCCCAACTTTGGCCTATGGGAGGGAAACTCTTTAAGCTTATTCTTGAGGCCATTTGACATAACCTCAGAGGTCTTTAGGTTGCTTCCTCGCTCTGCGGCATGACTAAAGTTCTAGACTTATTTTACCCAATTTCTGTCCCAGCGTGGCAGATTAAAAGGAGCCTTTCTACATTTTGTTGGAAATTGGTATTTAAAGTCCACAGAATGGTACTAGGGAGCTTAATGTTTATTAATAATTATCACTCATTATTTTTGGAGTTCCCTTCGTGGCTCAGTGGTTAACGAATCCGACTAAGAATCATGAGGTTGTGGGTTTGATCCCTGGCCTTGCTCAGTGGGTTAAGGATCCGGCGTTGCCGTGAGCTGTGGTGTAGGCTGCAGATGTGGTTCAGATCCCACGTGGCTGTGGCTGTGGCGAAGGCCGGCAGCTACAGCTCCTGTTAGACCCCTAGCCTGGGAACCTCCATATGCTGTGGGTGCGGCTCTAGATAAAAGGCAAAAAGACAAAAAAAAATGATCACTCATTATTTTTAGGATTTTTCAGTAGGCAGATATAGGAAAGTCTTTTTTTTTTTAAAAAAAACTAAATCACAAATTTTCACTATTTACGACTCAGATTAAAAAAAAGTCCTTAGGTTTTTTGTTTTTTTACATAAGTATTTCTGTATGTATGTCTGTGTGTATGTATTGACATACAAATGTATAGACATACATGCGTGTATCTTTATAGATAGATATGTGTGTGTGGTTATATGTATTTATATTTGTATAATATAAAGCCCCAGCCTTTGAGTACGTATAGCATAATTTATTTTGCATCTGCTCCTCTGCCTTTTTTTTTTTTTTTTAAATTTCTGGCTACGTCTGCAGCCTTATAGAAGTTCCTAGGCCAGGGATTGAATCTGAGCTCCAGCTGTGACTTATGCTATAGCTGCAGCAACCTTGCATCCTTTTAACCCACCTGCTGGGCCAGGGAGGGAACCTGCCCCTCCTTAAAGGACCTGCGCTCCTTCAGTCAGATTTTTAACCCACTTCACCAAGGCTTCTTAAATTTAACATATCCTAGAGGTCAGAGTCAGGGACTCTTTAATTCTTTCTTTTTTTTTTTTTTTTGTCTTTTTGCCTTAGTCTAGGGCCACGCCCACGGCATATGGAGGTTCCCAGGCTAGGGGTCTAACAGGAGCTGTAGCTGCCCGCCTACACCACAGCTCACGGCAACGCCGGATCCTTAACCCACTGAACAAGGCCAGGGATCGAACCCGCAACCTCATGGTTCTTAGTCGGATTCATTAACCACTGAGCCATGACGGGAACTCCCAGGGACTCTTTAATTCTTATTTTAGTTCTGCCACTGACGGCTTAATGAACTTTCAAACAAGGTCTGTTTTCTGACCTTCAAACCAGCAATAATGATATTTCACCTTTCTCAAAAGATTATTTCCAAGATAAGTGAGCAGGGTATGTTAATGTGTTTTTGGAAAGTTGGCTTCTGTGTGTATAATGCTGTTCTTTCTTAGTTTTATAAATTCGGGCATAGAGGGGCTTATTTCATAACAAGATTTTTCTTAGAGATAAGGTTAAGTTTTAAAAGTTCTGCATAGTCTTTGTGTTTATATTTTTGACCATAGTAAATGTGTTACTTTCTCAACATTAAATTGTGCCAAGGAGGGAAAAAATATCACCTCAGTTCTTTTTAAAAAAATATTATCTGTGTTCTTAATTTAATACTAAGATAAATTCAGGACAAAAAATTTTCAGTTTAGGAACATATATGTATATATTACCATGGGATTAACAGGTGCCCTTTCAGTTTCACAATATAAGTAATATAGGCTGAGGAATATGGAAATTTCAAAATGAAGATCAACACAATGAGAAAATAAAATTATCCATAATCTCACTCTCTGAGTTGTTTTATCTCTGGGACTGATTTGTATATCCTTCCAAAATTTTATCTCCTTGTTTAAGTGTGTGTTTGTTGAATATGACGATAAGCATATTTTTAAACATTCAGTGTACTTGAGCATTGTCCAGGAATGCTGTGGTGAATTACAGAGGAAATGGGGATGTATTTTGTGCACTTGAAATGCTCCTATTTTGCATCCCACATGTCTACTTGTGTGTGCAAAGAAATGAGCGGGATTGCTGAAAGGGAATTAGATATGGAAGGGTAAGATAGGAATGAAATCAAGACTCAGATCCATCAAGTAATTAGATGCATGAACTTGGCAAAGTCATTTAACTCCTCTGAATCCATTTTCTTGCTGTATCTCTCATGGAATTAGTATGAGTAATGTCTGAGATCATTTATATAAAACTACTCAGTGCTATGGGAATGAATGAACACTGTTAATATGAAAACAAGCTAAGAACATATTCTATTGATAATGAGTCCTATTGATCACCGTATTTTAAAGCCAACATGATTTTGAGAAGTGTGTGACACGCAGGATTATAAGCATTTATCACAAATGCCTTAATAGTTCTCCTAGTAGACTTCAGCAGCTTTGTGAGTTTGTGAAGGTGGTGATGGGATTTTTAGTTACTGCCATATGGACTACATATATTCATACTATGGAATTAGACTTCATGTACTGCTAACATGTAACATGTATACAGTATGGTTTCACATGGTTTAGGGGAATATTTGCTTTTTTTTTTTTTAATGTAGGACCTATTTGGAAAGTCAGATCCATACCTGGAATTTCACAAGCAGACGTCTGATGGAAACTGGCTAATGGTTCATCGAACGGAGGTGAATATCTAAATTTGAAACATAGCCTTGAGGTTTCCTTTGGAAGTTTGATAATCTGATTTTTAAAAAATGATTCATAAAAACGTCAATCTGAGTTCAGGTCAGCATGCTCATTTTTTTTCTTTTAATGAGGAAGTGCCACTATGCTTAATTTTATTTTATTTAAAAAATCTTTTTTATCATAGCCGTTTTACAATACTATGCTTAATTTTAAAAATCCTATAAAGTACACCAAAATGTATACCAGTGTATCCTTCTCCTGGATTCACCAACTGGTCATATCTGCACATATGCATGTTCTCTCTCTCTCTCACATACATCCGTGGCATCTTGCAAAACTATCCTAATGTAGGCTGCAGACATCATGGCTCTAAACTTTTAAATGCCACAGTTGGTATTTTTCTAGAAAAAGAACACTTCTCTACACAACTGTGACTGAGAGAATTAACATTGATTTATTAACATCATCTCTAATCTATGGTTCATCTTCAGATCGCCCCAATTTTCCCACATATATAATTTTCTTTTTTTTTTTTCAACAAATGTTTATGAATGTAGTTTCTTTTTTTGTGCTAATATGTTTGGCACTTCTTGTTTCTTTTGATGTGTCCAAGGACTTTTTTTTTTGTCTTTTGTCTTTTTTAGGGCCGCACCCATGGCATATGGAGGTTCCCAGGCTAGGGGTCAAATTGGAGCTGTAAGCTGCTGGCCTACATCACAGCCACAGCAACGTGGGATCCAAGCCACATCTGCGACCTACAGCACAGCTCATGGCAACACTGGATCCTTAACCCACTGAGCAAGACCAGGGATCCAACCCGTGTCCTCATGGATACTAGTCGGGTTTGTTAACCACTGAGCCATGACAGGAACTCCATAATATATGTTTTGTTTGGTTTAATACAGGATCCAATCCAAGTTCACATTTTGCATTTGGCTATTATGTTCCAAATATAATCCTTTTCCTACCTCCCTTATACCTTCATGCCATGAATCAAGACCAGTATGTCAAACATACTGGATTCTTTTGTTTCTTTACAGTTAGATCCAGATTAAACATTTCCATCTAGAGCACTTTATGTGTATTTTTTATCATCAGGGGACCCACAGTATCAGGATGCTCAGTATTGATGACTCTAATCTGGGCTATGAGGTTAAGCTGGTGGACCACCAGATTTTGCCATGATGAAGTCTCTTTTTTTTTTTTACCCCTTTGTAATTAATAAGTGATTGTGGTGTGATTCTTCGAGATTGCTTGAATAACCAGTTCTCCACTTCACCCCACGGTTTTAGTATCCATTGATGATCCATATCTGAATCAGTTATTATACTGGGGGTTGTAAAATAGTAATTTTTTTTTGAAATCTTTAATCCATTGACATGTATTTGCAGATACTCTTATCTCTCTCCCTTTCTTTTATTTTTAGTATCATTATAGACTCATAGATTGTTATAGTATATTCACTGAGTTATAATCCATTGCTGTCATTGATTTTGCTGCTCAGATTAATCCAGATTTGACCAGGAGGTGCTCCCTCAAATGGTTCATGGGTTCTTATACATGGCCCTCTTAGTCTTTCAGCAGTCTCTTATTTTATGTGGAATTACATTGTCATTTCACCTTGTACTTACCGTATCCCAAGTCTGGAATGAGCTGTTTCTTTTATGGAACCCTATTCCTTTAAGACGGTGGTGGTGTTTAGACAGCAGGATATGAGTGCTCATTGCTACTGGGTTGTCCTTGCTTTTAGATCTTTTCAGCAGAGACAACTAAGAAACATGTATATTTGTGTGTATATATGTATTATATATACATATTTACAAATTTTTAAATTGTGAATTTAGTTTGCTTTCCAATTCAAATCTCACAGGGCCAAGTTCTTTCTCCACCTTTCTTATTCCATATTTGAATTTTGTGTCCTACAGTGAAAACTCTGGTTGCCAACAAAATCAATCATCTTCCATAATTTCTAAGTACACCTTATAACGGGTGGCCATATTTCCCAGTTTTTTTCTTTCCTCACAAGGTATTACAGATAGGCAATCTCTCTCCTTTTTCATATAATACTGTCCTAGCTAGGTTTTTGTTGACAGAGTTGGGTGGGTGGAGAGATGAAGGATGGATGGTGAGCTTGTGATAGGACTCTAGAAAAGGCAAGAATAAAGCATTAATGAGCAGAATGTTTTTCTAACTAGTCTGTGAATCTTAATTTTTATAGGTTATTAAAAACAACTTGAATCCTGTCTGGAGGCCTTTTAAAATCTCTCTTAACTCCCTATGCTATGGAGATATGGATAAAACCATTAAGGTAATTTGGAATTGTATCTATATATATATATTACACACATAAGGCTTTTATAAATTAATTCGTAAGATAGTATTTAAAGAAAGTAAAAGGTGTGAGGTTGAATTTTATTTACATTTAGGAATAGAATAGATATGTTTCCGGTAAGTATTCAGCCTGAAGGAGCAGACATTTTGAATGATCTTTGAATCTAATGCTTAATTAAACCTTGTGATTTTTATTTCGTTCTTCATTTTTTCAAATAAAGTATTTAGTGTGAGTCTTCTTTTCTTTTAGTAAGATTCCACCCTGAGAATAGGAACCTTTTCCTTTGGTGTGTCCCTTGCAGATAAAAACAGATGTTACTTTAGCTGAGAGCCCAAAGCTTCCTCCTGCCCTTAGCACAGAGCAGGATTAGTGGTGGCCTTTTCCGTCACTGATTTTTCAGAGTGAAGTATAATTCCCTAAAACATTTAAATGTCTTTAGAGGAAAGCAGAGTGGGAACAGGGAGCAGCAGCCGAGGGCTAATAGTTTTTTTAAATATGTTTTCAGTTACAGCCATTTATCAAAACAGATGTATTATTTTAAGGCCACTTTTGTACTGGAGTCATTTCTTTCAGTAAGATTCCAAATAAAAGCCTTTTCTTATGTTCAGATGTCAGCACACTGAAGTGAGTTTTTTGTTTGTTTTGGGTAATTTTTTTGGCAATTAGTTTGGCGAAAGCAGGAAAGGTGATGGCTTGGAACAAGCAAAGGACTGAGGGTTGAACCACAGTTCAAGTCCTGACTTAGGCCTTTAACCAGCTACGGGGATCTCGGGCAGGTTATCTAATTTGTCCACTTATATAATAGAGAAAATAATCTTTACATAACAACAACAAAAAAAGAAAGGATTAAATCAATGCCAATGAAAGTTTTATAAACTGTTAAACACGGTAGAGATGCCATCGTTACTGAGAAGTGCTTCTTACATTTCTTAATCCTTAACATTTTGTCCTTAGTTTGCCAAGAATTTAAAACATCAGTGTAAATATGATTTGTGTGGCCTTTCAAACAGCAGTGAAAATCTATGTACAAAATAAATAGTGGAAAAGTAGCTTTCAAATTACTTTTTATTGTTATACTAAGTCTAGAACTATTTTCACATTAAAAGCAGTAAGCTGAAGATTCATAAGATCTGAGAAGCAAGAAAGTCTGGGAAAAAAGTACCTAAACCAAAACTATTTGATTGTTTGTAATAATATGTTAACAATGAAACAATGTTTTTTAAACTTTTTTTTGCACACAGTGGCATGCTTACAGAGCTATTTTATTATAGTAAGTAAATTGATTTTCTGAGCTTTCTCTGATAAATGTCTTCCATTCTTAAAAGTTTCTCCCTTTTTTTTCAACTATTCACAACTTGGTTTGCCACGCCATCACTGTCTTTATTTCTTCTGTTCTATATTTTGATATCATATCAGAAAGTCATACATGTGTGATTCTCTTGGTGTTTGGAGATTGCTTAGAGGCATAGTCAAGAGTTATAGAGCAGAGAATAGAGTCAGAATCATTGGTAATTTCTTTGCTGCAGTGTGAATGTGCCAGTGATCTCCCTCTAGCATGTATTATGTTTTCATAAGATCATGTGACTAAGAGAAATAATCATGCATGCCTAAACTGAGAATGCCTTAGGAATGTAGTACTGTGTGATGTGTATGGTCTTCTACATATATACATGTACACATATGTATATATGCATGTATTTCAGTTTTACAGAAACTGCTGATACCGTTGTTTAAAACAGCCAATAGTACTAGTTTTTGACTTCTTAAGAGAAATTAAATGATATAAATCATTACATTGTTTATCTCTAACCGTACCTGAATGTATGCCAATATTGTAAATGTCATATTTTTCTTCAGTATCAAACACCTGCCTTTAATGGGGCAAAAGTGAGATTTTCTTATATATTTATTATAGGGAATTATCAGGAATTGCTTTTTTTTTTGTCTTTTTGCCTTATCTAGGGCTGCACCCACGACATAGGGAGGTTCCCAGGCTAGGGGTCTAACAGGAGCTGTAGCCGCCGGCCTTCGCCACAGCCACAGCAATGCGGGATCCGAGCCGCTTCTGCAACCTGCACCACAGCTCATGGCCACGCCGGATCCTTAACCCACTGAGCGAGGCCAGGGATCGAACCTGCAACCTCATGGTTCCTAGTCGGATTCGTTAACCACTGAGCCACGACGGGAACTCCAGGAATTGCATTTTAAAAGTATTTTGACATTCCATGAAGTTTCAGGTAGTCTAAACATGAACAGTTTTAGCTTGTTCATAAGCTTTGTTTAATTAAAATCTTGGCCTTATCAAAGCTTAATCTTTTTTTCCTTTTTTTTTTTTGCATTTTAGGGCTGCACCCCCGGCATGTGGAGGTTCCCAGGCTAGGGGTCGAATCGGAGCTACAGCTGCCAGCCTTCGCCACAGCCACAACAACACCAGATCCGAGCTGCGTCTGTGACCTACACCACAGCTCATGGCAACGCCAGATCCTTAACCCAGTGAGCAAGGTCAGGGATCGAACCCGCAACTTCATGGTTCCTAGTCAGATTTGTTAACCACTGTGTCACGACGGGAACTCCGAAAACTTAATCTTATCTTAGATATAAATTGCAGTTTCCTGAAGGCAAATCTAAACTGTAACTTTCCATTTTTTATAACTAAAAAAAACTATTAAAAATAAAATTATTAAAGTACTAAGATTGTTTTTGACTTTATCTTAATTTCAGTTCTTCTAGAAAAAATTATCGTCATTAATTTTCCTTTCTGTCGGATAAAGGGCTTTTGATTTAAAAATTGAATCATCAAGTACATAAGTAAGAATTTATTGATCAGAATTGGGTGATGATGGAAGTTCTAGAAGCAAATAAGAATCATTGGAGTTCCCATTGTGGCTCAGCAGTAACGAATCTGACTAGTATCCACATGGATGCAGGTTCAATCTTTAGCCTTGCTCAGTTGGTTGGAGATCTGGTGTTGCTGTGAGCTTTGGTGTAGGTCGCAGACTTGGCTCGGATCTGACCTTGCTGTAGCTGTAGCATAGGCTGGCAGCTATAGCTCCGATTCGACCCCTAGCCTAGAAACCTCCTTATGCAATGGGTGTGGCTCTAAAAATACAAGAAACAAAGCAAAACAAAACAAAAAACAAATAAGAACCTTTACTGTTACTCAAAATTGAAGTTCTAGACCTTGCTTGTTTTTATTAACTGATTGATTTTTGGTCTCCCTGAGTAATAATGAAACACTGTAAGTTAGGCATGAAAGACTTTCTATTATAATAGGCACTCAATTCACTAGATTTGGGAAGGAAAAAAGTGACCTTGCTAGGTGAACATCTATGAATGCTGAGCATTTTATTTCAGTGATTAATTGAACTTCATGAAGGATTATAGCAAGATATAAGATTGGCGTAGAGTAAATGCAGGTTTTCAGTTTTAGGCTTTTGTTTTTACTTTCTTTTCTCTTTTTGGCCACACCCGCAGCTTGCGGAAGTTCCTGGGCCAGGGTTGAACCCACACCACAGAGACAACAATGCCAAGTTCTTAACCACTAGGCCACCAGGGAGCTCCTTCAAGCTCTTATTTGAAATCATAGACTCTTGAAGGATTCAAAAGTTTCCTTAGCACAGCTTTACTTTGTTGGTTACCACATAAGATATGTCACCTTCTAAGACTGTTTAATTCTTCTGCCTCCCTGACAAGCTTCAGTAGATAATGTGTGCAATGCCTGTAATAAATGTTTGCAGAAAAGAAATAACCTTTTTTGAAATTATAAAGCACTATAAAAACATTGTTTATTTAATGATCACAATGAACACCTCTGCTTGCTCAGAGTTCACACAATCTTAATTTTCTCATTGCAATTAAATTTCAGGTATTTTTGTGAATATTTACCCTTTAACTGAATCTGTCAACCTGGTATAACATCTTGTAGAAATCAGATATCTTCAGCTCTCTTCCGTTTGCTTTAAAAAAGAGTGAGATTTAATGAGAGCCTTAGCTAAGACTAGAATTCACCCTGTCGTACATGGAAATAGAATAATTATAACCCAGTATATGTACTTCCTCAGTGGATTAAGTATTATTTTTCTAGAATTTTCCTTTTCATTGCGAGAGTTGTGACCCTCGGCATGCTGCAAATCTGGTTGCATCATATCTAACTTCTAATAGAATTCTAGCCATGCCAGATTGCAGCTCCTGGTACACATTTTCCATAACTCTAAATGATCTAGAGTTTAATTATACAAGGTTTTAGCTGCTAAGGATACTGACTTCCTTTCTGCCTCCAGGTAGACAGGGGCATTTAGCTGGTGTAAAATAACAAGGTAAAAAGTGGATGAGAAAGAAGGTCTAATTCCATTTTCATCTTCTCAGCACTTGTAGAGGGCATGTATAGGAACTGGAAACTGTTCAATGTGGAATTTGACTGGTATCTGTGTGTCTCTTCCGCCTGTGATCTGTCCTAGAACCCCATTCCAAGGATAGCTAGGGTTTGAAAGTGTTTCAGTATTGTTCCTCTACAAAGTTAGTTCCTATTTCTCCAAGTAGGACCATATACTAAACATTTTCACTTACTTTAATTAAAAGTGCACCTTTTGGTAAGTCCCATTTATTGTAGCCAGTTCTTTTTAGCAAAATTACATTGATTTTTATAAATTTTTATTGTACTTACTTCTAGGTAGAGTGTTATGATTATGACAATGATGGGTCACATGACCTCATCGGAACATTTCAAACTACCATGACAAAACTGAAAGAAGCCTCCAGAAACTCACCTGTAAGTTGCCTCACTGTCATTTGCATATATCTCCTAGTCTGGCCCTGTGTAATTGCTTCATTTTTTTCCCTTGGCATAGCAAATAGTTTTCCGTTGTTTTGCTCTATACTATATGATGCTCTGAAAACCATGGATTTTATTTTTTAGTAATCACATGATCCAGAATTCTTACTTAGAGTCGTATTTGCATTTATATTTGGAGGTTTGTTTCCTTTGGCTTCAGACAGTATATATGATTTGATTGAAAATCCTTCATTTTAAAGTTTGGGAATTTCATTTGTCACAATAAGTAACATCTATACTACACACATATGTGGGCTTGAATTGTGTACATTTATTCTCCTTTTGGACATTGTACAAATTGGGTTTCACCATATGCCTGTGTCTCCTCTCTGACTTGTCCTTGCTCAAGGGAAGTATAAAAGCATAGTTATGATACTTCAAAGTACATAATAGTAAACTGCCATCTAATAATACTAATTTTGTTAAGATCATTTGTCTTAACTACATTCAGTTTATTAGTATCCCCACGTATTTCTAAGAGTATCTCTGAAACTTTTCTGCCTCTAAGGTCAAGTGCCTAAAAGCTTTTCTGGGAGTTCCCGTTGTGGCTCAGTGGTTAACAAATATGTCTAGGAAACATGAGGTTGCGGGTTCGATCCTTGGCCTTGCTCAGTGGGTTAAGGATCCGGCGTTGCCGTGAGCTGTGGCGTAGGTTGCAGACGCGGCTCGGATCCTGCGTTGCTGTGGCTGTGGTGAAGGCCAGCAGCTCCAGCTCCTGTTAGACCCCTAGCCTGGGAACCTCCATATGCCGCGGGTGCGGCTCTAGATAAAGGCAAAAAGACAAAAAAAAAAAAAAAAACACAAAACTATTCTGGAGTGTTTTATGAATAAAACTTATCAGTTGTTTCCCTCTTATTCACCTGTCTAGTGTGAATAAGTTGTTAATTCTCTTTATGCCTTACTCAGAATAATATGAATTATTTTGTACCTGCTTAGAGACCTGAATAAGGCTCATGTAGGTATCATTTGCTTTTGAAAGTCCAAACGAGGTTTAAGAGATGTAAGAGGTCAGGTGAGAAGGTCTGTTTGGCAAAGTCATGTCAGTGAGGTGACCCAAAAAGAAGATACTGATAGTTTTAGATCAGAACTTAAATACTAAGTAAATAAATAAAACCTATTAGCTATTTGATTTAAGTAATTTGGAGAAATGAGTTTTGAACAAACATAGTGTGGCTAGAGTTTTCAGTAGGTTGTGTGCAGATCTCTAGTCTTGTCCTCATACCCTGGTCACAAACCCCAAGTACTAGAAATAGCAGAAATGCTTCAGTGAGGTAGAAAAGGCTTTTCCAATCACACCTAAAGGTTTAAATGCAAAGATTGAATTGGCTTCGTGGTTTTTTTGTTTGTTTGTTTTTGCTTTTTAAGGCTACACCCACGGCACCTGGAAGTTCCCAGGCCAGGGGTTGAATTGCAGCTACAGCTGCTGGCCTGTGCCACAGCTACAGCAATGCAGGATCTGAGCCGTATCTGTGACCTACACCACAGCTCATGGCAACACCGGATCCTTAACCCACTCAATGAGGCCAGGGGTCGAACCTGTGTCCTCATGGATATTAGTCGGGTTCATTACCACTGAGCCACCATGGGAACTCCCAGCTTTTGTTTTTGTTTTTCCCAAGGCATGCAGAAATTCCCAGGCCAGATCACACTTGAGCCACAGCAGTGACAATGCCAAATCCTTAACAGCTAGGCCACTAGGGAACTCACCTGAATTGGCTTAGAGTTAACAGTTTGAATTAAAACAACAGCAAAATTCAGCTATAAATATTCTGTTTAAAGATTTTTTTTAAGGCAGAAATTCATGGGAAAATAGTGAAAATCTGAACACTTAAAGCAGTCTGCCTGAAAGAACTAAATAGAAGAAATGATCTGTATTGCTGTTTCACTGGTTTCAGTTTGTTGTTATTTTCCAGAATGAGTAAAGGACCTGCTTTTAGAAAATAATGAGCCGGCAACTAACTGTATATATAATACTTTCTGGAGCA
The DNA here is from genome assembly GCA_004024745.2 of Catagonus wagneri. Lineage (NCBI taxonomy): Eukaryota > Metazoa > Chordata > Mammalia > Artiodactyla > Tayassuidae > Catagonus > Catagonus wagneri. The sequence goes on from PVHT021183585.1 coordinate 6,799,345, forward strand.
TGTAAAATTCTCGTAAATCCAGCTAACTTGGTCTTTCTCCCCATGACAGAATAAGGCTTTTTTTTTTTTTCTTTTACAGCTACATGTGTGGCATATGGAAGTTCCCAGTCTAGGGGTCAGATTGGAGCTGCAGCTGCCACCTACACCACAGGCACAGAAATGTTGGTTCTGAGCCTCATCTACAACCTGTGCTGCAGCTTGTAGCAACCCCAGATCCTTAACCCACTGAGCGAGGCCAGGGATCGAACCTGCAACTCCAGAAAAATGCTTTTAATATTGCTGTCGTGACAAGGTTTACCCGCTCTTGTTTTTCAGAATCAGGGCTATGTCTAATCAGCTCTGTGTTCTCAGTGCTTAGAACCGTGCCTGCCCCCCGGTAGACACTCTGAAAATGTGAATAAATCAGGTGAAGTCATGTAGCCTTTCACCATTAAGAACTGGGTTTAGAAGAAGTTCCCATCGTGGCTCAGAGGTTGGCGAATCCGGCTAGGAACCACGAGGTTGCAGGTTCGATCCCTGGCCTTGCTTAGTGGGTTAAGGATCCGGCGTTGCCGTGAGCTGTGGTGTAGATCGCAGATGCGGCTCGGTTCCCGCGTTGCTGTGGCTGTGGCGAAGGCCGGCAGCTACAGCTCCTGTTAGACCCCTAACCTGGGAACCTCCATATGCCGCGAGTGCGGCCCTAGAAAAGGCAAAAAAAAAAAAGACAAAAAAAAAAAGAACTGTGTTTAGGGCATTTCTGCATCTCTAGTATTCAATAATTAATATGTATGAGGGTGACAGACTCTGGCCAGATCCTGTACCATCAAGGAATGTATTTAACACCATTTTGTTTTGGATCATTGTCTCAAACACATTTTTTTCTAATGTTTGAGTCTTAGAAAATTAGTAACAAGTCTGTCTAAAGTGTATAAATTGCTTTCTCTTAACGAGAAGAGACGACTTATCCAGAACTCATTGACTATCTCTTATGTTTAGGCAAGACAGTGAAAATTTCAGGGTGTAACTTGGAAATGATTATACCCTAGCTGTGAAAAAAAAATAAGAAAATGAGAGCTATTGTGAATAATAGCGAGTATGTAACTAAACTTTATGTGGTTGTAGAAGTTTAAGCAGAGAGAGATCAGAGGAGACGAACAGGAACTGCTGTTATAGAGGAGCGTGACTGAGCCAAGCCTTACAGACAGACAGGTAGAGAGAAGGTGGAAAGGAAGATCGTCTGTTTGGGGGATGGAACTATACTGGGGAAAAAATGTAAGATATTAGGTCTATTTCTAACATATACTCCCAATGGAAAGAGTATCTATTGCTGCATATTTTTTACTGTAGTTGGGTTTCATGTATTGCTGTTTTCTGGTGATTTTTTTTTCTTTTCTCAGCAGCATGTTTTTGTACTTTATCTGAGTAACAGCTCAGATAGGAGTAATATTTCCTTTATTATAAAGAAAAAGATTATTGCTCAAAGCTTTAATAAGAAAGTGATCCACAGAGGCAAAATTTATACTTAGGAAGTATTTTAAAAGATACACAATTTCAGGAGTTCCCGTCGTGGCTCAGTGGTTAACGAATCCGACTAAGAACCATGAGGTTGCGGGTTCGATCCCTGGCCTTGCTCAGTGGGTTAAGGATCCGGCGTTGCTGTGAGCTGTGGTGTAGGTTGCAGAAGCGGCTGGGATCCCGCGTTGCTGTGGCTGTGGCGAAGGCCGGCAGCTCCAGCTCCTGTTAGACCCCTAGCCTGGGAACCTCCATATACCGCGGGTCAGCTCTAGATAAAGGCAAAAAGACCAAAAAAAAAAAAAAGATACACAATTTCAGAAGCCCCTTTTGGAAATGTCACTGATAAATAGTTCACATATTTAATGTACTATGCAGTTGTTTCAGAGTTGTATTTTGCAACAGACCAGCATCAGTAGGTTGTTTGATTCCAAGAGAAAAAACAGTCATTCTTTTAAATTTACATTGGCATTTCTAATATCACTGGTAATAATGAACATTTTGTCTTTTCTTCCTACAGATTGAATTCGAATGCATAAATGAAAAAAAGAAGCAAAAGAAGAAAAGCTACAAGAATTCTGGAATTATCAGTGTGAAACAGTGTGAGGTCAGTTGCTCCTGACCACTTACAGGGTGATGAGATGCCATTTTGAGTTCTGTCACTTTGGTGTATATCAAACAAACACTTTGTTTGGATAGTTGAAAAGTACATGAGCATCTGGGCACCTTTTTTTTTTTTTTTTTTGGCCGCATCCATGGCATATGGAAGTTCCTAGGCTAGGGATTGAGTCTGAGCTGCTGCTGTGACCTACACCACAGCTGACGCGATGGTGAACCTTTAAGCCAATGCACTGAGCTGGTGGTTGAACCTGCACTACCACAGAGACAATGCCGGATCATTAACCAGCTGTGCCGCAGTGGGAACTCTGCCTCTGGGCACCTTTAGGGAAAAGGAAGGAATAAGAAGTAGTAGAGAAATCTTTCTTTCTTTGTAAGTTTTTATTTATTTAGTTTTGCTTTTTAGGGCAGCACCCATGGCCCGTGGATGTTCCCAGGCTAGGGGGTGGAATCAGAGCCACAGCTGTCAGCCTGCACCACAGCTCATGGCAATGCCAGATCCCCGACCCACTGAGTGGGGCCAGGGATTGAACCCACATCCTCATGGATACTAGTCGGATTCGTTTCTGCCACGCCACAACTGGAACTCCGAGAAATCTTTCTTTCAAAAGTAACTTTACTTCCAAGGTTTGACAACTTTGTTTTTTTTTTTTTTTTTAGGAACGCATGTACGGCATATGAAAGTTCCTGGGTTCGAATTGGAGCTGCAACTGCCAACTTTTACCACAGCCACAGCAATGTGGGATTTGAGCTGCATCTGTGATCTACGCCACAGCTTGTGGCAATGCAGGATCTTTAACCCACTGAAGGGGGCCAGGGATCAAACCTGAATCCTCGTGGATATCATTTCTGCTGAGCTACGACAGAACTCCGGTTCTAGTTTGAGAACTTTTTTAGAAAAAGATAAAGAATATTAAAGTCTTTCATTATCTTAGGAAATACGAGGTACCACTGGTATTTTTCCAGCATGTGGAAGTTCCCAGGCCAGGGATCAAACCTGTGCCACAGTAGTGACCAGAGCCTCTGCGGTGACAAATGCCTCCTTAACCCACTGAGCGACACGGGAACTCCCATAATTTCAAGATCAGATATTATTAGTGAAGGGAAAAACATTCAAGGGATTTCTGATAACGAACAAGTGGGAATTTTTGTTTTTAAACTTGATTATTATACTTCTTAAAGCTCTCAGTATATTAGACTCTTTATTAGCTTCTTAATGAGTGTGTTTCATCTCTGGCCATTAATATTGTAACCTTAACATTGCTATATTGTCACTAAGAAAAATCCTAACAGATTCATGACATGTAGAGACAGGGCTGCTTTATACTCAAATGCAGGGGTGGTTTCTGCATAATTATGTCATGTGTCGTTTGGTTTATAAATGCTTAAAAATATGTGCCAGAGAGCTCTTTGCTTCTCTTGTGTAGTAGGAGAGTTTTAATTTTAAGTTTACTATTTGTTTATAGATTACAGTGGAATGTACATTCCTTGATTATGTCATGGGAGGATGTCAACTGAATTTTACTGTGAGTAACACACTAAATTTTTCAACGTAGGCAGCAACATGTTGCTTTTTCCCTCCATTTTGCAGTGTTCTTTTTCCTTCACTGCCAAACAGTGATGAAATTTACACAGTCTGTTGAATATTCTCCTTGGACAGATTGTCTAGGTTCATGCCGAAGCTTTTGACCTTGTTGATAAGGTCTGTTCCTCCTGCCAGAAAGCCAATATGTACAAATCAGTGATTACCCTGCAGTGATTTAAATAATAAAAAAAAGCACTAGTCAAACAAACATACAGAAAACAAACCCTATGTTTAAAGTCATAGATGTAATAGTTCATGATTTAAAATATCTGAAAAAATAGGAATAGCAGGTTGCTTTGTGCTCAATTTAATTGTTTAATTGTTTATAGAAATTAAACAGCAGCTTTAGGCATTTGTTAGGAAAGGGCAATATCAGGTTCTGGGATGAATGTTTGTATCTCAGCATTCAGGATTTGTGTTTTGCTGGATGTCAAGCCCAGGCATCCCTGCCTTCACTTGAGTGTAAGGGCTGCAATTGTTATTTGGCAGGTGGGAGTGGACTTCACTGGCTCCAATGGTGACCCAAGATCTCCCGACTCCCTTCATTACATCAGCCCCAATGGTGTTAATGAGTATTTGACTGCTATCTGGTCTGTGGGACTGGTCATTCAAGATTACGATGCGTGAGTATGACTCTACTACATAACTCCCCAAAGGGGCAGTTTCTGTACCATCTGCTGGTACTTTGATGTAGTTGATAGGATAAGTAGTGTTCTCTCTAAAATTTGTCATCTTATATTTTCTGTTTCTCTCTTGGTGACAGGTTCAGTGTTCCTTTGACCTCTGACCTCTAGCTGTGATCAGTTATAATGTATTCTTGCTTATTTAACAGCAGAGTGAAATTGGCAAGGCTTTTGTTTCTTTGATCTTGTTTCCTTGGAGTTTACTCATTAAGGGTATGTTATTTGTATGGCTGAGGTCTAGATGACATGTTTTGGGAACACTTGTAGACAATATTTCTTAGCATGTCTATTTCCTTGGCAATCATTGTCAAATTATTTTCTTTCTTTCCTTTTTTTTCTTTCTACGGCCGCACCTGTGACATATGGAAGTTCCTAAGCCTGGGGTCAGATCAGAGTTGCAGCTGAGGCCTATGCCACAGCCACGGCAACGTGGTACCCGAGCTGCATTTTGTGGCAACACCAGTTCCTTAATCCACTGAGCGAGGCCACAGATTGAACCCAGATCCTCACAGAGACACTGTCAGGTCCTTAACTGCTGAACCACAACAGGAACTCCCAAATTATTTTCCTTTTTTTCCCCTTTCTTCTCTTTTTTGGCCACCCCTCGGCGTATGGAGTTCCAGGACCAGGGATCAGATCCCAGCTTCAGTTGCGACCTAAGCCGCAGCTGCTGCAACGCTAAATCCTCAGCCCACTGTGCCAGGCTGGGGATCAAACCTGTGTCCCAGCGCTCCCAAGATGCCACTGATCCTGTTGCGCCACAGTGGGAATTCGCAAATTATTTTCTTAATGGTGACTTTCAGCAAGTGCTGAAGGGTAACTTGATGTAATTACTGTAAAATATTTTCACTAGATTCTCAATGGATAGTTTTTTTTTTTTTTTTCTTTTTAACTATTTAGGGCCACACCTGCAGCATATGGAAGTTTCCAGGCTAGGGATCAAATCGGAGCTGCAGCTGCCAACCTATGCTATAGCCATAGCAGTGTGGGATCTGAGCCACGTCTGTAACCTACACCACAGCTTAGGCAGCACTGAATCCTTAACCCACTGAGTGAAGTCAGGGATTGAACCTGCAACCTCATGGATACTCGTTGGGTTTGTAACCGCTAAGCCACAATGGAGAACTCAGTGGATAAATTTTGAATAGACTTAAATAGAGCCTACTGAAAGTTTCCTAAATAATATGAAAAAAATCTGCATTAGAGATTTTTTTGTTCTGGATCTGTCAGGACACAGTATAAATTTTCATTTGTTTTGACCTATTGTTTTATGGTAATATACATATTGATGGAGCTTTTCATTAATTTGTTATGACATTTAAAGAAATGAAATTTTCAGGCAAATGGAAAAAAATCTAAAGCATAGGTGGCAGTTCCAGGATCAGCCTAGTAGAACTGAAGGCAAAACTCATTAAAGCTAATTTAAGAATTACCTTAGCATTTTCCTTGTGATGCAGTGGGTTAAGGGTCCAGCGTTGTCACTGCTATGGCTCAGGTCGTGGCTTTGATGCAGGTTTTATCCCTGGCCTGGGGATTTGCCACAGGTGGAGCCAAAAAATTTTGTCTTATAAGATACTTTGTTATATAATCCAAAATGAAAACGTAACAGTGGACATGTTTAGTAACAGGGTATTGAAGTATTTCATTTGAAAAAAGCTAGAAATATAAAAACTCCCAAGTAACACAGTAGTGACAAAGTAATGGGACTCAGATAAAAAGTAGAAAATTTACAGGGTTACTTTCTCATACTGCCTCCTGGAAGTTAAAAGATTAACTAAAAGAAAATTACCACATGGAAATTAAAAAAAGAAACTCTTAAGTAGTTCTTAGATCAAAGAGGAAATCAAAATGTAGTAACAGACTATTTAGAAATAAAGGGTAGTGATGGAGTTCCCATTGTAGTGCAGCGGAAACCAGTCTGACTAGGAACCATGAGGTTGTTGGTTCAATCCTTGGTTAGACCTCTAGCCTGGGAACCTTCGTATCCCGTGGGTGCAGACCTAATAAAGCAAACAAATAAACAAAAAAACAGTTATGAGAAGACTACCTTTGTTCCTGTCATTACAGAGGAAAATTTCAGGCCTTATGTGCTTTTATTTAAACAAGAATTGAATATAAATGAACTGGCTTTTCAAAAAAATAAGGAATAGGAAGAAAAAAAAATAGTAATAGTAGAATATTCCATGAACATGTTAGCTATTTATGTGTCCGGGAAATTTTTAAATGCTTTCCATATGATATTCATGCAGTCCTCCTCCTTAGCTGTGAGATAGGTGCTGTTATCATCTTCATTTTACAGATGAGAAAACTGAGGCATATGGGATAATAAAACTGGTCCAGGGTCACTCAGCTGGTGACTGGCAGAAACAGGACTAAACCTGGGCTGTGTGGCTCTAAATACAGAACGCAATCCTTGAAGTTTCTGAAACCAAATTCATGGTTAAAAAGTGGAAATGTGGTAGGGGGAGAGATAAATTAGGGGTTCGGGATTGACATATACACACTACTATATATAAAATACATAAGTAACAAGGACTTATTGTATAGCACAGTGGAATCTACTCAATACTGTGTAATAATAATAACCTATATGGGAAAAGAATCTGAAAAGGAACAGATACATGTATATGTATAACTGATTTACTTTGCTGTACACCTGAAACTAATACAACTTTCTAAGTCTAATCTACTTCAGTAAAATCTATTAAAAAAAAAAAGGAAAGTAATGACTCAGAAAGTTAAAAAAAACAAATTAATACATTTGCTGAAGAGATAATTCTTTGCAATAAAACTTAGCAAAACTTTGGCAGTACTGACCCCCAAGAAAAAGAGAAAACGGGTAGAATATTAGTAAAAAGAGAGAGATTATAAGCATAAATTTGGGGAAAAAATTACAAATTATATGTTAGTGTTCTTTAAAACCTTATGCTATTAACATTGGAAAATCCAGATTACAGGATGACTTCTTAGAAAGCTGTAAACTACCAAGTTGACTGAAAGAGGCAGAGAACCAGAATAGACCAGGAACCTTCAAAGGGATGGAATGGGTGTCAAAGAGCCTCTTCTCACAAAGGCACCTGCCAAGATAATTTCATACACAAATTCCAGCCAAGCTATCAGGAATGAATTCACACCTAAGACAATCAAGTGAAAAATATTAGAATGAAGGAATTCCCGTCATGGCGCAGTGGTTAACGAATCCGACTAGGAACCATGAGGTTGCGGGTTTGATCCCTGGCCTTGCTCAGTGGGTTAAGGATCCGGCGTTGCCGTGAGCTGTGGTGTAGGTCGCAGACGTGGCTGGGATCCTGCGTTGCTGTGGCTGCGGCGTAGGCCGGCGGCTACAGCTCCGATTAGACCCCTAGCCTGGGAATCTCCACATGCCGCGAGTGTGGCCCTAAAATGACAAAAGGCAAAAAAAAAAATTTTTTTTCTAAATGTTAAAATGAACCTGAATAGTCAAGAAGTGTGTGTGTATATATATATGTATATATACACATATATATATAATATTTAATTTTTATTGGTTTATAACATTATATAAGTTTCATGTTTGCAATATTATATATTAAGAGTATGGGAATTCCTGTTGTGGCTCAGCAGGTTAAGAACCCAACATAGTGTCTTTAGGATGTGGGTTTGATCCCTGGCTTCACTCTGTGGGTTAAGGATCTGGCGTTGCATAGGTCACAAGTATGGCCCTGATCCCATGTTGCTGTGGCTGTGGTATAGGCTGGCAACTGCAGCTCCAATTTGACCTTTAGCCTGGAAACTTCCATATGCTGCAGATGTGACCCTAAAAAGAAAAAAAATAAGAGTGTATGTGAATTTAGTATATGATAGAGATGGCATTTGAGGGAAAAGAGGTTGTAACAGCTGTCAAACTAGACAGGACCTGAATTTGGATCTCTGGCCTCATACCTGTGTACGTTAGGATTTCATTCTGTATAGGCTATAGACAAAATCGCTTAACTGGATGCTCCAAAACAAAGTCGGTTTTAACAGAGGTTTATGTCTCTCATGGGGTGTGTCTAGAGGCAAGTAGTTGCGGACTGAGAGGGCAGTTCTGTCACTCATCGCTTCCACCCTGTGTCTGAGCCAGCCTCTGTGATTTTCATCCTCTCTAGCCCGTGGGAAGAGGACAGAGGCACTGAGAGTGGGTACCTCTTGAGAGTGGGTGTGTTTTCCTTTTTGGGTTGTGGTTTAGAGGTGGCTGACAAATGACTCTCCTCATATCTCCAGCCTGATCATTGTCAGCCCAGAGAAGCTGAAGTGGAGCTAGTGTGGTCTTTTTTTTTTTTTTTTTTTTGGTCTTTTTGCCTTTTATGTAGAGCCGCACCCGTGGCATATGGAGGTTCCCAGGCTAGGGGTCTAACAGGAGCTGTAGCCACCGGCCTTCGCCACAGCCACAGCAATGCGGGATCCGAGCCGCGTCTGCAACCTACACCACAGCTCACGGCAACGCTGGATCCTTCACCCACTGAGCAAGGCCAGGGATGGAACCCGCAACCTCATGGTTCCTAGTCGGATTCGTTAACCACTGAGCCACGAAGGGAACTCCTAGTGTGGTCTTTCAAAGCCCAGGGCATCCATATATAAAGAGGGAGAGAATGGATGCTGGTGGAGAGTAGCAGCCTCTGCTTCATAGCATACTCCAGAGGAATTACAAGTTTACTATCCGAAACAAACTTTGAGAGTCCCAGGAGAAAATATATGTAAATCATTTAAAATCTTGCAGTAAAGACAGTCTCCCCCCCTTTTTTTTTTTGGTCTTTTTGTCTTTTGGGGTGCCATACCCAGCATATGGAGGTTCCCAGGCTAGGGGTCTAGTCGGAACTACAGCTGCCAGCCTACACCAGAGCCACGACAACGCCGGATCTGAGCTGCAGCTGCAACCTACACCACAGCTCACGGCAACGCCGGATCCTTTACCCACTGAGCAAGGCCAAGGACCAAACCCGCAACCTCATGGTTTTTAGTCAGATTCGTTTCTGCTGCGCCATGACGGAAACTCCAAGGCCAGTCTTTAAGAAAGACAGAGAAGGCAAAACTCATGAAAGAATGTTTGCGTGACCACATTCATTAATATTAATAACTCTAAAACAAAGTTAAAGACAGACTATCAACTGGCAAAAATATTGTGACATATATAACATAGGTTCTAAATGTGAAAAGAATCATTAAGAATTAATATAAAAAAAGAATATCCCTAGTATAAAAATTAGTATATTCGTTAGAGTGTTTTACACTGCAGCACATCAGGTGTCTATCAGTTAGAGGAGAATATTTATAGTGTGGAAAACTTAGCAGCCACTCACAAGATGGCTCCATAATTATCTCTAAACCCTTGGGGCCAAGTATTCATTTTGTTGCAGAAATGTGAAAGTTCTATAATGTGTGGAATTTGTACCATGCTTCTGTGGCCAAATGTATGAATATTCACATTAAGTAGCATAAATAGAGGCTATAAATAACCCCTTATCAGTTGAGGTCAGATTTTGCTGCCAAATGAGTGTGTTTGTAAACGAATGAAAAACTTGTGCTTTTTAAAACTTTATGATTTTTTTTTTTTTATGGCTGCACTTGTAGCATGTGGAATCGGAGCTGCAACTGCCAGCCTACACTACAGCCATAGCAACACTGGATCTGAGCCGCATCTGCAACCTATAGCACGCTTCCAACAACACTAGATCCTTAACCCACTGAGCAAGGCCAGGGATCCAGCCCGCATCCTCAGGGATACTATGTTGGGTTCTTAACCCAGTGAGCCGCAGTGGAAACTCCTTTATGGATGTATTTACTCATTTATTTAACTGAAATGAAAGATAGGGTATAAGTAGAAAGGAGAATGTTATAAAATATTAAAGCCCATTTTAATAAACATATATAGACACTTCTCCTTCAATGCACAGAAAAATATTTAGAATGAGAGTTGCCAAATAACTAACAGTTCTCTCTGGCGGTTATTATGGCTAATCTTTGTTTTGTCTTCATATTTTTCTAAGATTTTAAGTTTTTAAAAAATAAGCTCCTGGGAGTTCCTTTTGTGACTCCATGGGGTACAGACCGGACTAGTATCCATGAGGATGTGGGTTTGATCCCTGGCCCCACTCAGTGGGTTAAGGATCCTGCATTGCTGGGAGCTGTGGTATAGGTCACAATTGAGGCTTGGATGCCCTGTGGCTGTGGCTGTGGCTGGCAGCTTCAGCTCCCATTCGACCCCTGGCCTAGGAACTTCCATATGATGTGGGTGCAGCCCTAAGAAATAAAATAAGCTCACATTAGTTTTATTATGAGTAAAGATAAAGCTTGAAAAAAGTGATCTTTTGCTTTTCTCACATTTTCTTTTCAGTGATAAGATGTTTCCAGCTTTTGGCTTCGGAGCTCAGATTCCTCCTCAGTGGCAGGTAAGAGGAATTCTTATGGTGAAGCCCCGCCCCCTAGTAAAGACATTCAGACCTCATCAAACCTTCTTTCATCTTTTGACAGGTTTCGCATGAATTTCCAATCAACTTTAATCCATCCAGTCCCTACTGTAATGGTAAGTTAAAAATAAACATGAAGATTTTAAACTGAAAGCTTAACTAGCCCTCGTGACTTTTTTTCCCCCTCTGTGATTTAAAGCTACTCAAATTTCTTCTCTTTGCACCATACTGAATTTTCTGTTGTGCAAAATAGAAGGATTTTATACTAAGTTAGTGGTTCCTGTCATAATGATAATAGCACAAATCACTATGATGGTGGTGAAAATTGCAGGCTAAATTCTTCTATCTTAAGAGGTTTAATAGAACAAAAGAATTCTCAATCTTGAGGGTAGATCAATAATAATAATTATATTATTTTCACATATGGCTGATTTTAAAATAAACCTTCAAAAAAATGAGTCATTCATTATTCAGTTGCTTTTCTCGGATTAGCAGTTAACTCTGTATCAAGAAAAACGTGTCCAGCATCAAATTACTTGTTACAGAGGGTTCTGTAAGGAGATGGGATGGGCTAAAGGAACAGAGAATTAAGCCCCAAGAGTAGCTTTCCTTTGTGTGGGAAGCAGAGATATTTCTTTCACTTCACTTTTCTGTTTATCCCTCAGATATCTCGGCGCATTTTCTTTTTTACCACAACGAGCAATCTACCTAAAATGCCACATCTCTCACAAAATTGTATAAGACTGAAGAGTTTAGAGGAGGAAAAGAAGTTGCATAAAATTATAGACCATAAGCTAATTTTCTGCAAAGGATCCTTTTAATAATCACAAAATAGATTTCTAACAGAAGAGGGTGTTTTCTCCTCTTTCTAAACAATATTCATAAAGTCAAAGAGCATGAACATTTTGTTGGGAGCAATTTGTATTAAAATTTTCTCCCCTCTCCCAGAAGTCTTCCCTCGTATTGTGTCAGCGTCCTTTTATCACTTTCAGTGGCTGGTTGTGATCTTTTATATCCCTAGTCATATGAAACTGGGAATATTTTTCTTTTCAAGAAATGTGCTTCAGGAGTTCCTGTCGTGACTCAGTGGTTAACGAGTCCGAATAGGAACCATGAGGTTGTGGGTTCGATCCCTGGCCTTGCTCAGTGGGTTAAGGATCCGGCGTTGCCGTGAGCTGTGGTGTAGGTTGCAGACACGGCTCGGATCCCGCGTTGCTGTGGCTGCGGTGAAGGCCGGCAGCTACAGCTCCTGTTACACGCTTAGCCTGGGAATCTCCATATGCCACTGCTGCAGCACTAGATAAAGGCAAAAAGACCAAAAAAAAAAATGTGCTTCATGCTTACAATGAAATTGAAACAATTTTTGGAATTTGTTGTCATGAAATTTTATTAATTTCAAGTAAATGTGGATGACATATATCGTGAGATCATTCATTTTATTTTATTTTTTTTACATTTTATTTTTGTGTGTGCGTTTTTAGGGCCACACCCGCAGCACATGGAGGTTCCCAGGCTAGGGGTCTAACAGGAGCTGTAGCCGCCGGCCTTCGCCACAGCCACAGCAACGCCAGATCCAAGCCATGTCTGCAACCTACACCACAGCTCACGGCAATGCCAGATCCAAGCCGTGTCTGCGACCTACAGCACAGCTCATGGCAACGCCAGATCCTTAACCCACTGAGTGAGGCCATGGATTGAACTTGTGCCTCATGGACGCTAGTCAGGTTTGTTAACTGCTGAGCTACAACAGGAATTCCCGAGATCATTCATTTTAGAAGTTCATTTACCTTATGAGTAACATGAGCCTGTCTTTGTGCTGCCACCAAAGCACAAGCTTTTCTGCTTTGGGTTTATGTTAGCCTGGGAAAAAAATCGATTTGATTTTAGAGAAAGGAAATGCCACGCAGAAAAAATACAGCCTTATTTGAAGACAAGGAAGATTAAATCCCCTTTTCCTAATTAATCATTGAACTTAGTTGCTCAGAAAGGACATGTCACTTGTTCCTTTAAGGCAAAGGGAAGATTTTGCTAGAATCCAGTTTTAGTTGAGGAGTTAAAGGCAATTGATATTTATGAAAAAATCTAATTGCTAGAATCCAGTTTTAGTTGAGGAGTTAAAGGCAACTGATATTTATGAAAAAATCTAATTAACGGTTTTGTCTACCTTCAGATTAAAAAGCAAGCTAGGTGATAGAAATGGAAGAAAATATTAATATTGCTGTGGTTATGGGTTCAATTTTTCCACAGCATATATGACTGGTAGATGATACGCCTACTGGGCACCCCCCCCCAGTCTTCCACTATGTAATGCCCAACAGGGCTAAACTGCACCCCATAAATAAACACTTTAATGTTTCTGCAGCAAAATGTGATAAATAACCTGAAGTGCATATTTATCATTAATACAGTCTACCATACCATGCTTAATCTGTTAAGTTATTGAATAAACCCTTGACTAGAATTAACCTTAAGTTAATAGCCATCTGGGGAGTTCCTGTTATGGTGCAGTGGAAACAAATCCGACTAAGAACCATGAGGTTGCGGGTTCGATCCCTGGCCTCGCTCAGTGGGTTAAGGATCCGGTGTTGCCGTGAGCTGTGGTGTAGGTTGCAGCTGTGGCTCGGATCCTACGTTGCTGTGGCTGTGGCCGTGGCTGGCAGCTGTAGCTCTGATTCAAGCCCTAGCCTGGGAACCTCCATATGCTGTGGTGTAGGTCATAGACTCGGCTCGGATCCAGTGTTGCTGTGATTGTGGTGTAGGCCAGCTGCTGAAACACCATTCGACCCCTAGCCTGGGAACCGCCACATGCAGCGGGTGTGGCCCTAAAAAGCAAAAGAAAAACCAAAAATGTTTATAGCCATCTGGTATTTTTGTAGAACCTCTGATCATATATGCAAGCACTTTGTTTTTCTTTTTCTTTTTTTCTTTTTTGGTCATTTTAGGGCTCCACCCATGGCATGTGGAGGTTCCCAGACTAGGGGTTGAATGGAGCTACAGCCGGCCAACGCCACAGACACGGCAATGCTGGATCCGAGCTGAGTCTATGACCTACACCACAGCTCATGGCAACGCCAGATCCTTAACCCATTGAGTGAGGCCAGGGATCACACCCGCAACCTCGTGGTTCCTAGTTGGATTCGTTTCCACTGTGCCACGATGGGAACGCCCACTTTTCCATTTTATCAGTTACTTTCTACTTTATCAGTAAGATCACTGCTGGCCAATGCTAATATCTTTGTTACTGCTGGACTGACCGACCACTAGTTACAGCCTCACCTTATGCATGTAAAATCACCTCTAAGTATGAATTAGTTACCTTCTCAAAGGTTGTCCATAAGACCACTCATTCCCAAACTCAAAGTGTTTAAGAGGAGTTCTTTGGCATTCTTAAATTATTATTTTTTTGATCACTCCATGGCCTATGGAGTTCCCAGGCCAGGAATTAGATCCCAACCTTTACAGTTGCAGCCTACATTTCAGCTGTGGCAACGCCAGATCCTTTAATCTTCTGTGCCTGGCTGGGGATCGAACCTGTATCCTGGTACTGCAGAGACACTGCAGATCTCATTGTGCCACAGCAGGAACTCCACTCTTAGTTGGCCTTGTGAAGCTTTTAATTCAAGTATATGCTTCTCCTCCTTATTGATCTGTGTTCTGTTGGACATTTTTAAAGCAAGAGACTTGTTTTGGTTTACATTAAAAGTCCTTTAAGATTTCCTTCATAATCTTAGCAAGAACTGTGGGGAATTTCTGTAGAATTCCTAGCACCTTACTTGCATCCCAGATCCTCTGTTGCATGTTAGGGGCAGATTCATCGGCCATGCTTTAATCAGAAATGCCATTTAACTTTTGATAGGTTATGCTGTTGTGCTGTTGTAAACAACAGTCTCTAAATCTCAGTAACTTGTGATGACAATAATTTATTTCTAGCTCTCTTTCATGCTTGGCTAGACTGCTGCTCTTTTCTTTTTTCTTTTTCCCTCATTCTGTATCTCAGGCTCTCTGGGGTGTGCTGGTCCCATGGCAGACAGGAGGGGACAAGGAGATGGCAAAAACAGGCAATGTTTCTAAAACATCTGCTTAGGCTTGGATGTCATGTGCATTCACATTCACTGGACAAAGCTAGTCAAATGACCCTGCCCAGTGTTTCCATTATATAACACCCAACAGGCCTAAACTCTACCCCATAAATAAATGCTTTAATGTTTCTGCAGCAAAATGTGATAAATAACCTGGAAGTGATTATTTATAATTAATACAGTCCACCAAGCTTAATCTGTAAGTTATTGAGTACACCCTTGACTAGAATTAGCATTAGGTTTAGAACCATCTGGTGTTTTTGTAGAGCCTCTGATCACATATGCAACCACTTTTCCATTTTATCAGTTACTTTTTCTTTCCTCTTTTCATCAGTTGTATGCATCTTTTTCATGGTCCTTTTTCCATCAAAGTTTCATTCCCAAAATATATCAAAATCAAGCAATACAGCAATCCTAGTGTAGACTAATATTAAATTTGGCTGAGTTGAGAACATGTGCCCTCTACTGGAGGGTAGCAGAATTTATAGTTTTTTTTTTCGAGATGGACCATAGCTATTGAGTTTTGTGACACATACCTTAGGGGAAGTCCTGAATATGAAGCTTTTGGTTGTATAAAGCACTGTATTTTGGTATATAAATTAAAATAGCCAGTACTGTGAATAGTAAGCAATTAAATTGCGCTTAAGGAGTTCCGGTCGTGGCTCAGTGGTTAACGAATCCGACTAAGAACCATGAGGTTGCAGGTTCGATCCCTGGCCTCGCTCAGTGGGTTAAGGATCTGGTGTTGCCATGAACTGTGGTGTAGGTTGCAGACGCGGCTCGGATCCCCCGTTGCTGTGGCTGTGGTGTTGGCCGGTGGCTACAGCTCCTGTTAGACCCCTAGCCTGGGAACCTCCACATGCCACGAATGTGGCTCTAGATAAAGGCAAAAAAAAAAGACATAAATAAATAAATAAATAAATAAATAAATAAATAAATTGCACTTAAGAATTTTTCATTCTCCTTATCTTCCTTTTTTTTTTTGGTCTAGGAATTCAAGGCATTATAGAGGCATATCGGGCTTGCCTTCCTCAGATAAAACTCTACGGACCAACCAATTTTTCTCCAGTCATAAATCATGTGGCTAGATTTGCTGCTGCAGCCACGCAACAACAGACGGCGTCTGTAAGTGCCTTCTCACCAGCGGACAGGGAGAATGCGGGTTGGTGGTTGCTCCCAGTGCCAGTTTTCTCATTATTTGGTCTCTTGAGATACAAAGACAGGGCATGAAGCAATGACACGGTCATCCTTGATTTGAGAGTAACAGCTGTAGTTGTTAAATTAGTGATCATTAACAACAAGACAACACCACAGCCTTTATACTCATGGGTAATTTTTCTGTCTTTTGAAATAATTTTCTTAGGTAGGTTCTCAAAAAACTCCACAAAACCCTGTGGCCTATCTTTTTGACATAGACGTTAGCAAATTAAGGCTGGAAGGACTTACCAATTAATTCACTTGCTGTTGGCAAAACTACTAACTAAAGAGGTTTGAATTAGTCAGTCATTACCTGTTGGACCTTGGATACCAAACTCTTCAGCATCCTCAGAAATAAGGCAGGCATAACTACCTCATGCAGTTATTGAAAGAGTGAGAGTAAGAGTTCCCATTGTGGCTCAGCAGGTTAAGAACCCAGCTAATATCCTTCAGGATGTGGGTTTGATCCCTGGCCTCGCTCAGCGGTTTAAGGATCCAGCATTGCCTCAAGCTGCTGCATAGGTTGCAGATGCTGTTCATATCCTGCGTTGCTCTGGCTGTGGCATAAGCAAGCACGTACAACTCTGACTTGAACCCCAGCCTGGGAACTTCCATATGCTGCAGGTGTGGCCCTAAAAAGAAAGAGTGTGAAGAGATAATTTTTCTTCTTCTAATTCTTTTTTTTTTTGGCAGTGCTTGCAGCATGCAGAAGTTCCCAAGCCAAGGATCGAACCCATGCCATGGCAGTGACAATGCCAATCCTTAACAGATGAGCCACCAGGAAACTCCCAAGATGATTCATAGAAGGTGACAGTGCCTGAGTCAGCGTAAACACTTCAGTGCATGTTGGTTTCTATTATACATCTTATATCCATTCTAGATTTAAATGGTCCAAAAAATGGGGTTACAGCTTTATGTAACATTTTACCACTCTCTAAAAAAAGACTTATCAGAGATGATAAGACTGAAAGATTCCTTCCATTGAGCCATAATACATTTTTTAATAAGTGTATTTTAGTTTGGTAAACAATTCTGCCTCTTTTGTATTTAATCTTTTAAGAACAGAGTTGCCACTTGCTCCCTTGATTAATACTTGGACGTATTTAATACTTCCATTAAATCAAAGTGTTTATCCCTGTGTTAACTGAAGTTTAATCTTTGACATTTAGATGTCTTGTTTCTGTGTATTTATGCTAATCCTCTCCTGTGGGCTGTTGCACTTTTAATGAACCTGCAGTTTTTGTATCAGTACATTTCCTTGTCATCGGAAGATATTAGAATATTTCATGTAGATAATATCCTGGGTAGAGACTGGCAAGGGAAATGAGCAAGAATGAGACTAAATGACTCATCAAGCTGGAAATGTCATTAACCATTGCTTTTGTTGTTGGGGAAGACGGAGCTGCTCAGCGGACCTAATTGTCTTCTTTTTTTTTTTTTTTGGCAGCAATATTTTGTGCTCTTAATCATTACCGATGGCGTGATCACAGACCTCGATGAGACCAGACAAGCTATCGTTAACGCTGCCAAGCTGCCCATGTCTATCATCATCGTTGGTGTGGGAGGTGCCGACTTTAGTGCCATGGAGTTTCTGGATGCCGACGGCGGAAGTCTCCGCTCCCCGTCGGGCGAGGTGGCCATCAGGGACATCGTCCAGTTTGTGCCTTTCAGACAGTTCCAGAATGTGAGTACCGCCCCTCCCTACTCCACATGCAGTCCAGGGTGCCACCTTGCCAGTCCGTAGCCAGGCAGTGGAGTCGGGCTTAGAGAGTGCGAACTTTCCATTCCAAGAGCCTTGATTAGATGTGACAGTTTTGTTTCAGTTTTGTGTACTTGTGTCCCTCTTGCAATTTATATGATCAACTGTTAAAAATGATGTGAGTTTTTTTTTTTTTTTTTGCTTTTTAGGGTCACACCGGCGGCATAGGGAAGTTCCCAGACTAGGGGTCCAATTGGAGCTGTAGCTGCTAGCCTATGCCACAGCCACAGCAACGCAAGATCCAAGCTGCTTCCGCAGCCTACACCGCAGTTCATGGCAATGCTGGATCCTTAACCCACTGAGTGACACTAGGGATCAAAGCAGCACCCTCTTGGATACCAGTCGGTTTCGTTACCGCTGAGCCATAATGGGACCTCCTGGTTGTTGTGTTTTAATCATTAAAGAAACTGATGAACTTTTCCGGCACATTTGTTGTTTTGCATTCTCACCAGGAAATACATGAGTCAGGCTGGGTTGAGAAGAAAGAGGTGGGTGTGTATTAAAAAAGCAATAATGTTAGGGATCTTTGTAGTGATAAAACAGTTCTGTATCTTGATTGTAATGGTAGTTACACAGATCTATCCAGATGACAAAATTACAAAAAATCATACACACACACACAAATGAGGGCACATAAAACTGGTGAAGTCGGAATAAGTTCTGTGAAATGTATCAGTGTTGGTTTCCTGGTTTTGGTTATGTATTATATTTATATAAGACGTTACCTTTAGAGGAAACAGTGAAAAGTACATGAGACGTCCCTGTACTATTTATTTGTTTGTTTGTTTGTTTATTTATTTATTTATTTATTTATTTATTTGCTTTTTAGGGCCACACCCACAGCATATGAAGCTTCCCAGGCTAGGGGTCAAATCAGAGCTACAGCTGCTGGCCTTTGCCACAGCCACAGCAATGCAGGATCCGAGCTGTATCTGCAACCTACTACCACAGCTCACGGCAATGCCAGATCCTTAACCAATGAGCGAGACCAGGGATCGAACCTCTGTCCTCGTGGATACTAGTCGTGTTCTTTAACCGCTGAGCCAGGACGGGAACTCCGAGACCTCTCTGTACTATTTTTGCGACTACCTGTAAGTCTGTAATTTATGTACAGAATTGCAAGTCTATAATTTCCAAATAAAAAGTTTAAAAAAATTTATATGAGTGAGTCAAAGACCCACATTTCTTTTTTTCATTTAAAGAAAAATTTATTTATTTTTTATTTTTTTATTTTGTTTTATAATTTATTTTTTATTTTTTTGCATTATAGCTGGTTTACAGATTTTTGTCAGATTTTCCAACTGCACCGCGTGGTCACCCGGTTACATGTACATATATGGATTCGTCACATGTGATTAGATATAGTTCCCCATGCAATACAGTTAGATCTCCTTTCTCCATCATTAAAGCACTAGTTATCCCCATTCCCTCCCACCCCTCCTTCACCCCTTCCCCGCCCCCTTGGCAACCACAAATCTGTTCCCCAAGTTCGTGATTTACTTTTCTGTTGAGATGTTCATTTGTGCAGTGTTTTAGACTCCAGTTATAAGAGATTTCATATGACATCTGTCTTTCTCCTTCTGACTTGCTTCACTCAGTATGAGGGTTTCTAATTCCATCCATGTTGCTGCGAATGACATTATTTCATCCTTTTTTATGGCTGAATAGTATTCCATCGTGTATATATACCACATCTTCCTAATCCAGTCATCTATCGATGGACATTTGGGTTATTTCCAGGTCTTGGCTATTGTGAATAGTGCTGCAGTGAACATGCGTGTGCAAGTGTCTTTCTCCAGGAAATTTTTGTCTGGATATATGCCCAAGAGTGGGATTGCTGCGTCATATGGTAATTCTATGTAGAGTTTTCTAAGGTACCTCCACACTGTCTTCCATAGTGGTTGCACCAGCTTACATTCCCACCAACAGTGCAGGAGGGTTCCCTTTTCTCCACACCCCCTCCAGCATTTGTTGTTTGTGGACTTATTAATGATGGCCATTCTGACTGGTGTGAGGTGGTATCTCATGGTAGTTTTGATTTGCATTTCTCTAAT
>PVHT021183585.1:6831058-6921127 GCA_004024745.2 Catagonus wagneri
CCGCACCCGCGACATATGGAGGTTCCCGGGCTAGGGGTCTAACAGGAGCTGTAGCTGCCAGCCTTCGCCACAGCCACAGCGACGCGGGATCCGAGCCGTATCTGCAACCTACACCACAGCGCATGGCAACGCCGGATCCTTAACCCACTGAGCAAGGCCAGGGATCGAACCCGCAACCTCATGGTTCTTAGTCAGATTCGTTAACCACTGAGCCATGACGGGAACTCCCCCCAAAATGTTTTTCATTATCTGGGTGTCCTGTATTTTATCTGGCAATCTTATCTGGATGATAGATTGCAAAATTGGCCACAATCGTTTGCCTCCATATCGACCCCTTTTGCAGTCTTCCCATTAAGATGTGGATTTTATTTCTCCACCCTTTACAACTAGGCTGGTCTTATGAGTTGGCTGGTAGAATGTAGCGGAATTAATTATGTGCTAATTCTAAGCCTGCACCTCAAGAGCCTCGCTCACTTCTGCTTTCTCCCTCTTAGAACCCTGTGTGGCCTCCAGGCCCAGGGTAGCATTTTGGAGGCTGGGAGGCCACATGCATTAGAGGCAAGCTGTCCCATCTGAGACTTCCTAGACCAGCATCTCCCAGCCGATCCAGCAACTGACTCCAGAGCGTCAATTAGCCCAGCTTAAGACCACAAGAGCCACCAGCTGAACCTAGCCCCAAATGGCAACCTATGTAGAGAATCATGATTGTATTTTAAGTCCTTAAGTTTTTTAGTTAGCAAACTGGAGTTGCCGTTGTGGATCAGCGGGTTAAGCATATAATATTGTCTCTGTGGGGATGTGGGTTTGATTCCTGGCCTTGCTCAGTGGGTTAAGGCTCTGGTGTTGCCACAAGTTATGGTGTAGGTTGAAGATGGGGCTTGGATCCAGTGTGGCTCTGACTGTGGTGTAGGCCCCAGCTGCAGCTAGCTCTTATTCAGCCCCTGGCTCAGGAACTTCTACGTGCCATAGGTGCTGCTGGAAAAAGGAAACAAAACAAAACCAACTCGATACAACCTGACAATGCAGAGCAGAGCTGGGCGTTTTTTAAGACTGGAGAACACTCATAGGTAGATATGAGTTTTGAGGGCCACTGATGAAAGGGATATAAAAGGTAATTCTGTAATCAATTTTCAGCAAATAACACCTGGTGATGACATTAAGGAATTAGAGGAAATTGCTAATTGAATAAACATGTGGTCCCACAGGGGAAAAAAATTCACTTCTATAAAGTGATGACTTAAAAAAAATTTTTTAGTGTACTTGATCTACAGGGTTCTGTCAATTTCTGCTGTACAGCAAAGTGACCCAGTTATTTATATATATATATATATATATATATATATATATACACACACACATATATACACATACACACACACATATATACATATACATATATATATTCTTTTTCTCACATTATCCTCTATTATGTTCCATCATGTGTACTATTACTATTATTATTATTATTGCTATTATTATTGGCTGCACCCATGGCACGTGGAAATTCCTGCTCTGGGGAATTGAACCTGAGCCACAGTAGTGACAACATTGGATCCTTAACTTGCTGAGCCACGAGAGAACTCAATTTTTTCTTAAAAAAAAAAATCCACACTAGTTTTAAAAAGAGATCTACCCATGTTGCTAAGTGCAAATCTAATTCGTTACTTCAAATGATAAATAGAATTTAATCTTAACACATCCGCACTCCACACAGCATTCTTTTTTTTTTTTTTTTGTCTTTTTGCCTTTTCTAGGGCCGCACCTGCAGCATATGGAAGTTCCCAGGCTAGGGGTCTAACAGGAGCTGTAGCCGCCGGCTTTCGCCACAGACACAGCCACGCGGGATCCGAGCCGCGTCTGCAACCTACACCACAGCTCACGGCAATGCCGGATCCTTAACCCACTGAGCAAGGCCAGGGATCGAACCCACAACCTCATGGTTCTTAGTCGGATTCGTTAACCACTGGGCCACGAAGGGAACTCCACACACAGCATTATTTTTAAACCCATTCTCCTAGGGCAGACACCGCAGTTGCCTTCAGCTCCTTTGTACTACAAACGGTGCATTTCCTCTTGCGTTTTCTTTTACAGACCCGCTTGAGGATTTTCTGGGGTACATATCTGAAGCAGTACTGCCAGAAGAGTAACTCCAGTTTACATACTTGCCAGCACTGGGTATCACTGTCTACTTTCAAATATTTTCTAACCTGATGAGTATAAAGTAGTATTCCATTATTGTTTCGATGTATATTTATTTGAGCACAAGTGAAATCAGGCATTTTTTCTAGGTTGATTTCTTATTTATTTTGCTCCCATCAATTGACTATTAATGCCTTCTCTCCTTTCAGAGAAACTGAGCTTTCTGTCTTTATCCAAATCTTTGCCTTATTATCATTTAAAACTAATCAGAAGTTAGAGAGCAATGGAGTGCTGCACTCTCTGGTACATCCTCAAAGTGCAAAAGATAATCCCTTGAAATTAGAACCATCATCATGGGTTGATTTTGTTTTTTCGTTTTTTTCTTTGGCTGTGCCTGTGGCACGTGGAACTTCCCAGATCAGGGACTGAACCTGCACCGCAGCAGTGACCTGAGATGCTGCAGTGACAATCCTAGAGCCCCAATTCCATGTGCCACAGGGAAGATCTGTGGATTGATATTTTTAGAGGCAGTGGGAGAGATTTGAAAGTCTAAGAAAGAGGGAAGTGGTAGAGCAGAGACGATGCTCCATGCTATGTTAACGACATGGACGAATGCCAGAGAAAGAAAGGTAGGGGTGGTTCTAGAAAAAGCAAGAAGTCTAGCTTCAATGGAGGGTAGAGTTGGAATAGTGGTAATTAAATTTGGATAAATAAGGTTTAATTAGTAGGAGGGACTAGTAAGTCCCCGAGCAAAGAAGTAACATGGTCTAAAGTGGTTGCTTTGGTTTGAATGTTAAGTGTCCCTCCCCTCTGCCTCCCCTTCCCCCCAACAAATTTATGTATTAAAATTCCAGAGCCAGGAGTTCCCGTCGTGGCTCAGTGGTTAACGAATCCGACTAGGAACCATGAGGTTGTGGGTTCGATACCTGGCCTTGCTCAGCGGGTTAAGGATCTGGCGTTGCCCTGAGCTATGGTGTAGGTTGCAGACGCGGCTCAGATTCTGCATTGCTGTGGCTGTGGTGAAGGCCAGCAGCTACAGCTCCTGTTAGACCCCTAGCCTGGGAACCTCCATATGCTGCGGGTGCGGCCCCAGAAGAGAGCACAAATGCAGGACACTGGAGACGCACGTGCAATTAAGAAACCAATGACTTAAAACAATCTCATTTATATATAGACTCCTATATTAAAACTTCAGGGTAACTGCAAACCAAAATTCTACAATTGATACACACACAAATAAGAAAAATCAACTCAAATACAACATGAAAGATAGTCATCTTGTGAGAGGAGGCAACAAGAGAATAAAAGAAAAAAAAGAGCAACAAAAACCCCAAACAGTTAATACAATGGTAATAAGAACATACATGTCAATAATTACCTTAAATGTTAATGGACTGAATGCTGCAACCAAAAGACATAGACTAGCTGAATGGATACAAAAACAAGACCCATATATATGCTGTCTTCAACAGACCCACTTCACTTCTAGGGACGCATACAAATTGAAAGTGAGAGGATGGAAGAAAATATTCCATGCAAATGGGAATCAAAAGGAAGCCGGAGTAGCAATACTCCTATCAGACAAAATAGACTTTAAAATGAAGAACATTTTAAGAGAGAAAATTCCAGAGCCAAAGATGACAGTATTAGGAGGTGGGCCTTAGGAGGTGCTTTGGGCGGTGTTCTGTCCTCACAAACAGGATCAGTGCCTTTATAAAAGAGGCTTCAGGGGTTCCTGCTCTGGCATGGGGGGTTAAGGATGCAGCGTTGTCTCCGCGGTGTCTTGGGTCGTTGCTGAGGCAAGGGTTTGATTCCTGGCCCAGTGCAGTGCGTTAAGGATCCAGCCTTCTCACAGCTACGGTGTAGGTTGCAGCTGCGGCTCAGATTCATCCCCTAGCTGGGGAACTTCTTCTTTTTTTTTTTTTTGCCTTTTGGCATTTTTTAGGGCCGCACTCGCGGCATCTGGAGGTTCCCAGGTTAGGGGTCTAATCGGAGCTGCAGCCACTGGCCTACACCACAGCCACAGCAACGCAGGATCCGAGCCGCATCTGCGACCTACACCACAGCTCATGGCAACGCCAGATCGTTAACCCACTGAGCAAGGCCAGGGATCGAACCCGCAATGTCATGGTTCCTAGTCGGATTTGTTAACCACTGCGCCACGACAGGAACTCCTGGCCAGGGAACTTCTGTATGTTGTTGCTGGCGGTGGTGGGGGGGAATGGAGGCTCCAGTTGGATTCCTCCATGTGAGGACACAGTGAGAAGGGGCCTGCTGTGAACCAGGGAGAGGGCCCTCCGCTCACCATGCTGGGCCATGGTCCTGGACTTCCCAACCTCAAGAACTGTGAGAAATACATTTCTGGTGTTTATAAGCTACCCAGTCTGTATTATCTTGGTCATAGCGGTCTGAATGGACTAAGATAGTTGTACTTTAGAAAGATCTGACTTTATCCAGGGCAAAAGGATTGAGAAAGACAAGTGGTTGTAGCTGACAGTTGGTAAGAAGTAGGTATTTATTTGAATTGAACAGAAAATATGTACTGAGGTATTAGCATTGGAATTGAAACAGAAAGGACAGATTTAAGAAGGAAAAAGTATTTGGTGACACTAATGGAAGACTTACTGATTATTCTTAGATTTTAGTCTAAGAGAGTATAAAAATGAAGATATCTAAAAAAAGATAGTTTGCGAGGGGAAATAAATGACAGGGGACGAGCATACATTGCAGTGGAGTTATGTTTTATTTCCTTATAGGATGTGAGGGGAGAACATCCAGTTCACAAGTTCAGGATTTCTTCCTTTGTCTTTTTGCCTATTATCAGACATTTTTCAGGCTCTATTTTTACTTTTTCTTTGTGGCTTTTCTTTTTTTCCTTTTTTTTTGTCTTTTTTGCCTTATCTAGGGCCACATGCGCAGCATATGGAGGTTCCCAGGCTAGGGGTCTAACAGGAGCTGTAGCCGCAGGCCTACACCACAGCCACAGCAACGTGGGATCCGAGCCACATCTGCGACCTACACTACAGCTCACGGCAATGCCGGATCCTTAACCCACTGAGCAAGGCCAGGGATCGAACCCTCAACCTCATGGTTCCTAGTTGGATTCGTTAACCACTGAGCCACGACGAGAACTCCTCTGTGTGGCTTTATAATCACTTTTTCTATACACAAACTCCTATCTATGAAGTAAATACTATCTTTTTTTTTTTTGTGGGGCCACAGCTGTGGCATACAGAAGTTCCCAGGCTAGGGGTTGAATTAGAGCTACAGCCACCAGTCTATACCACAGCCACAGCAATGCAGGATCCAAGCCACATCTATGACCTGCAGCACAGGTCCAGGCAACGCTGGATCCTTAACCCACTGAGCGCAGCCAGGGATCGAACGCAAGTCCTCATGGATACTAGCTGAGTTCGTTACTGCTGAGCCACAATGGGAATTAACACTTTCTCTCCATTCCCTTAAATCCTGGAAGACACCAAGCAACCTTGTGTAAAACTTGTCATGTTTCTGTGACACTGGAACATTATATTCAAAAAACAGTGAGTACCAAAGGACACATTTCATTATAGTGATCAATTTATACATGGTTTGCTGGGTGCATCTATGTCATAGACTTTTTAGCTAATAAAATTTGTTAAAGTCCTCTCAGCAAAGTGCTGTTGCAGTGACCATCTTCTGGGACTTGGAAAGCACCTTCTTATACAGAATTTAATGCTATACACTTTTTTTAGAATGGAATTCTATATGTATTATTCCTTCCGACATCAGACTGGCTTTTTTAGCCTCCTCACAGCGTGAAACTTTGGTAATTATGCTAATGACAGCCGATTCATGAAGACGGCTTCCTAAAGCGCACTTAATTAACTCGGAGATTTTGTAAACAGCTGTACCTGCAGGTTCCGCAAAGTGTAGGGACATGTCAGTCTGACATGCGTACAGTCTGCCTTCCTAACCTCATCACTTTTTCCTGCGGATGAAAACGTTTCCAAGAAATGTCACTTTAGCCTTCATGAAGATGAGAGCAATCTGACTCCTCCTGTTTATTGAGCCAGATGAGCCTTTTATGTTGATATGAGGGAAAATATTAAAGTTTGTTGCTTTAGCAAAGGGTACAGTTTTTCCAACATGGTGCTGTCATGTGATTTTGCTCCCGTTTGTTAGCACCGCTGACCGATAGCATCCTTCAGAGGACTTCTCTGCAAGTCAGATTTCACAACCCCAGGCTCATTATCTCTGCCTTCCTTTAATCCCAGTTGCTGGGTTGATTTTATAATTGACTGACTCATCACCCTCTCTTGAACGGAAATCACCTGACTTTTGACATTTTATTAAAATCTCCTGGACCCCAGGTAAAAGGTAATATTCATATACACAGAGAATTTAACCAAGACAAACAGTGCAATGGAAGACTTTCACACACACACACACACCGTTTTTAAAGTTATTTAAAATTTCACAGTTATAAAATAAATAAGTAAATATTTAGAAAGCAAAGAGTCCTGAGTATGAAGTCGAATAATTCAGAGAGCACGAGGGCCAAGAAGAAGCGAATTCCTGGGCAGGGACAAAAATGCAATGCAGACTAAGACTGAAATTCAAATGTGGCAGTTCAGCCCCCTTCTCCAGCACAACGTTTCAGAGCCAAGACCCAAGCTACTCAAAACAGAGGGAAGAAACATTATCAAGAAAGAATGGAAGAAACGTAATCTTCTACATACAATCAGGAGAAATACCAGATGAAGAAAGCTAATGACAGTGGAGAAAAGGGATGGTTTTTTAATCATCTTCTTATTGCCACTGCGTAAGATCACACTCTTGGGTAAGTCCTAGAAACTGAGCTAGGGTTTCGCCTACGGTTTCTCAAGGGTCTTGGCAAGGTCTTTTCCTCTCAATTTAAGCTCCCATCCTGCCTACAATCTCTTTGGGAACCAGGTAGATTACACCTAAAGATAATCAAACGTTCATTGCTTAGCCTTTTCTTTGACTTCAATCGTCAGAACTTCTTCCCCGGCCTCGGCAGAAGGAGCCATGCTGATAATAAGTGATTGACGGGAAGCCCCTCGGGGTAACACCGCCCTTCCAACTGACTGGGGCTTCTCCTCTGCCATGACAGAATTTGTTTGACCTTGAGCTGCTTCCAGTGGTTTCTCTACTGGCTCTCTTCCTTTATCTTTGTCGTCTTTTCCTTTATCTTCTCCTTCGGAGTTTTCACTTTTTTTCTAGAAAAAAAAAACCATCATGGAAGAGAATGGTTATTGAAATCACGGTCAAGGGCGTTGATTCACACGTAACAGCCAAGGCAGACCACCAATACAAAGACTGTCTGAAGTTAATATGAGAATCCTGTCTGCTTTCGATGATCATTTGACTCTGTTTTCTAATGTGCTGGAGAAGGGGGCTGAGCTGTCACAGTTGAATTATGGCTTGCATTTTTGCCCCTGCCCAGCGATTTGCTTCCTGTTGGCCCTCGTGCTCTCAGAATTATTTGACTTAGTGCTTAGGACTCTTTGCTTTTTAAATATTTACTTGTTTTATTTTATAAACATGAAATTTTAAATATTCATTTTTTTAATAAAAATATTGACCAAATGCCCTAAAAATACTATAGAAACTATGATTTTGGTCCTGCATAAACTCATGTGAAAACCTCAGGGAGAAATTCAAATCTCTTTCCCAGTACAGTCTTCTCCATTTGTCCTATGGGTGTTTGATATAGTTTTAGGACCTATTGTCTTTAGTGCCATCTGCAGAAATTTCATAGTAAAATTAGTAAAAAAAGGTACTATGCTCTTTATTGGTAATGCCTGGGACCAGTTTGAGAGAGGCTTGTACAGGATATGAATGTGCACATATAAAGTTGAGAACCTAACACACTGATTTCTTTACCCCCATAAGTCTTTCATACAAATTATTATTTTGATGCTAATTAAATGAGGCATTTGGTATACGATGATTTTCATTGCAGTGTTGTGTGTGGAAAAGGAAGCATGTGACTGACTATATAATATTTGCTTTATCAGTTTTCTGAAATATGCACAGCCATTTCTTACAGTAGAGATCACAGAATTACTAGATTCATAAAATCAGAATTCCCTGCTCTGCTTTTCAGTATCTTCCCTCACAGGCTTATCATGAGAATCAAATAAATACGGAAAAAAGAGAAAACCAATAACATTTGAATTTTTGACATTTCTAGGAATTGGGAGACAGCTCAGTGTAGAGCTGGGAGTCTGAATACCCAAGTAACAGCTTTTGCTCTGTCATTGATTGTGATCTTATCCAAATCAATTGATCTGGAGCTCAGTTTCTCTCCTCTCATCTGTAACATGAAGGCTTGGATGCCATCTATGAGATTATTTCTGGCTTTAAACATTAATGGTATGGAGTTCCCTTCGTGGCTCAGTGGTTAACGAATCCGACTAAGAACCATGAGGTTGTGGGTTCGATCCCTGGCCTCACTCAGTGAATTAAGGATCCGGCATTGCCATGAGCTGTGATGTAGGTTGCAGATGTGGCTCGGATCCCGTGTTGCTGTGGCTGTGGCGAAGGCCGGCAGCTACAGCTCCTGTTAGACCCCTAGCCTGGGAACCTCCATATGCTGCGGGTGCGGCTCTAGATAAAGACAAAAAAAAAACACATTAATGGTAGTAATCGAATGAATTAGTGAATGAATCAATTTCACTAATTAATAATTAGCAAAAACATATGTTTTTTAACATGTATGTGCGTTTATACATACGCGGTTCATCCACATTAGTCATGGTAGTTTTGGTCTATAAAACTGCCACAAACACTGGATTAGCAAAACCCGAACTATTGCTCCTAAGGGTAATGCAAGTTTAAGTTCCTGCAAGCCTCTGGCCGTAATATTTGTGTTAATCAGTCAGTACATAATCTTGTTTTGTGTGGATTTCTGTTTAGAGACATTTTATTTGGTACGTTTTGTTTATTCCTGACATTGAACACACAGCCATCAGCGCTGTAACTCATGCCTGAATGAAGCTTATCTAACACACGTATTTCTCTGTAAGGCACATCAGAGCATCTTTGCACTTAAAAACAGTAGACAGCGCATGGTGCTTGGGGGCCATTTTTAACAGCGGAGGAGGAGACACAAATTCAAAAACATGTCCTTAAGTAGACCGTGAAAGGTTCACTTGTTTACAATATGAGAGTTGAAACAAGAAGGCAGAGTGTCTCTCCTTTTGCAATCCTTGGCTGGGAGCATGTGCCTTCTGCAACTTCAGTTTCTCACTGCTGGGCACATGGATGTCTGTGAATGACCACAAAAAACCGTAAGTATTGATTTTGAGGTTACAAACACATTTTAATGAGTAGGTAGATTCACAAATACAGAATCCATAAACAATGAGGGTCAACTGTATTTATGTATGTATATATTAAAACTATCCATCATAGGAATTCCTTCTGAGGCACAGCAGGTTAAATATTTGGCGTCGCCACAGTTGTGGTGTCTGTCACAGCTACTGCCTGGATTCAATCCCTGGTCAATTCCATACACCATGGGTGTGGCCAAAACAAAACAAAAAAAACCCCTAACTATCCATAATAAACCCATGAAGATTAAATGGCATGCTATAGGGACATACCGTTAGAATAATAATAAGTGCTATATATAAAGTAGTAATTATTTGCATTCGATGAATCCACATTCTGCCAGTGTCTGAAATGGAATTAAAGTAGGAAGCTTGTCTGGGTATGCTTAGCCCAGTGTTCTCTGTTACACCCTTCCTTTCACTGTGTTTTATTACCTGAATGGTTTGTTCTCTCTTCAAGGTAAGTAGTCTTGCCAGACCAGCTTTTCCTGAGCCTCCCAGGAGGGCTTTAAACATTTTGGGTGTCTCTTGTTTTGGTGGGAAGAGAAAGGCAAGTCCTTTATTTGGTGGGGTTACCCCTGGGCCTGGAGCCTTCTTCTTTAGAAGCACCCTGTGGACAGGAGAGAAAGGCCATTTTTAGATAGCACTGTGAGAGTTCTGGAAAAACTTAACCAGAAATACTATCATTTCTCCTAATCTGTGAGGTTGTCGATGTTTAACTGCATCAACAGTGGTGTGCTACGTGTATCTCATGGAGAAAATTGACTGCAACCATCATTACATAGTTCTCGTCTTAGATTTTACAAAGTAAAACTGTCTTCTCTCTAATGGGTTTCTTTTTTTCTTTTTTTTTGTCTTTTTAAGGCCACATCCATGGCCTAGGGAAGTTCCCAGGCTAGGGGTCAAATCAGAGCTGTAGCTGCTGGCCTACACCACAGTCACAGCAATGTGGGATCCGAGCCGCATCTGCAGCCTACACCTCAGCTCATGGCAATGGCGGATCCTTAACCCACTTAGCAAGGCCAGGAATGGAACCCACATCCTCACAGACACTAGTCTGGTCTATTACTGCTAAACCACCATAGGAACTCCCTAACAGGGTTTTACTTTTTTTTATTTTTTACTTTTTTGGCCACCCTGTGGCATATGGAGTTCCCGGGCCAGGGATCAGATATGAGCACAGTTGTAACTTACGCTGCAGCTGAAGCAATGCTGGATCCTTAACCCACTGGTCTGAGCCACGGATTGAACCTGTATCCCAGCACTGCAGACACCGCCGATCCCATTGCACCACAGTGGGAACTCCTCTAATGGGGTGTTAAAGGGTACCTGGCTTTCTTCATGAGGAGTTTTTCAGAATCTGGATAGTGTACTAGAATTTCTTGTAGGGTCTTTTTGTCCAGCGTTAAAAGATTAGCAAAGCCATGGGCCACCACGTTGGCCGTTCTACGGTTTCCTCCTCTTGCTGCTAGAAGGCTGTAAGAGAAAAAAAGCAAATCTTTGCCAACAATTTCGCTTTTCCTCCACCAAAAACCTTCTAAAAAAATAAATTATGGGAGTTCCCATTGTGGCTCAGTGGTTAACGAATCTGACTAGGAACCATGAGGTTGCGGGTTCGATCCCTGGCTTTGCTCAGTGGGTTAAGGATCCGGCAAAAAGACAAAAAAAATTAAAAAATTAAAAAATAAATAGTGAATAGTATAACAATTTATACTGCTTCAGCTCATTCCCTGGAGGTGAGAGTTCAAATGATTTTGTGGAAACAGTCAAGGTGTGGTGTCAATAGAAGTGGCAACGGTTTGCAACATGTTTGGCATCTAACTCCCTCCTTAAATCAAGGGCCTGTAGCTATCAGAACGCTGGGAGACTCTCCATCCCAGAGTCTAGAAGTACAGACTGGGTATCCTCCATTTTCTCTTCTGGACTCACTTTTCTTTTTTTTAAGAGCCACACCCGTGGCATATGGAAATTCCTGGGCCAGGGATTGAATCCCTGGCCTGGCTGCAGCTGGGGAAATGCCGGATTCCTTAACCCACTCTGCTGGGCCAGGGATCAAACCTGCACCTCTGCATTGACCCGAGCTACTGCAGTCAGATTCCTGACCCACTGCACCATACTGGGAACTCCCAGACTCACTTTTCATCCCTCATCCCCCATCCTCTTTACACGCCCAGGAAGCCCTCTTTGGGCTTGCCCTCTGACTTTCATTGGGGTTCGACCCATGGGAAATACCAGTAGGAAATGGAAAAACAGGAAGAGAGTGGTGTTGGAGCACTTATTCCCCCATTCTTTCCCTGCCAGGCATTAGTAATGGTTAGAGTTCCTACCAAAGTCCACAGCTCCTGACGCGTGGTCATTTCCTAGAAGCATAGTTCCCACAAGTTCTGTCTGAGTTCTGGTAATGTCCTGCCCTGGTCCCCTTTAGGCCTAGAGGTGGAAACAGCTCCCTTGTAGCTTCAAGTGTATCCCCATCTCTTGTTGGGTAGTTTCACTTACTTATTTTTAAATTTTTTGTCTTTTTAGGGCTGCACCTGGGACATATGGAAGTTTCCAGGCTAGGGGTCGAATTGGAGTTGTGGCTGCTGGCCTTTGCCACAGGCACAGCATCGATCTGAGCTGCATCTGCAACTTATGCCACAGCTCCAGGAAACGCCAGATCCTTAATCCACTGAGCGAGGCCAGGGATTGAACCCACATCCTCATGGATACTAGTCGGGTTCTTAAGACGCTGAGCCACAATGGGAACTCCCTTGTTGGGTAGTTTTATTTAATTATTTATGTATTTATTTTTTACAATTTCAGAAATTTTAGGTTAGTAGTTTTTTTTTTCATTTTTTTTTTTTTTTCATTATACCCAGCTGTACAGCGTGGTGACAGGGTTACACATACATATATGGATTCATCACAAGTGGTTAGACCTGGCCTTGCTCAGTGGGTTAAGGATCCGGCGTTGCCGTGAGCTGTGGTGTACGTTGCAGATGCGCCTCGGATCCCGCGTTGCTGTGAGCTGTGGTGTAGGCTGCAGACGCAGCTCGGATCCCGCGTTGCTGTGGCTGTGGCGAAGGCCGGCAGCTACAGCTCCTGTGAGACCCCTAGTCCGGGAACCTCCACATGCCGTGGGTGCGGCCCTACATAAGCAGGCAAAAAGACAAAAAAAAAAAGAATCAGGCATTGCCACAGAGGTTTCAGCTGTGGATCAGATCTGATCCCTGGCCCAGGAACTCCATATGCCCTGGGGTGGCCAAAACAAAGCAAAGCAAAACAAAAACACCTTAATGAGACTGTGGTTACATAAGATGAATTCAATCTCTTCCCATACTTAACTCCCTGATAAAATTGTTCCTCAATGTCATAAATCGCTCTGTAGTAAAGTCATTCCCAGACAGCTCTCCACCTGGAATGTCAGTGAATTCTGGGCTTTATATCTCAGGGGCAGAGCTGGGGCATTTTTCATTTGCTTGGAAGTGACTAACAAATAGTTATCAAAGAAATGAACACTTGGGTGAATACAACAAATGAATACAGCGTCTATCATTCAACAATAATCTGGAAATAGGGTTGGTCTTTGAAATCAAGACAAGAAAAAACACATTTCAAATGTTAAAAAAAAAAAAAACAACACACTGCAGGCTCTGCAGTGAGATGGTAACACAAAAGATTCAATCTCTTGGAGTTAACCATTTGGAAATGAAGAGAGAAGTCTCACATTAACAAAAACAATCTCCAGGGATGGAAAGGACAGAGGAAGCATTCTGGCAATAGGAATATTTACGCTTTCACAGCCCTGCTTTTGGGGGCAATGAGGTGTGAGAAGCTGCGTGGGCCCCCTGCCTGAAGATTGATATCAGACCATGTGTATTTCTTCAGCTGTTGTTGCAGAAAAGGAACAGGCCGAGCGGCTGCTAATCGTTAAAAAAAAGCAACATAGGTTTTCAACTCTGACTTGTAAAGAACCATCGTCATTCCTGTCCTTAGAACATGAAAAAATTTGAACAAACTGAAAACCAATGATGTTTTTTGGACCCATCAGAGATCTGAGGGTGCAGGGTCAATTCCCTCCCCAACCAGGAGTCAGGTGAATCCACAAAGCCACGGGCCAGACCTGCTTACCTGGAATAGAAGCCCTTGGAGCAATAAGTGGCAGGAACACTTAGATGGTAATGTTGACAAATTGTTGTAGGTTGAGTGACCTATCATCAGGAGAGTGAAAAGCTCTGGTGGGGGGAAGCACAATAATGGGGAAGCTGATACTTTTATGGGTTTCCCTCAAGAAACACTTCAGTAGGTTCTCATGATTAAAAGCCAAGAAAGATCTTGTAACTCTGGCAATAGAAGGGGATGACAAATCACTGTAAAACACACTCAGAGCTTATCTGTTGTCCACTACAAAGGGAAAAAGATTACCAGAGCCTTATCCCACCTGGAGAAGGGGCACTTTTCTCACCTCAGGCACCTCTAGCCCACCTGCCTTCCCTAAGGAGGTAAGAAACACTTGTGAAGGTCACACCCAGGGACACAGATCCATTGAAAGATTCAAGCAATGGGATCCTGCTGTATAACACTGAGAAATATATCTGGTCACTTGTGGTGGAGCATGATAATGTGAGACGAAAGAATGTGTGTGTGTATATGTGACTGGGTCACCTTGCTGTGCAGCAGAAAACTGACAGAACACTGTAAATCTGCTATAATGGAAAAAAATAAAGATCATTATAAAGTTAAAAAACATAAAGTTAATTCATGTCCAAAAAAAAAAGAGAGAGAAAGATTCAGATTTAATCACAAGCTTAGAGTTCTCCCTTATACCTGAGCACCATACCAGTGGGGCTTCTGTATAATAACAGTGGACTCTAGCTGCAAAATGCAGACTTTTTCCAAAGAGGAGTACTTCGGGAAGGCCAAAGTCAACAGAAGAGAAGGAAGCAAGGGCACTGGAGACCTTTAGAAGCTCTACCACCTACAGCTACAGCAAACATTAAACACAGCCCAACTCCTAGCCAGATTACTATGGAACCTCATTCTAATGATCTCTTTACCTCAGGCCCTCCCACCCATTACCTCATGTACACCTTTCAGCAGAAATTACAAAGCACATGAATAAACAAGAAAAGTACAGTTTGAAGAGCCAAAGAAAGCGTTAGAACAAGAACCGAGATAACGACACGGGTGTTGGAATTATGAGGTAGAGAATTTAAAATAACTATGATCAATATGTTAAAGGATATATTGGAAAAAGTGGGCGTCACAAAAGAACAGATGACTAACGTAAGCAGAGAGAGAACTTCTAAGGCAAATTCAAAAGGAAATGTTAGGAATCAAAAATACTCTAAAATAAATTAATACTGGCCTCAATGGAGTCATCAACAGAATGGGCATGGCCAGGAAAAGAACTGACGAGCTTGAAGACAGGTCAGGAGAAAGTTCTCAAACTGAGATGAAAAGAGGAAAAAAAAAAGAAAAACCAACCAGAACAGAACATCAAGTTCTGTGGGACATATTCATTCATAAGATACATATATATGTATATATATACACACACACACACATAAGCATATACCATTCTCTAATACTAGAAGAAATATTTGAAATAATAATGGCCAAGAACTTTTCCAAATTAATTACAGGCAATGAACCGTAGGTCCAGGAAGCTCAGAGAATACCAAGCAGAATAAATATCACCCCCCCCCACCTATTCCTAGGCATAATATATATATTCAAACAGTAATAAACCAAAGACAAAATCTTGAGAAGAGCTACAGGGAAAAAAACTTTCCCTATAAGAGAATAAGTCTAAGAATTATAGTAGACTTTTCATCAGAAACCATGCAAGAAGAGATTAGAGTGAAATATAAGTGTTGAAAGAAAATCAGTCACCTGGAAGGCTAGGTTTAGTGAAATTATCCTTCAAAAGTGAAGAAGAGACAAAGATTTTCCTCAGTAAACCAAAATCTCAGGGATTTTGACATTAGCAGAACTAAAAACTTAAATGTGCTTAAAGAGTGGAAGAACATAGGAAAAGGAATAAGTGGAGGTAAAATAAAACTAAAGTCTTTTTTCTCTTTTTCTTAATTGCCCTAATATATAACTTTAAATAATAAAGTAACAGTGCATTGGGTGACTGTAGCATATGGATAAGTGCAATGAATGACATCAGTGTCTTAAGGGCTGGTAGGGAAGGGCTATTATAAGGTTCCTGTACTACATGTGAAGTGTCATAGTGTTAATGTGAATTTTCTGGAAAAGAATTATAATTGATATGCTAAGAGAAGAGGGAAAATGGAACCATGTAAAATTCTCAATTAAAACAGAGAAGGTGGGGAGTTCCCTGCGTGGCTCAGCAGTCAACGAAACCAACTAGTATCCATAGTACCCATGAGGATGTGGGTTAGATCCTTGGCCTCGCTCAGTGGGGTAAGGATCCGGCGTTGCCTTGAGCTGTGGCATAGGTCACAGACGCGGCTCGGATCCCGCGTTGCTGTGGCTGTGGCGCAGGCCGGCTGCTACAGCTCTGATTGGACCCCTAACCTGGGAACCACCATATGCCACAGGTGCTGCCCTAAAAAGACAAAACAAAACAAAAACAAAAACAGAGAAGGTAGAAAAAGAGGGGAAAAAAAACCTATTACAAGGCCACCTTAAAGCATCCAACTGGACTTCTCAGCCATACTTTACATTAAACTTGGGGCCAGGACTATTCAGGCCACTTTGGAATGGATTTACTCCTCAGAACAGAAGGTATATACTTGGAATTCATAAATGTTGACCATGTTAATGCCTAATTTAATGCCTACTTATTTAGCTCAATTTCACATTAAAATTGGTTTCTTGCTCCATAGCAACCCCCCCCACTTAATTTTTAGTCCTGTTTTGAAGTTTTCCCAGAAATAAGCTCTGACTTAACTTTTTTTTTTTTAAGGAAGAGAAATGAATATCACCCTATCATTCATCTATTTTTATCTACCTACCTACCTACATACCTACTTGTTATCTATCCATAGTAATCTCTTCTGTCACTGATTTATTCAACCTTCTATCTTCCTATCCATCTATGAAATGAACGTTAATATTTGAAGGACAATGATTGGATGAGCCTATTTCATTCACAGTCCTGTCGGCTTGGACACAGTGTAATCCTCCAGTAGTTAGGCAGGAGTGATGGCAGTGGGGAGCTTAATTTGGACCTGAGAATGTCTCTCTGTGTGTCAGACTATGAGAGCGGGACAGAAATAACGTATTTAAATGTCAGGTTATTTTGAGATCTCTTAAGCTTTAATTAAACTTGCCTACAGGTTACACGTTTGGAGTGCCTGATGAGTTTTTGAAAGGAAGAAATAGTCTGTCTGCCAGATGGATTTTGCCCAAACTCTCTCAGCAACGCTTAAAATAGCATCTTTTCTCCCCCCTCTTCCTGTCCACAAAATGCTTCTCCAGCATTCCACCAATGGAAAGTTTCACTCACTAAATAGCTTAGTAAGAAGATTCCTAAATATCCCCAAGCTCACACATAATTTCTCAAAGAGCACGTGCCAGAGGGAAAACGACTGAGGTTAATGTTGACTGTGCCCAGGTCAAAAAATTGTGAATAGAGCAGTGGCCTTGGAAACAAAGGAGTGGGTTGTAATTCCGGATCCACCTCTGTTTGTTGTGAATCAGAAAACCTTTCTGATTTTCACGCCAGTCATGTAAGTATTTATTAAGCACATCATACATTCATCAGATGAAGCAGGGCCGAAGGAAAAATATTAAAGCATGGTATAGTGCTGTGGAAAGAATATACATTTTGGGACTGGATAACTCTACCATTTAATTAATTGTTATTTTAAATTTTTAATTAAAAATTTTAAATTGGAGTTCCCTTCGTGGCTCAGTGGTTAATGAATCCGACTAAGAACCATGAGGTTGTGGGTTTGATCCCTGGCCTCGCTCAGTGGGTTAAGGATCAGGCGTTGTCGTGAGCTGTGGTGTAGGTTGCAGATGCGGCTCAGATCCCGCGTAGCTGTGGCTGTAGCGAAGGCCAGCGGCTACAGCTCCTGTTAGACCCCTAGCCTGGGAACCTCCATATGCTGCAGGTGCGGCTCTACATAAAGGCAAAAAGACCAAAAAAAAAATTTTTTTTTAAATTGAAGTATAGTTGAATTCTACCATTTATTTAGTGTATTTCAGAGCAGGATACTTGATCTCTCTTTTAGGAAACAAGACCATCTTTTAGTACCAACTATAGGTATGTGATTATCTTTAAGGAGAGATAGGTGTTTACAGATTCCTGATATTCAGCTATGAAGGGGTTATTAGGTACAACTCCTGGCTGGGAAGTTTGAAACCCTAATTTGTGTTATGTAACTGTAACAAGTAACAATAAGTATAATAATATTTATTACTCAGGGTTCTCCAGAGAAATAGAAAAAAGTAGGACATATACAGATATATATAAAAGGAGATTTATTATGGGAATTGGCTCACGTGGTTAGGAGTCTGAGAAGTCCAGCAGTCTGCCATCTGCAAGCTGGAGATGCAGGAAAGCTGGTGGTGGAACTCAGCCTGGGTCCAGAGGCCTGAGAGGAGGAGTGGGGGAGCCTCTGGCATAAGTCCAGGTCTGGGTCTGAAAGCCCAGATACCAGGGGGCACCGATGGCTGATGTCTGAGGGCAGAAGACGGATACGTCTGCTCAAGCTGAGAGAGAAAAGTTGCTCTTCATTCCCCTTTTTGTTACATTCGGGCCCTCATGGGTTGGATAATCCCACTTGCCTTGGTGAGGGTGATCTTTCTTACTCAGTCTACTGATTTGAATGCTCATCTCGCCAAAACCCTCGCCAACACACCCAGAAATGATGTGTTGTCAGCTATCTGCACAACCCTTAGCCTAGTCAAGTTGACACAAAAAGTCAACCATGAGAGTACTAGTGTGTCAAAGGTGAATAAGTAAATGTGTGAAATTAGTGGTATAAATGTCAGAGGGAGAAGGTATATTTAGTGTGAGATGACCCATATGTGCAAAACTCTGTAAATGCCCGGAATAAATAGCAACATGGAGATTGCATGCACTTATACCTACACTTATAAGTGTATTTATATACACTTATGCATACATTTTATATATATTATGTAGATATTTATATATGTGCATATATAATATACATGTGTACAACATAGGCATATAACATATACATATAATAAATGCATATATACATATAATACACACATATGTAAAAATATGCATATCTATGTATTTACATGTACAGATATATATATGTGTGTATATATATCAAGAAGAGCAAGAATATTCAGATAGTCCCTAGTCAATTATTCATTCTCAGCTCTTTTCCAGGGCTGCCACATATGGCATCATAAATTGTGCACTGCATACCCTGACTATAATGTGACTGGAGCTCATTGGAATTGTGCAGTGCACAACCTGAACAGCCCTTTTTGCAGAGCTAGTTTATCCAGAAAGCACCCACAGGGGTAAGTAGAATACAAAAGAGCATGAATCAGGGAGTTCCCTGGTGATGCACAGGGTTAAGGATCCAGTGTTACCATTGCAGCAGCCCAGGATGATGCTGTGGTAAGGTTGGATTCCCCAGCCTGGGAACTTCCACAGGCTGTGGGTGCAGCCAAAAAGGGAAAAAAAAAGCATAAAATGAATGGAAGAGCAATAGAAAAACAGGAATAGAAACATAAAATGTTTCAGCAGTAATGAACCCAACTGGTGTCCATGAGGATGTGGGTTCTATCCCTGGCCTCACTCAGTGGGCTAAGGATCTGGTATTGCTATGAACTGTGGTATAGGTGGCAGATGAGGCTCAAGTCCAATGTGGCTGTGGCTGTGGCTGGCAGCTGTAGCTCCGATTCAACCCCTAGCCTGGGAACTTTCATATGCCACAGATGGGGCCCTACGAAAAGAACAAAATAAAAAGGAAAGAAAGACAGAAAAAGAAAAAAAATGAGACATAAAATGGGATTCACACAAAAATGTAGATTTTGGCCCAAGAGAGCTTTAACTTTGGCTTTAAATCTCTTATATTATAAAAATTGATGAATTCTTAGTTTTAAGACAGTAGTATCTCCTGAAGGGCTTTAGTAGAGAGCCCCCCCCATGCAATTGTTGGATAACATCTTCATATTCTTATTATAGATGCAAAATTAAATTTGCTAGGACTGTTTGTGATGTAGTCTTCAGTAAAGGCTGTGTATCACTCTAAAGGCCAATTCCATAAGAGCAATTCTGTAGATAGGGTATAGGCCAGTGCAGTGCGTATCTGAAACTCAGCTCTCTTCTTCATTTTCAGTGCTACCTAAACTATCTAGAGAAAAATGATTCTTAAACCTTGCCTTTCTCAGCTGGACTTTTGATAAATAGTGGTTTTTTTTTTTTGTATGAGTTTTGAGATTGTACAGACCATTATGCTTTGGAGGCCAATCACGATTTGGAGGCCAATCATGCTTAAGCATGATTTCCTTATGGAAATCACTATATAAATTGAAAAGAAAAAGAAAAGTAGAAATTAGAGATAAACTGGGAGTGTGTAGAAATAATATATTCCATAATAACCTAGATAATATGCCCAGTTCTGGGGTTAAAAAGATGACTAACATCTGCCCTCAAGTGAAAAGGGAACCCTACTACACTGTTGGTGGGAATGTAAATTGGTGTAGCCACTGTGGAAAACATTATGGAGGTTCCCCTAATAAAGCTAAAAATGGAGTTATCATATGATCCAGAAATCCCACTCCTGGGCATATATCTGGAAAAGTCAAAAGCTCTAATTTGTAAAGATACTTGCACCCCAATATTCACAGTGGCACTATTTACAATAGCCAAACATGGAAGGAACCCAAGTGTCCATCAGCAGAAGAACAGATAAAGATGTGGTTTATATATAATGGAATGTTAGCCTTAGCAAAGAATGAAAAAAAAAAAGTCATTTGCAGCAACATCGGTGGTCCTAGAGGTTATTGTACTAAATGAAGTAAGTCAGATAGAGAAAGACAAATTTGATATGCTATCACTTATATGTGGAATCTAAAAACAGTACAAATAAGCTTATTTGCAAAACAACAGCAGACTCACAGACATAGAACACAAATTTATGGTTATCAAAGGGAAAGTATAGGGAGGGATGAATTGAGAATATGGCATTAACAGATGCATACTACCATATATAAAAGAGATAAACAAAAGGATTTGCTATATAGCACAGGGAACTATATTCAATATCTTATAATAAACTGCAATAGAAAAGAATCCAAAAAAATAATATATGTATAACAATCACTTTGCTTATACCTGAAACTAACAAAATATTGTAAATGAACTAAAATTCAATAAAAAACATCTTGGGAGTTCCTGCTGTGACAAGTTAAGGATCCAGCATTGTCTCTGCAGTGGTGCAGGTTCAACCCCAGGCCTGGCACAGTAGGTTAAGGATCCAGCACTGTTGCAGCTGTGGTGTAGGTTGCAGCTGCAGCTTGGATTCAATCTCTGACTCAGGAATTTCCATATGCCACGAATGCAGTCAAAAAAAAAAATATCTGCCCTCAAACTGCTTATAAAATAGGAGTAGGATAAGTATGGGTGAGAGTTGTCTATTTGACTTGAAAATATTAAGACGAATAACATTAGTAACAATAATAGTACTAGCTAATATTTCGGGTGCTTACCATGAGCCAGGTATTTTTGCAAGTCATTATTTTTTTTTTCTTATTAGGGCCACACCCACAGCATATGGAAGTTCCCAGGCTAGGAGTCGAATCAGAGCTGCATATGCTGGCCTACGCCACAGCCATAGCAACGTGGGATCCAAGCTGCATCTGCCACATACACCACAGCTCACAGCAATGCCAGAGCCTCAATCCGCTGAGCAATGCGAGGGATCAAACCCACATCCTCATGGATGCTGGTTGGGTTCGTTACTGCTGAGCCACAATGGGATCTCCTCTAAGTTATTCTTATGTATTAATACATACAATGCTTTTCAATCCTATGAGGTAATTGTGTATTATTATTTCTCCATTTTAATTGATGAAGAAATGAAACTTCAGTTGAGTAACTTTCCAGGGTCACACAT
This sequence comes from Catagonus wagneri, assembly GCA_004024745.2. Classification (NCBI taxonomy): domain Eukaryota; kingdom Metazoa; phylum Chordata; class Mammalia; order Artiodactyla; family Tayassuidae; genus Catagonus; species Catagonus wagneri. The sequence continues at coordinate 6,852,603 of PVHT021183585.1, forward strand.
GTCATATATTGTGGAGTTGGGATGCAAAACTAGACAGACTTCTTCAACAGATAAACACAATTCAGAATGATTAATGCTTTGATAACTGCAAAAAATGAGACTGCTTCCTAAAACAAAGAAGTTTCTTGTCGAAAAGCATTTTTTTTTTCATGCGGAATCATTTCCTGTAGTGGAAATAAAACTAACTGTGATTACTATTGATAGAGAGTATCAATCACATCCAATGCTAAGCGAGGGGTTATTCTGTTCTCGTTAAGCAAATTTCCAACTGGATTATATTTGTAAGTCAGGAGGTTAGGTCACCTGTGTAGACTTTTTCTGAGATATTCTTTTATCCTTTTCAATGTTATTGGAAAACACTTTGTTGCTTGAAAAATTTTACCACTTCACTTAAAATAAATTCTCACGAAATTTTGTGGGTGAGCAAATATCAGAGGATATTCTAGTGTCACCTCTGCCCAGGCTGCTTGCTCTTTGTAGATACTTTGATATTCGTAGAACTCCTGCAAGGCAAACACATGTTAACCTAGATTTTTTTTTTGGTAAAATAATAGTTTGAGGAAAATCTGTATGTATGGATATTTTATGAGTTAGAGTTCAGATTTCACAGATACAAAGCAGGGAGCCCCCTTTCCCCTGATTTCAGAGTTGAGTAAGTGATCAATGAAGAACCCAGGTAAAAATTCTAAGGAAGGAGAGAGGAAAAAAAGAATACAAAAATGTACATTTCATTCCATGCCCTGTTTATTTATATCCCTTCAAGTACCCAGGAAAATATACCGTACTCCGGCTAAAAAATACTGTATAAAACAAACCAAGATTCTAACCTAACTAAATGTTCTTTGGCGTCAAAACAGCTAACAATGTCATATATTAAGGACCACATCAAAGTGGTGAAGTTCTCACCTGCACTTACTGACATGGAAACTAAGGACCAGAATCCAGTGAAGTTTCATTGTTGAAATTCAAATCCAAGACCACGACTGACTTTAAGTCATGGAGTCTTTTCTTTATACCCTGACTCTAGTGCTGCTAATGAACTCATTGTTATTGTTCTGATGATATAGGTTTGTCCAAGGACATTAGAAAAGAAAAAGAGGAAGCTGGTTAGGCTGGTTGTGATAAACTATGCCAAGGTCTGACGATCAAATTCTTTACTCCCTCTCTGCTATTCCAAATGGGGGTAAGGAGCTTTGATTTTCACAGAATTATAGTCACCAGATAAATTCACTTTATTAAGAGCCCTGAGAATATTTGAATACATGTTTAAATAATGGTGCTGATAAAAGAGTTGTTCACAGTAATATTGTGAAACTAGATAAAGTTTGCTCTTTGCTCTAAGCAAAAAAGATGCTATACAATCTCAGAGACTGCATATAAAAGAATGTAGTAAAAAATGCAAATACACATTTTTTATAATGTTGTATTAGTTTTACGTATGTAGTAAAGTGACTCAGTCATAAACATAGATATATCCATTCTTTTTTCCCATATAGATTATTAAAAACCATTGTGTGGATTTTTTTCTGTGCTAGTCAGTAGATTCTCATTAATCATCTATTTTATACAGCAATGTGTATATACTTTACCGCTCTCTCAATTCTTCCCTCCTCCCAATGATTTCACCTATGCTAACTACAAAACTGGATTTGAAATCTGTGAGTTTGTTTGTGCTTTATAAATAGTTCTTTTGTGTCATCTTTCTACATTCCACATATAAGTGATATCGTAGGTTTTTGTCTTCCTCTGTCTTATTTCTCCGACTTATTTCACTCAATATGATAATCTCTAGGTCTCTGGGTCCATCCATGGTGCTGCAAATGAAAATACATATTTTTTTTTAACCATAGGTAGTAGTCACAGGATTGAGCTAGAAAAAATGTCAATGAAAATTTTTCTCCCTCAACATTAATCAATCTTCTTACTCCTGCTTCTACTTCCAATGTAGCTACTCTCTCTGTCTTTTAGGAAAGACGGGGTAGGAGGAGAAGGAATAACAGAGTTATTCTGATGAAGAATAGGAATACAGAATTAAAACAGTCCAGAAAACTAAAAGTGTGCCTTGGTACTCTCATTTTGCAAACAGAGTGTTTCGGAGAAACAGGCAAACATTGTTTGGAGAGAGAACAAAGAGATTTAAAACTACTTTACAAAATATTTGGTGTTTTCACAGTGGTATAGAGTAAATGTGAAGCGTGCAGAATGGGTGATTTGACTGATACAGCTTTTGAAAAGTCAGAACTTAAATATGTTAAATGAAAACCGGAATGTCTAAAAACATATAAGGAAATATCGTATCTAAATTCTACCCAATGACTTGTTATTGATGATGGAAAATGATGTAGTACAAAGAGAGAAATGCAGAAAGTTAATGATCATGTTTATTTCTGAAAATAAATAAGCCCAGGGGAAGTTAATTCATTTAACGAATATTTATTGAGGACCTATTATTTTCTAGGCACTATTTAGAGAAATGCAAATTAAAACAACCCTATTAAAATGCGAAAACAATGAGAATAATGAGGTAATATCACTGATGCTAGGGAAAAATAGTTATACATTGCATGTTAGATGGTAAATTGGTTTAATTTTTCTAGAAAATCATCTGCTCATATATTCTAAGAGTTATAGAAACGTTTCGGCCTTTTGACCTGGTTATTTCACTTTGGGAATAAACTTCAAAGAAGTAAAAGAGAAGTAAAATGATTTAAAAAAAATAAACATAGCAGTGCTATTCTTAATAATAAATGGACAAAAAGGGCACAAAGGCTGAATATGCATATTCATGACAAAAATGAATGTGTAGCTGTACGTTTGCAAAGACAGAAAGATAATTATGTTTGTTTATTTACTCAGTAACTATTTGTTAGGCACTTAGGTGGGCCAGGCACTGCCCTAAGGGCTGGAGATCAAGTGCAGATCGAATCTGGTGTCTGCCAGGGCCTGTGTCTTTGTGCAGAATGGAAAAATACAGCCTCTCTGGTGAACGAATTATATGGAGTCAAAGCTTAGCCAGAAAAATACCACCCTTTTGAAAAGTAAAAGGCACCTGTGCATAAAGAGGAACGCAACAGTGTGGCCTGTGCTCAGGAGTGGAGGGCAGGCTGCATTCCAGCCTTCTAGCCCCTCTCTGGACATGCCGATCAGGCCATGACTGACAGACATATGTAGCAGTCTGGGAGCCTATGATTTAGTGAGGAAGGAAGAAAGGCACTGAAGAAATACATGTGCCAGCAAGTGTATAATTTCAAGTAAGTGCTCTGAAAGAAAGGAACACGGTCCAGTCAGAGCATATAGAAAGGAGACCAGGAGGTTCCTACAGTGGAGAATAAAGGAAGTCTTGAAAGATGCTGAAATTAGGTTAAAGGAGTGGGCAATCCATCAGAGCAGAGGTAACAATATATGCCAAAAAACTCCCTGTGTATGCTATGGAAAACAGTACATAGATTCCTCAAAAAATTAAGAACAGAACCACCACCTGATCCAGTTATTCCATTTCTGTATGTTTATCCAAAGAATACAGGAACACTAATTTGAAAAGATATATACACCCTTATGTCCAGTGTAGCATCATTTACTATAGCCAAGATATGGAAATAACCTGTGTCCATTGATGAAAAAATAAAGAAGATGTAGTGTATACATAAAATGGAGTTATGGATAGGGACAGAGTAAAGTGACAACAACGAAGGTGATTAAGTCGTTAAACCCACTGGGGGGATTGTAAGTAGAAAAAAAAAGCTATTGTAAGGTAATGGATCCCTCAAGGAAGCATGCTTGCTTAACAACAAAGCCGTGCAACAGAAGCATGAGACGTGCCCCCAAACAAGAAAGCAATAGTGGATGAAACCTGGTTTTCAGTGAGGTTAGTAAGTTAATAATTTCTAGGACATGGTTCTCTGCATATACTAAAAACAAAAATATAGGAAAAGGTGATGTCATACTGAAACCGAGATGATTTTAATGTATGTCATCGCCTTTTTGTTCATTTCCATTGCACCATGATAGTCCCAGCTTGACCATGTAGGGATAAGAAGACCCTCCCGCCCAATCCGGAGGAGGAGCTGATGATGGAAGGCTGATGTCTACTCAAGAATAAGGAAGAAGGCTTTCTTCTCCCCCTCCTCATTCTTCCTTTGATTATAAAACTGTAGCCCACTAGTTCTCTGGGCTCTGCATCCCCATTCTCGCCCATGTGTATTTCTCACAAGGGTCCTATTCTAATAACTTATCTCTTATCTATCACTTTGTCTCTTGCTGAATTCTTTCCGTGAGAAGACAAGGAACTGAAACTCCTCAGAGTCTCCCATCCACCGAAGTGACACCTAGCGGTTTCACTACTTAGCCAAAAAAATCCTGCCATCTGTGACAATATGGATGGACCTGAAAGGAATTATGTTGAGTCAAATAAGTCAGAAAAAGACAAATACTATATGTTTTCCTTTTTTTACAGCCGTACCTGCATCATATGGAAGTTCCCAGGCTAGGGGTTGAATCAGAGCCCAACAGTAGGCCTATGCCATGGCCATAGCAACTCTGGATCTTAGTCACATCTGCAATCCATGCTGCAGCTTGGGGCAGTGCTGGATCCTTAACCCACTGAGCAAGGCTGGGATAGAACCTACATTCTCATGGAGACTATGACAGGTTCTTAACCTGCAGAGTCATAACAGGAAGTCCAACTCAAAATACTGTATGATTTCGCTCATAGGTGGAATATAAAAAAAACAAAACAAAATAAATGAACAAACCAAACAAACAAAAGAACCCACGGATACAGAGAACAGAGTAGTAATCACCAGAAGGGAATGGGAGTTGAGGGAGGGTGAGATGAGTAAAGGGGTCAGCTATATGGTGACAGATGGAAACAAAAAACTTTTGGTGGTGAGCATGCTGCAGTGCATACAGAAGTCAAAATGTAATGTGTATGTGAAACATATATAATGTTACAAACCAATATTACCTCAGTTTAAAAAGTCTTCTAATTCCAAAATTAGGGGAAAAAAAAACCCGGCTACTCGTGGCTGGATGGCATGCATGAGTCACATTCAAGGACCTGAAGTCTGGATTAAAGGGAAAAAAAAGGGTACGGGGGTGCATCCTGAAGTCGAGAGGTAGGCACGGTCTGGACTCTGCTCTGTGGGATCTTGTAGGTCAGGGACAGAATTTTGATGTTTCTAAGAACATGTGAAAGTACTGCATGATTTCAAGCAGGAGGCCAGTGATGGGATCATACCTGTATTTCTCAAGGACAGCCTCTGGCTGCGAGTGGAGCCTGGATTAAGAGGGTGGGATTGGGAGACTTGGTGTAGCCACTGCAGTGGTCCTGTGAGAGAGGGAGGTAGTTTGGGGGCAGTGGAGAAGGTAAGGTCCAATGGATGGAAACACAGTTTGGAGGTGGAATTGATAGGTCTGAGAGGTGGACTGGCCGGGGAGGGTGAGGGGTAAAGCAGAACTTTATTTCTCTCAGCAAAATTCCAAAGGCTAATAATGCAAAAATTTAGTATTATCTTTGTTCCCTAGGACTGCTGTAACAAGTTACTGCAAAAGCCAGTGACTTAAGACAGAAATGTATTCTCTCACAGTTCTGGAGGCCAGAAATTCAAAATCAAGATGTTGACTGGGCTGGGCTCCCTCCAGGAACTCTAGGAAAGAATCCTTTCTTGCCTCTTCCAGCTTCGGGTGGCTCCAGAGGTTCCTGGGCTGTGGACCCGCATCCTCATGGACACTATGTCAAGTTCCTAACCTGCTGAACCGCAGTGGGAACTCCCTGCAAATTATTTTTGAATGGAGGCAGAATTATCAATGAAAACCAGAGTTTTGTGCAGCTGCTGGTGACATAAAGATGGAAAGTTCTAGTTTTTATATTTTAATAGCTTAGTCCACTGAGGAGCTATATCTGAACAAATTAATTATTAATTAGTGGTAATTACTGTAGTAAAGTCATGAATGAAATACTATGGAAGCACAGAATAGGGAGCAACTAGTTGGGGGCAATTAGAGGTGGCCTCAGGGAGGTGACATCTGAATTGAAGTCTTGAAAGGTGAACAGGTATTTTCTAGGGAGAGGACACTCCAAAGGAAGGTGAAACCCGTGGGGATTCCTATTGAAATCATAAGAGCAACAGCTAGGTTAAAAATTCAGATCCATTTCAAGAAAAGTGAGATTTTTAACAGATGCAGAAGGAGGACAGGAAGTGGTTAAATATATTTGGTGAATAAGACTTGGCAGTGAATGTATTTGTAAAGCAAACGGTGGAGTTAAAACTACCACGAGGCCCTCCCCTGCAGACCCTGGGTCTTTCTATTAAAAATGGGGTGTCTGAACTCTTCAGATGTTAATTGGAAACATGGTCTGGGTTTTCTCCAGGACAGGCTGTAAATCTATATTTTAGTCAGGGCTGTGCTCTCTTAGATTAGTATGTAATGTCCTTGAAAGCCCTCAGCTCTTTTCTTTCTTACTTTTTCCTAAGAAAAAAGAACCTCTTTTAAAAAGCTACATGATAGCGCTGGATTTAGCTCATTTTAACAAAGGTCACTGCATCTTTGAGTAGTAAACAGGATTACTAGATCTTTCTAGTATCTAGATGTTTGGCAGGCATGCCTCCATTGCGGGAATAAATAACTAGAGCCCCAGAGGGTGTGACAGCTGTGGGCCTGTGAAGCCTGGGGGTATCTGGGAAGAGGCAGATGCAGTCTGTCTCCTCAACCACTGCCAAGAAGAGAACTAAGGCAAAAATCTCTCTTTTGCTTGAATCCACCTGATTCTCGAGCAAATTTAGAGCTTGTCTGGTCTACTGCTTTCAATTTGGCCTTAGAAACCCAATGGGTAACACGAGATTTATTTGAGAAGTTGCTGTCAAGAATCTCTGATTCCTTTCAATTGCAACTCAGCAGCACCTGGATTGTATTCCTAGCGTATTTCCTCCTGTGATGATAAGATCAGCCATTAACATACTTGTATTTATAAAGCTTTGTTCTTCGGGGAGTACTCAACCCTTGGAAGAGGTCAACTAATTAATTTCTGCAATGCTTTAGATTAGACTGTTGCTTGTTTTATGACCTTGAAGATTACAGTGATTATTAAGTCACTAAAATATTAAATCACTTTTGCAAGGACTCCCAGTAAGGAAGTGATTGAAAACAGGCAAAGAACATACAGAGCTGGACATTCTGAGAAGTGCCACTGCCTCAGTTTCCACCTCTGCCCCAGGGCACAACCCTCACAGAAGTGCCCACCGTGTTTTAAGCCAGGAGGAAAAATAAAAAAGAGAAGCCACCTTATCAACAAATAACGTGCCTTAACATCCTAAGGAAGCCCTGGAGTTCCCGTCGTGGCTCAGTGGTTAATGAATCCGACTAAAAACCATGAGGTTGTGGGTTCGATCCCTGGCCTTGCTCAGTGGGTTAAGGATCCGGCGTTGCCGTGAGCTGTGGTGTAGGTTGAAGACGCGGCTGGGATCCCGCGTGGCTGTGGCTGTGGCGAAGGCGGGCAGCTACAGCTCCTGTTAGACCCCTAGCCTGGGAACCTCCATATGCCGCGGGTGTGGCCCTAGATAAGGCAAAAAGACAACAACAACAACAAAAAAGACATTCTAAGGAAGCCCTAATTATGCTACTTCTAAAGTTATAAATTATGCTTTATATCTCTAGACCTGAATACATATTCTTTTTTTTTTTTTCATTTTTGAAATTAGGGGCATTCCCATTGTGGCTCAGTGGGTTAAGAACTCAACTAATACCCATGAGGATGCAGATTCAATCCCTGGCATCACTCAGTGGGTTAAGGATCTGGTACTGCTGTGAGCTGTGGTGTAGGCTGCTGACGTATGCGGCTTGAATCCCATGTTGCTGTGGCTGTGATGTAGGCCTGCAACTACAGCTCTGATTCTACTGGTAACCTGGGAATTTCCAGGTGTGGGCATAAAAAGACAAAAATAAAAAATAAAAATAAACAAAAATTAGGACTTTATTTTTTAGAGATTAGGTTTTATAGCAAAATTGAGGGGAAGGTACAAATACGAGGTTGGATGAGCACCTTTCTTCTGTAGTGTGGTGGAAATGTCACTAGGACCTAAGCCATAACTCATGTTTGAATGCTGTCCCTTTCACTTACTAGCTATGTTATTCTGGGCAAAATAATTGTTACCTTGGAATGGCAATTTTCCCAGTTGGGAGCTGGCTGTTTTAGTAACTGCCTGACAGTGCACTCTTAAGATCCAGCATCTTAGTTCAAAACTCCATCATCTTTCACTTGAACCACTGCAACTGACTTCCAACTGATTTCCTCTGCTTTGTTCTTGCCCCTTTATTGCCCTTTTCCTTTTTTTTCTTAATTAAGACAATTTTTTTTTTCTTCTAAAAAGGGCTGCACCTGAGGAATATGGAAGTTCCTGGGCTAGGGGTCAAATTGGAGCTGCAGCTGCAGGCCTACACCACAGCCACAACAATGCTGGATTTGAGCAGCATCTATAACCTGAGATGCAGCTTGCAGCAGTGCTGGGTCCTTAACCCACTGAAAGGGGCCAGGGATTGAACTCACATCCTCATGGATACTAGTTGGGTTCCTAACCCACTGAGCCACATTGGGAACTCCCTGCTGCTTTACCACATAGCTATTAGAGGAGTCTTTAACGTCATAATTCAAATTGTATCATTCTTTTGCCTAAAATCCTCCATTGGCATCCTTTGGTGTTTAGAATAAAATACAGATTCCTCACTGTGGCCTAAAAGATCTGTATAATTTGGTCCTTGCTCACCTCTTTGGCTTCATCTCCCCACAGTGTTCCTTATTGACTGAGCTCCAGCTGTACTGACCTCTATGTCTTCCAACTGGACAAGCGGCTCGGTTTACCTCTAGGTCTCCCACTTGCTGTTCCACCGTCTGGGGGGCTCTTCCCCCACTTCTGGATGGTTGTTTCATTTACTCTCAAGGGTTAATTGGAATATTATCTGTCCAGAGAGGTTGTCCGTGACCACTATATGTAAAATAGCATCTCCAGTCACTTTCTTTTTTCTTAAACCTTTTTTCTTTTTTAAAGTTTTATTGAAGTACAGCTGTTTTACAATGTTGTGATAACTTCTACTGTACGCAGTCACTTTCTAACAATTTTTACCTCCATAGCAGTTATCGCAGTGTGACTTTATTTTATCTAGGTAGTTGTTTATTTATTGTTAGTTTTCTCCCACAAGACTGTAAGCTCTTGTCTATTGTTTTCACAGTATATTCCCAGAGCTTAGAGCACTATCAGACAGTCTAGCATGTATGAGGTACTCAGTATGTGTTTATTGGATGAATAGATGAATATGTTTACATATAATAATGCACATGAAAATTTTAGCCCACAAAATGCTTAAAATTACTATCTGTACTGTCAGATCTTTGTACCCATGGGTTGTGCATTCACACATGGGTTGTGCGATCTGGTCTGCTAAATCCTGGGGTGTGGAACCCTCATGGAGGGTGGACTCTATCACACTATTTTATATAAGGAACTTGAGTGTTGATGGATTTTGGTATCTGTTGGGGTTCTGCAACCAATCTCCCCACAGATCCTAAGGGACAACTATTCTTACTTTTGGGGACTTGTAGGATAAACTTCTCCCGGCCAATAGGAAATAGTAATAACTATAGTTAATACTTACTGAGCTCCTTAAAGATGCTGGACATTGTTCTAAGTACTCTTAATAAATTAACTAACCAACCCTATAAGCTATGTATTATTTTTATTCTAATTATTAAGATGAGGAACAGAGGGGTCAAGTAACAAAGGGACAAAGCTTGTAAGTGTTGGTACTGGGATTTGGACTCAGGCAATTTGGTTCTACAATGATAATCATTATCACTCACCTACTCAAAAACACTGTCTTTGCCTGGAATTCAAATTTTATAATAGTCTGACAACTAACTCTCCCAATCTCTTCTTTCATCATTCATTCATTCATTCAATCCACTCATTCATTATTTAACTTTTATTGAGCATTTACCTTATTCCAGGCCCTGACTTAAGTCCTGGACCTAAAGGGCTAAATGTGCTAGGTCTTTTAGGGAAGGGAAGGGATACATAGAAATGTGAAAATACTTGTTTTATGAATGCTGACAGCACAATCAAACCATTGATGAATCTGAACAGGAAATTTAATTTTTTTTTTGTCTGCAACCATGGCAGGTGGAAGCTCCCAGGCCAGGGATTGAACCTCCTACAGTGACAATGCTGGATCCTCAACATACTGTGCCACGAGAGAACTCTGTAACTTTACTTATTTTATGACCTAAGATTTTTCTTTTATGAAAAATGACAGACTTCACTACTTACAGTAATGGTCATTGTTCTAAGTGCTCTTAAAAAAAACCTCACATACCAACCCTTAGAACAATGTCCAGCATCTTTCAGTACCTGATTTCTCCAAACACTGCCCCCGCTTTCAGAGTAACCAGAACTTGAGCACCATCAGCACCTCCAAGAACCTGGACTTCTCCTTGCTTGATGATGTACATTTCCTTGCCAATTTCTCCCTATATGACGAATATAAAGAGGAAATGTAGTCATTTTTTTTCTTGACAATTATGTCCCAAATTAAGAAATATAAACTCTTCTAGAGGAATAAATGTAGATGAAGGAAGCAAGGAACATCAGTGTAAAAGTATCTTAAGACGAGGTAGTTCTGGACATTAGTTAGACATATCGTGAAAGCAAATTATTAGGAAAGTGATACTCTCCAGAATGTGAGCACTGTATGCCATTGTTTCACATTGTTTCTGGAATGGGCATGGATAAAGGAAATAACAGATTTTAAGCATGGTCACCTTGGCTTTAGCGAGCACTGCTATTGCTTTAAAGAAGTTGCTTGGTTTATCCAAAAAGCATGGGTTACAGCCATTTAAATGTCAACTCTACTCTTCTGTCAATAACACTGAGATTTGATTTTAGTAATTGGAGCATAGGAGGCCTTTAAGCTATTATTCTTGTTCCATATTGAGAAGAAAGTGTTAATGCAGCAGGTTGTTTTACTCAGTTCTTGCGTATCCCTGGGGACTCTGAAGCCAGGGTAGTGACCTTTGTTCAAGGCCTGAAAACTAAAATCCTGGAATGTTCACATAGCCATGGGTTGATGATGTTATTCTGTATGCTTTAGGCAGTGTGGCAGGATGTACCAGGCTGTCAACACTGTTTAATGTAAACACAATGATTTATGATGTGTGCTTGGTATCTAGTTTGGAATCTGAGCCATGGCTGGTCATGCAGCTACGTGATCAGCCCAATTTAAAAATTCTGGACTCCAAGACTCTGATGAGTGTCCTGAGGCAGAAATATTTTGCCCTTGTCTCTATGCTCCACAGTGGGAGATAAAAATGCACCCATACGAAACCTCTCAGAAGTAGGATCTGGAAAGTCTGTACCTGATTTCTCTAGCCTTTGTCTATGCATATCTTTTTTCCTGCAGTTCCTGCACTGCATACTTTGCTATAATAAATATTAAATGATAAATATAATTTTAGGTTGAGTCATGCAAATCGCTGAACACTAGTGGGTGATTGTGGGACGCTTGCAACATATCTTCTCACTCCAGGATCTGAAAAGAATAAATATGTCTCACAAGAGACCTAAGTGGCACTTGGGTCAAGAAAAGCTGTTAAACTTTATTATTATTTTTAATCTTTTTTAAAAAATTGAAGTCTAGTTAATTTACCATACTGTGTTAGTTTCTGGTGTATAGCACAACAGTGACTCAGTTTTATATATATAATACATATATTCTTTTTCAGATTCTTTTCCCTTATAAGATATTACAAAATGTTGAGTATAGTTCCTTGTGTTATATACACAGTAGGTCCTTGTTGGTTATCTATTTTACATACAGCAGTGTGTATATGTTAAATTTTAAACCAGTTTTCATATTACTAGGTACATTATTACTTTATTTGGATAATAGCACCTATACAGCTTATACAAGTAAGTTGAGTCTTGATCACGCTGGGCTATAAAAATAGTATCATACAGTAAATACTCTTATAGTTGGTTCAGAAGGGGACTGGGTTATTTGAATTCATCCAATATTTTAGAGTGTAGTTGATTTACAGTGTTGTGTCAATTTCTGCTGTACAGCATAGTGGCCCAGTCAATTTCTGCTGTACAGCATAGTGGCCATATGGGCCCAGAGTGTATAGTGGCCCATATACACTCTTTTTCTCATATTATCTTCCCTCATGGTCTATTCCAAGAGACCGGATAGAGTTCCCTGTGCTGTATAGTAGGACCTCATTGCTTATCCTCAATAAATATTCTTTCTTTTTTTTTTTCTTTTGCCTTTTTGCCTTATCTAGGGCCATACCCGCGGCATATGGAGGTTCCCAGGCTAGGGGTCTAACAGGAGCTGTAGCCACCGGCCTTCACCACAGCCACAACAACGCGGGATCTGAGCCGCGTCTGCAACCTACACCACAGCTCAAAGGCAACGCCGGATCCTTAACCCACTGAGCAAGGCCAGGGATCGAACCCACAACCTCATGGTTCCTAGTCGGATTTGTTAACCACTGAGCCACAAAGGGAACTCCCCTCACCAAATATTCTTGTTAACCATATTTTCAAAGGATTGCAATACACTAAAATTGATAAGATTAAACACTGTTGATTATACTTATGCTCTGCAATTGCTAAGACAATGTCTACTTTGTTCCTGAGCATAAGGATTATGACATAGACACTCATTTATAAATGATTTATAACTCAACTATTCTCTGGGGAGTTTTGAAGTTCTTTAATATGAAGAGTTATCTTCCTAAACATTAATTATTGTTATGATTGTTAGATTAAGGTTTAAGTTTTCAGACCCACTTCTTAGTTAATATCTGTGACTGAAATTCTCATTTTATCTCCCCATGACCTTTATGAGGAAGTTAGAATATTATTATTTCCATTTTACAGAAGGAATAATAAAGACTAAGACTGGCTTACTAGCCAACATTTGGCTGAGTAACCAATGCTCCCGCAATAGTAATTAGAAGCAAAAGGAAGCCTAAAATGCACATTTCCTAAGCAATGCAAAAATATATTTAAATTTTGCATAGTGCAGAATATTATTTTCAAATATAGATCTAAGTAGACATTTCAATACAGGTGGATCTAATTATAGCTATTCCATGATATCAATGCTAATACATCTTGTATTTGCCAAGGATTTTTAAAAATCATAATATCTGATTTTACATTGCTTCTTATTTTAAAGCCTATATAGTTCTTCTGTCAGAACATGCTATGTTCTAGTTTCAAAGCATTTTCATAGATGTGAACTCATTTAATTCTTACAAAAATCCCAGTGAGGTCATGTAGGAGAGATATTATTCTTAAACATTTGTAGTAAAGACTTGAAAAGTTAAGTGTCTTGAGCAAACTTACAAGGCTGGCAGATAATAGCATTAGAACTGGTGACTCCCATGTCTCTTAATAATATAATATGTACAGATAGACCATATCTAATGATGAATCCAAAGATTGACCTCTTTAAGAACCAATAACATGGCTATGAATTATTTTAAGAATAAGAGAAAGTGTCTGAAAATTAGTTTTCCAAGAGATACTCCAGGAAGCAATGATTAGGACAAGGTCAAATTCCTTAATTCTTTGCATGAAGTAATTCTCAAGGAACTGGAATGATTTTTCAAAAGCAGTTACTACAATTGACTGGAGGTAGAAGTACATAATGGGTACTTAAATATAGTTCAGCACTTTTAATTATTTTTTAATGATCATTTCAATAATTTTCCAAGGAGATCTGGCATAATCAACGAACCAAAACTTCCGCTATTTCTTGCAAATTTCTAGGCTAATTTAAGACTTTTCTGCAAGTTTAATTAGCATTCAAATGAAGTAGACATCCCTTAGAGAACAAGGTCTGACAGCATGTGCAAAATAAGATCAAACCAAGCTCTTATGGTTGGTTTATGAACTGATTTGGAGAAAGTGTAGAAATGCAAGCCCTGCATGTGCAATAGGTAACTTTTAGTGAGAGAGCACTTCAAATTTTGGGGCTTCCTGGGTAGAAGGCTATTTCCAAGGCTAGTGGGGCATTACGACACTCAAATTAATTCTGGCAAATTAATCCTGGGAAAATTCCCAAATGCTCTTTGAAGCAGTCCAAGCTATGCACTTGGTACTTATAGAAGCCATTCAGAGGATTAGGTAGCTCAGCAAACTCAGTCCAAAATCCTGACATTTCCTCAATTATTTGGACTTCCTCCAACAGAACATTTTTTTTCTTACCTTTTCCTACAATGATTTGTGGAAATGATAAGGCAAAAATAAAGCTGAAGTAAGCCAGCTAAAATCTGGCCAAGAAAACAACTTGTCCTCTCTGTCAATGTCTGCTATTAATTCAATCCCTTAAAAACAGAAACAAAGAAATTTCGCTTGGACTCTCACGTCTTTTTTATTTCTGCTCCCCACCCCCATTCTTTTCTCATCTGTGTTCACTGATTCTGTTTTTATTATTGAGTGATGGATGTGAGGTGAGGAAGAATTCAGAAATGAGAAGGCTGCATCTACTCTGCATTTCACACTTTGTTAAGCAAATTTTCACTGCTCGGGGGCACAGGTGCTGGAGCTTCTATCAGTTATCTCAGTTTTCAGTCTTTGCTGCTATTGGAAAAAACTGAAAGGCTATTCTGGTGCATTAAGGCCATGTCATTCCCAAGGCATCAGTTTAAGGGGTCCTTAAACTGAGACATGCTTTGTATTTCCCATTTTCATGAAAATGATTTCATATCACCAATCTGCCCACTTTAACTTGGAATGATTTGTGTGGGATTCTGCATTCTTCGTTCCCACGATATCATGAGCTCTCCTCCATTTTTCTTCTTTTACCTCTGACAGCTCCTTCTCAGTTGCCCTCTAGGATCCTTCTTCATCGATTTCCTCCATAAGTACTGTCTTCTTCAGAGTTATAGCATTGGTCTTCTTCATTTACCTTTTCTTGCACTTCTTATGAAATCAGTTTCCATTTTATGTCAGTTCCCAAAGATTTACCTCCAATTCTGTCCTCCCTCGTGGACTAGAGGACTTCAACCTGTGTTTTAGGTATCTCCACTTGATGCCTTAAAGTACTTTCGCTCTGTTTGACTGTCTTTCGCCATTATCCCGGCTGATCACTTGGTTCCATTCCTTGAATATGTCAAGCTTTGTCCTGTCTCATGGCTCACCTAAAATACTGTCCTCTCCAATTTTTTTTTTAACTTGAGAACTATTTCTCTTTATATTTTCCCCAAGATCATGTCTGACAACCTGATAATCCCCCCTTTCCTGAGTGCCCCAATCTAAATTAAGTGCTTCACCACTACACAGTCTCCTGGCAAATTCTATTTTTGCTTTATAGAAGTTAGTACATTTTGGAGCTATGCATTTATTTTATTTCATTTGTTATTGTTTGTGTCTTCCATTAGGCCAGTGACACTCGACTTTGGCTGCAATTTAGAATCATCTGAGAGCTTTAAAAAATATTGAACTGTGGGGTCCACGGAGACCACCTGAATTGCTGGAGATAGAGCCCAGACTTTTAAATTCAGCCAATTCTGGTGTACACTGTGAACTGAATACCCTGCTGCTGGACTATAAGTCCCTGGAGGATGAGAACTATCCTTTTTCACTTGTTGCTTTATATCTTAATTACCAAGCACAGGGCTGGTCCATGATATTTCAAAATTATTTATTTCGTTGAGTAAATGATACTAAAATTTTCTAAGTTTTGATTTATTGTAGTTCTGTGCACTTCCTCTGAAGACACAATTCCATCCTTTCTGCCTTAACTCATGTGAATTCTTTCCTCCCTCAGGAAGGCCTATTTCTTCTTTCTCCCGGTTCACAATGATGAATTTTTTAAATTAATCACGCGTGGCATGTGGAAGTCCCCATGCTAGGAGCTGAATTGGAACTTCAGTTGCAGGCCTATGCCACAGCCACAGCAACACTGGATCTGGGCTGCATCTGTGACCTATGCTGCAGTTTCCAGCAATGCTGGATCCTTAACCCACTGAGTGAGGCCAGGGATTGAACCTCATCCGAATAGACACTATGTCTGGTTCTCAGCCCTCTAAGTCACAACGGGATCTCCTTGCTTCATTTTTTAAGACAGGTCGACTAGCGTCTTCTCCGGGAAATCTTCCCAGTATCCCAGTGGATAAGTGTCTCCACTTTGTGTCCCACTACAGCTTGTGCTTACTTCCACCATGGCACTTAATGCATTATTTTGGAGCCAAAGAAGTGCTTCTTAACCTACTCATGTGTGAACTCCCTAGGGTGTGAGGTCATCTCCCACTTCTTTGAATTGCTCACCTTCTACGTTTTATCTTGATTATTACCTTCACAACTGATTTAATATCTCAATATTTAAAACCCAAGGTCATTATTCCTTCTCTCTTCCCTTAAGTTAGTAATCAGAGATGTGCAAAAATGTTCATTTTAGAGTTCTTTGTAGTAGCAAACACTTGGAAACTGATTATCATGTATTCATAGACTAGAATATTATGCAGCTCTAAAAAAGGAGGTTGTATACTTATTGATAATATGTAAAATGCTCCTATGATACATCCTGACATGACAAAATAAGTTTCAAACATAAGTAGGTATGATGCCAATTTTATAAAATTTTTTCCATCAATAGGTATAAAAAGATAGATTAGGATATATTATCATTGGCTATTTCTGGGTGGTAGAATTTTTGTCTTTGTGCTTTTAAGTATTTTTCATTTAAAAAATAATGAACATGTATTACTATGTGATCATAAAAAGCACAATAAAAATTTTAAAAATGTGGTATTGATTATCTACTAACTGGGTGAGCTAAATAGAAGTAACTGATAGTTTGCCAAAAACATAAAAAGGGCAGAACCACCCCTCACTTCTGTAACTTTTTCCTCCATTTGAAACATTTGGAATTAATGGGGTGTAACAATCGATGGTTTACATTTACACAAAGCAACTTTTCAGACCACCAACATTTGTATCCTATAATTGTAAGTAATGAAATCCATATTATCTTGCTCCATTTTGAACTCTGAGAGCACATTATCGCTTTAAAGAATTGTATCTCATGATTAGTTCTATTCTATGGAATTCACCCTGGACAAATTTTGTTTCAACTGTTCACTTGACTTATGTCGGAACTTAAGTGTATTTATTTTCTAGCCATGCGTTTGAAAAATAACACATACTCACCTTTTTGCAGACAAAGTCACCAGGTAAATAGACAATGGATTTCAGCCTTAGCAACATGTCATAAATCATCTGTGTATCACAACCCTAAAGAGAAAAATAATAAAGAGAAAAATAATTCCTACGGACACAGCTAAAAAGCCAATATTCCAAATGATTTTAAAATGCTACATTAATAAACAGTAATAGATGTTGTCTGTGTTAACTCTGAAATATTAATTGCCAGTAGATATGAACTTGACCAAAAATTCAGAAAAAAAAAATACCTATAATATAATGGCAAGAATTTGGATTCTGGTTAGGTTTGGTTTTTAATCCTGTTTCTACTACCTATTGTTATGTATTTATGTATCTCATGCCCTCAGTCTCAGACTTGAGAAACTATAGTTTTTGGTTATCTTGAATAGAAAGAAAAGGCGAAAGCCAACAAGAATACCTTTTTAGTACAGTCCAGCAAATACTGCTGAGAAACTGCTTTCAGCAAGCCTTTGAAACATGCCCTTGGTGCAGTCAAAGATGAAAGAGACTAAGTCTAGTTGGGATAATGTTTTATATAAACAGAAAAGCTTTAATTTGTGGTGGAAGTTAATCATGTCATAAGACATCCCAGGTAAAGATTTAAGAGGTGTGGGGCTTACTTCTGCCTGGGAATAGAGCACCAGCAAGTACGTAGTCATGTGGGTGATGCAATCTGAATCATTTGAAGATGACAATGATTTGTATTTGCAAAGATTCACAAAGGTCCTTTCAGGCAGAGGGATATTTACCTTTTCGTTATTTGTTATGCATTTTTTTTGTGCATAAATGATCACATATGCTTAAGCAAATGACAAACATTAATTTCTTTCTAAACACGGTTATTTTGTCTTTAGTAAAAATTCTCTAAATATGTAGCTCAGGTGTCCTATTTCTTTTAATGCTGTCATTGATTCAGACTCATTTCCCTTTGGAAATTGTTGTTCTGATCACTCAGACCTCTCAGAAAAAAACCACAAACTTTGGATTGATTTTAGGGTCCCCTCCCCCCACTAAAGGAAGTTGGTATCCTTGATATTTTAGAGAAAATTCACTAGAAATACATTTGAAAGTTCTTAAGCTTAAATATATCTGGATATCACTGCAATGAAGCTAACTCTCAATCATTCATAGCTATAGAGAATAATAGCATTATTACTACTAATGATCAGAAAGAGAGTATCTAAAAACACATTTACGCTTACTTTCATATGCACAATTTGATTTTTGGCATTAAATTTTACGATTATAATTGCTAGGGCAAAGTAAAGTTTTTCATTCCTTGAACAATTCCTGCTGGAATGAACTTTAATGAAAATTCCCAACCATATGAAATTGTACTCATAGGAGTTATTAATGATTTCAAGTGTTGTTTTCCCATGGCTGTAATTCTATAAATATACAAAGGTGCTTGTGGCAGTATTATTTTCAACTGAAAACAACAAAATGACAATCTGTGGACAGATAAAAATATTGAAGATTTCCAAAAAAAAAAAATATTGAAGATTTCCAGATTGCAATAACCATAGAGTGGTTAAAATAAATAAACGAGTTTTCTCTCTATACATAGATAGGATTGATTTCAACAAATAATGAGGTCTGCACAAAAGCAAGCTATAGAATATATTCGACATGCCCCTAACTATGAAAAAAAACTATGCAAAATAATACTGCCTGTCATTGATATTTATACAGATAAAAAATGAAATAAAAATGAGATTGGCAGGATAACCCTTAAATCATCTTAGTGAACATCTCTGAGGAGGAGAATGCAACAGGGGATTAGACTTGATGAGACTTCGACTTAATTTTATTAATATTAATAAAAACAAAGTAAAACACATCGCAAGATCATTTGGAGGAACAAAGTCCTCTGCGAAATAATGTTTTTCATCTTTTCTATCCTTCAGGTTAGCTCACCAGCAGAAAGCCCTATAAAGAAACCCAATTAATGGAAAGTGTTGGACTGAAATAGGAGATAAACCCTAAGGTAAATTAACAAAAAATTAGTGCTTTTCTCAGTGGGAATGCCCAAATACGTGGATGGTGGTTAGCTTATACCTTGAATTTCCTCAGAGAAAAACATTGAAATCATTATAAATATGAGTTTTCATCAACATACTTGCATAGACTGTGTATTAACTCATGCAAATGGAACATAGCAGTGTGTAATAAAAAGTACAATATAGGGAGTTCCTGCTGTGGCACAGCGGAATCAAATCTGATTAGTATCTATGAGGATGCTGGTTCGATCCCTGGCCTCCCTCAGTGGTTTGAGGGTCCCGTGTTCCTGTGAGGTATGGTGTAGGCTGGCAGCAGAAGCATCACTTGGTCACTTAAGTGATTCTGTCCTCTAATGATCGCTTTATGGACAGGTGCCAGTGGCCTTGGGGCAGCTGTGATTTAGGACTAGAGCTTTCCTTCTGTATTTAGTGAAATCAAGTTAGCATCATGAAGTTGTTACATTTTACCATGCATCTGAGAACAATTGTCTCCCCCAGTGACCGCCCCCCAAATGACTATTTTGTGTGATACAGTTGGCTCTATTATTGTATGATTAAAAATAATTATATCCCAGGGCTAGCATTCTGTCTTTATAATGCACCTCTGTTTCCTTTATAGAAGCAATTAGGGAAATTTCTGATTGAGAGAAAGTCAGAACACAGTCATTGTTTCATACGTGTTCCTTTTTCTGTAAAGTGAGGGTACCCATATAAGTGTCAATATTAACATTATATTAACATAGTATTTGTATTAAATTATACTATTGTCTTATTTTTACCTGTTTAATTCTTCCAGCCTCTCTGTGTTGCTTGGCATTAATTAATATACTGTTAACACTCTTTTAGATGAAGGAACACAGGCTCAGAAAATCTACTGACTATTTTTTTAAGGTCACACATGCAATAGGTGTCAGAAGAAAAGACTCATCAGACAGTGTGTGTGTGTGTGTGTGTGTGTGTGTATGCATGTGATCCTCATTCTAAGCAACTCAAGAGCAAGATTTATATATTAGTAATTTCCACATACCCAGGGTATTGCCAGCGCTTGGGGCATGCCAGGCACTAGATAAATATGGGCTGATGTGTAAAATGAGGTTGTTAGAGGTTATTCCATTTTCAACACTGGAAAATCTGGTGGTGCATAAAAACTGTGTTACATACTTGAATAAGGCTTCTGGTGATTCGAATGAAGTTGGGAGACAGTATGTTTTTATTCAAAACCTAACTTATACCTAAGATGATGGTTCCTATAACCAGGAAGTTCTTTTAATACTGGCATGCTCTGAACACAATTACAAAATTGGTAAAATTTGTCTTTGGAGGCTTACTTTCTCAGCCTTGAAGGATATTTTCATTTCTAGGTTCCTTTGGAAAGGAACATAAGATATTATCAGTAATATATAACTCACTATGACTTTAATTCACCCTCAAGTATAACCAACAGTTTTCAGAGCTTTTCTCAACTCAACCTTGTTTATTATAAAAAGAAATGCTTTGTTCCATCTTAAACTCCATTCCCACTAAGCAAGTGATGGATGATATGTCTAGGGCAGGGAATTCTGAATCCAGCTGCCCATGCTGTTAACTCTGCTAGTCATGTTCCTGATAGGTAGCTGTCGGGAGCATCAAGTCCAATGTGATAAATAATTTGCAAGGTACTATGATGTCATAACTCCCTGAGTTCTAAGTGATAGCAGACTCAACCCTACATTTAGTAGTTTCGAACACTAATAAAACGTCATCGCCATCAAGCTTTCCTTGAGAACTGAGCATAATTCAATTTTCCTAGGAGCTTCGCTATCACAAAGTTAAAGTAAGAAGTTACAAGTTGGATGGAACCCTTAGGATTCTAATCCATCTTCTTACGATCAGCAGAGACACACACTGATTTTACTGGTACAGAAACTCCCCTGCAATTGAATCAGTTATAATTCTCGGTTAATAAAAGTAATAATAATAACTTACTATATTCAGGGTATTGATATAAGCACTTTATATGTTTTAAGCCACTGAATCATCACACAGCAACTAAAGGTGTCGTCTTATTTATTTGGAGTTTCCTGACCCTTCCAGGAGGCACAGGAAAGCAGGAACTATATGAGAGCAGTATCCGGGTTACCCTAGGCGTGCTTTCGATAGAGTAATTGCTCAGCATGTGTAGTTGAATGGAGTTCATCTGGGGTTATAAGCTCATTGTTCAAAGTACTTTAAAAAGTCTAGCAACAATGCTGCAGTATTACTGATAACACCAGGGCTAAAAATAAGTTTAATATATAAGGTAGTAAGTCTCCCTGATTTCAAGCCCTAGGGAGGAAATATGTGATTAGGCTGTCATGGCCGGAGGATCCTTCTCTGATGGGAAGAAATAGCTTTGCCATTTCCATTCCATGCCTGGCTCAGTCTGCCACTCACATATGAAACTCTTTCTCCACCTATTTCCTGCCACTGAAGTCACAGGCTTTCCAGGCTCTACTTGCCACATAATGACAGTAAGTCACGGATCCCACTGGGGTGTTCTTTTTGGGATGAGTTCTGCATTTTCACCAGAGCAGAAAATAATGAGACATTGTGTGCTTTTCTTGACAGACTGGTGGTACCTAGATTCCCATTTTGGTGTCTCCGGGTCCTGCCTTTCCTAATGCTAAGCAGTGGGGCTTTTTCAGTTTCTAAGAGGTGAAATTTTAGTTCCAGACACTAGGTGGCAAAACAGAGCTTTTATTAAATGCTCCCCCAATTTTGATAATTTAGTGGTGGGGCAAAATGCGATTTCCTTAGCATAATTTGATAAAATATATTTAAAAATCAAAATCAAAATACTAAATCATCAGAAAGGAAGGGAAAGTGCCCAACCTCATAGAAATGAATCGCCCCTTATTGGCTTAACCCTTGGGCTTAGGCTGGAAAAACATGCAATCTGTAAGGAAGGGAGCCATTTTTGTGAAAAAAATTTTTTTTTAAAATATGACTATTCATCTCTAGGCTCTTTAGAAACTCTGATCACGCCACGTGGAAGCAGAAAATCTTGCTAATTAACCACACTTGATTTAAGCAAATTTTTCATGAAATTCTGTGACTTTAATTCTACCTGCTTTGATTAAGAGGGAGAAAAGGTCATGCAATTCAAGGACTTGTCTTAGCAGAAGAGTAGCAAAGTGTGTGAATTTAGGTATCTGGATATGAAGTTAACTGACGTTGCCAAGTCTAAGTCTGTGAAAATTGCCGAAGGATGGCCTTAAGCCTGCACTGGTTTTTGACTCAAGGGAAATTTCTCGGGATCTTATCACTTTATCCAGACAGGTCTGGTAGAGAACTAAAAAGTGGCATCATCGAGTGGTTAAGTTTGCAGACTGGAGTAAGAAAAAAAAAAAAAAAGCTGTGCTCAAACTCTGTCCCATTGCTTCTAGCTCTTTGGCCTCAGTCAGATAAGGAGTTGGCACCGTTTGTAAAATGGGGATTGTAAAACTTTTCTCGGAGCCTTGCTGGGACAGTTAATTATCAAATCAGATAATACAGCATAGTACACAGTCAGAACTCAATAGACAATAGCTATTATTTTGGAGAAGATACAACTTGGCTAGGCCATGGGTACTCAGATGTTTGGTCCAACCCAAGTCTAAATGTCACTGTATTTTTAAGATAAGATTCAACATGTAAATCAGTAGCCCTTCAGGAAAGTAGGGTACACTACATTTTGTGGGTCAGCCTTACACAGTCTGTTGAAGGCCTTAAGAGAAAAACGTTTGAAGTTCCTTGAGGGAAAAGAGAATTCTGCTTCCAGTCTGCCTTTGGACTTGAGCTGAAACATGAACACTTCCCAGGGTCTCCAACATGCTGACCGGCCCTGATGGTTTTGGACTTGTCAACCCTCATGACACGAGCCATTGCTTAGAGTAAATCTCTCTTTTGCTCTCTCTGTATACATATCCTATTGATTCTCTTTCTCTGGAAAGTTCCCTCACTAATAATAGAGGCCATGGAAGAACTGGCTATAGCAAGGTATGTGGTGACAGCATTGGAATGAAGGATTATGGACAGCAGGGACCACTTTCATGTAACATTGTTCATATTACAATTTGTGACACTCCAGCATTACTTTTCTTTTGTTAAAATATGAGGACACTGTTTCACTAATATTTAAACAACATTTTCAAGGCTAACAGGAAAGGAATATAAGCACATCGTTTTTTTTGGAGTTTTAAAAATTGAATATGACGTGCAATTAAAGCCACAGACATGTGTCTCTGGAAAGACTGAAACAAGTTTACTTAGCACGGAATCATTTTCTGGTGCTGCATTGCAAACAAATTCTGCTACATCTGTATCCATTCACAAATTTACAAAAGGGGGAAAAGTCCTTGTGATATTTTTGACTCAAGGCCCAAGATATAAACTTAAGATATTCTTTAGGGCAACTTAAAACTAGATATTTGTGAGTTAAAAGGTTTTTTCAAGTACCTTGATTTACCCTGATACTGAAGACTGGAAAGATAAGAAGCATGCCTGCCAGTCTCCAATCTCGCCTTGCCCCCCACCGCCTTCCCCCTCTCCTCCCCCTCCCCCCGACTCCCCTCCCTCCCCCTCCCCCTCCCCCTCCTCTTCCCCCCTCATCTCTCTTTTCCTTATCTCTTTCTCTCTTTCCTCCTGCCTGCCTTTCAGGGAGCATTGAAGATCTGGAGGTTTTTAACAACTGACAGTCACCCTTCTTTGTTATCTGTGGATA
The DNA here is from genome assembly GCA_004024745.2 of Catagonus wagneri. Classification (NCBI taxonomy): domain Eukaryota; kingdom Metazoa; phylum Chordata; class Mammalia; order Artiodactyla; family Tayassuidae; genus Catagonus; species Catagonus wagneri. The sequence continues at coordinate 6,876,545 of PVHT021183585.1, forward strand.
TTCTGGTTTATTCAATGTTATCTTCATCTCTTGTCTTTTGTAAAACTGAAATCTGTGCTGCGGGGTTTTCCCCCTTTTCCAGCTTCCTTGGCCTGTAGGACTGGGCCCACATGCCAAGGCCTGGCTCCAGTTCTAGATTCACCTTTGGTTGTCCCCCATGAGTGGTAATGAGACACCTTCTCAGAAACGTCTCCTTTTTCACTTTGTCGCCTCCTGAGCATCAGGTGGGCACACTTATCCCAAAGGCTTCCTCCTTTGTGTCTCAGCCGCTTTAGGGCACAGGTGGCTTTCAATGAACTGGGACCGAACCCATAGCAACACATTATCAACTGGGTCTAATTTAGGAGGTAAGGGTGTAGGTTTGTTAATCAAACTATTTCCTCTCTAAGAAAATAACAGATGTGTATAAACTACTGATTCTCTTAGATTTAGAAAAGAAATAAACTTGGGAAGATTCCACACCTGCTTATCTCCTACTTCATTTGGTTTTAGGAAAAAAAACTTTTTTTTTTTCATTTAACAGAAATATAAATAGAAATGGGTTCTTTCTGAAAGGAACTACATCTTTAATGGAAATGTCAGGAAAGAACAAATCTATGTTTATGTACAACGTTAGCAAGATGTGAAGATTTAACCTTTTTTCTCAATAGGATGTTGCTGATTTTATAGATTTCCAAAAATATATGTAAAAACAAAGGAAAAAGCTCTGAGGCTGAAGACTAAGTTTCCAAGTAAGAGATAATCCCACAAAAGTCATTGGTACATAATTTAAAGCTTTTGTTTTCTTTAAAAGAGAGCTGGTTATGCAAACTTTTTCAGTTAAGCTATCTGGTCATTATGTTATACAGAATTTTATAATATTTGAAAATACCATGTACCCTTGTAGCTGTCATACATTTTTTTGGCCGTAACTTACAGTAACATGGACATTTACATGTGCCCAGTACACGCATATGTATATGTGCATTTAAAAAATAAATGATAGAAACAAAGATTTTGTGATATAAAGCTTACCCTTACTTATGTGTAAGGCACTCTGATATTTTCTCATCTATTTTATATGTTGGTTATGACCTATGTCATTGATTTCATAATCCTCCAGTGGATTGCAAGCTGTAGCTTGAAAACCACCATTTATCTAGATTAACCTGTTAACCGAAATAGGAATCCTTTCTATTTATCTATATGAACCAGTTATCCATTTATATAGAAGAGCCTATTAACCGAAATAGGAGTCTTCCTGATAGAGGATCAGAAAACAGTGCACATTCCATGATGTTTCTGTTTTGCCAGAGCTTCCACTGCAACACTCCCAGTAGAAATTGGGAACCACTTTCCAATTAGGAAACTGCTTTCCTGTAATCTCCAGGAACTGACCCCAGTACATCTTCCCTCTCCTCCCATCCGCTCCCCTTCCTTCTCTTTCCTCATCCTTCTTCCCTGTCTCTCTCCTTTCTTTCCTGAGATTTTTACTAAGCAGTTATTCTGTGTCTGAAATTGTGCTGTGCCCTGTGGGTATCAAGACTGTTAGGACCCAAGCCTTTCTCCAAGGACACTTTATTCCAGTAGATGTGTTTACAGCTCAGAAATAGGCTTTTCAGTTGAGTGTTATTTTGCTGGACAACATCAAGTAAGTCTTACTTCTTGTTCATGGAACAGACATGTTCATGAACAGACTAATGTACATGTAACTTCTGCTGCTCTTGAATTAATTTTTCTCCGTAATGAAATGTCCTCAATACCTACACAATTTCTTTTGAAACTATTCTTTTTATTTAATGGAAGAATAATCTATATTCAGTGAAATAGACAAATTTTAAGGGACAGATTAATTTTGACAAATGCATACACTGTGAAACTTCCCTAGTAAGACAAAAAAATTCTATCACCCCACCAAGTTCCCTGATGCCTCCTCCTAGTCATACCCACTCCCCACTAGAAGCAATCCTTGGTGTCTGATTTGTATCATTATAGAATAATATTGTTTTTATAACCATCCTTTTGCTGTATCCTTGGTCCACTACTCAACCCATACTTCTTATCCACTGGAAAACACTCTTATTTGTCAAAGTGTTTCTTAAAACATTATTTGCAACAATGTTAATATAGACATAGTGGAAATAATCAAGAAAACTAATATTATGTTAAAATTCAGGGCAATGACCTCTGTTAGCTCCTGTGGAGCTAAAACACCCAAGAATAAAAAAAAATTATAAAACTATTGCTTTTTTATATTTTTAATATTTAATTTTAGGACTAAATTCAAAACTTTACTTTTATGCTTGTGGAAGTTAATCTTGGCTTTGCTTGTTGTTTCAAAGTATTCAGTTAATTTTAAGCTTCGTAATCTAACACATTTAAAACTATTCCTTCTTGCTTTGTGCCATCTGCCAATTTGAAAATCCCATGGTTTATATTTTCATTAAATTCTTGATGGAAATTTAGAACAGGACATATCAAGAAAAGATCCCAGGATACTGACGTAACTCTAGTTTCATTTGGAGTCTTGGGTTGAGCTAACAATGAGTGACTCTGCCTAACCATTTGACAGACAGTGTCTGCTTCTTCATCATGTCCACAATGGGATCGATTATGTATTTTCAAAGCATATCTTTTTGTCTGGATTACATCATAGGGGATCATATCTAGTCCCTGGCTTAAAACTCATTAATACCTTGATTTGCCCAAATTTATGGCTCCAGCTTGGATCTCTCCCTTGAAGTCAGATTTATTTATCAAACTGGTGCATGACATTCCATCTGAACGCTAATGCCCACCTCAAACTAACACATCCCCAGACTATTTCTACCCTCCTTACCTTACATTTACTCTAAAATTTCCAGTTTTGCATACAGTATGTTTTCCCTCTTCCTTGGCTTAAATCCTGTATCATCCTTGATATCATCCCTCCCGCTTTTCCCCCTCCACCATCAAACAGCAAAAACTGTGGGCTCTCCCTTTGAATACACCCAATATTTGGCTACATCTTAACTCTACTCCTACTATTCCTGGTCTGATCACCATCGTCCCTAGAAACATCTATAGATGGTTACCCCTATTTGTCCTCCCTGCCTGCCATATTTGCTTCCATGGTCTATTCTCCACACAGCAGGAAAAATAATCTGTTTCAAACAGTCCAGGAGGTCACCTTCCACTCAAGGTCTTCAGTGGTTTTTGCACCTCGGAGTTCAATCCAGAGTTTACGCTACAGTTTTGAAGGCCCCCAACTCCTCCTCCCTCTTTTTATTCTCCTCTGCCTACTTTTGCTTTCCATCACTCTGCCTTCTCTCCATCCTCCCAACTCAGGGCTTCGTCTCATCCATCCTCCTGTAATATTCCATTTCTGTCCATCTCTCCATTCTGGCTCCCAGTAGCTTGCTTCTTGCAGTCCTCTGCCCAGATGCTTAGTTGCACTTCATCAGAGCAGAACTTTCAAGCTCAGTACTACCCTCCTCATTCTCCTTAATCTGTTTAATTTTGTTTCCAACATTAGCACCTTCATACATGTTATATATTTATTTTTCATTCCTTTCTTTTGGAATTTAAGCTCGACATGTGCAAGTATTTGTTTTCCAGTGTTGTATTCGTAGTGGCAAAAATGGTGCCTGGAATATGGTAGGAATTTAATAAGCGGTTGTTGAATGGATTAATTAAATAGATGAATCAGTGAATTCCACACTCAGAATAAGTGTTAGGTGAGAAAAACTTCCATGTAGTATAATGCATTGAGAAGAAGGTAGTGACATGAAAAACACGCGAAATGTTAAAAATTTCTTTGTCATGCATTTCCTTTTTTTTCTTTTTACAACTGCATCCATGGCACATGGAAATTTCCGGGCTAGGGGTCCAACTGGAGCTATAGTTCCAGGCCTACGCCACAACTATGGCAACACCAGATCCAGGCTGCCTCTGTGACTTATGCCACAGTTTGTGACAACACCAGATCCTTAACCCACTGATCGAGGCCAGGGATCCAACCCTCATCCTCATAGAAACGGGGTCTGTGGTTAACCTGTTGAGCCATAACAGAAACGGCTGACATACTGCATTTGAATTTGGCTACGTAAAAAGTCTAAACCCAAACCATTTGTCTTGGAGACATGATTAGGTACGATTCTCTGTTTGTCAGGCCAATCCAGAGCTAATCTGGGGCCCGATCTGTCATGCGTTGCTGACGCCCATTCGTAAATGGAAAATGACGTGCGTAGTAGCAAACACATAGAGCTGTAGAATTTAATTACATTTATTTATTTTTTTTTTTGTCTTTTTGCCTTTATCTAGAGCCGCACCCGCGGCATATGGAGGTTCCCTCTAGGGGTCTAATAGGAGCTGTAGCCGCCGGCCTTCGCCACAGCCACAGCAACGCGGGATCCGAGCCGCATCTGCAACCTACACCACAGCTCACGGCAATGCCGGATCCTTAACCCACTGAGCAAGGCCAGGGATCGAACCCGCAACCTCATGGTTCTTAGTCGGATTCGTTAACCACTGAGCCACGAAGGGAACTCCTAATTACATTTAAATTAATGCAAGAAGAGCCTGAAGAACTCTTCTTCTTTGACACCAATTAGGAGAGAGAGGCTTCTAAAGAATAAAGTCGCCGAAGAGAGAGCCATAGTTTATTTGACTCTAATTTCACATAAATTCTCCAGATTATTTCGATTTTGTTAAAAACATAAGGCAAAAAGTCCTAAGTGCTATATTCAGCAAGAGTTCTGATTTTTACAGAGAAATTGATACGGTGACTTCCTATATGTTGGAAAACTACTTGCCTTAAACAAGTCGACTTTGCTGATTATGCTGTAGTTCACATCAACCGTGAGGGCTAACTGCATTGTCGTTGGCAGGGTCTCAAGTAGATCAGACTCATCTTCACAAAGAAAAACACGTCGATCCACAAAGCAGAGCAATTAATATAAAAGACCAAAGTTTGAGAAAAATTTAAAATAGAGGACACCAAAATGCCAACTCTTTTTATAAGTAATCAGTTGCACCAGAGTCTATATTTTCTTTTTTGCCTTTTGTCATTTTTTAGGGCCGCACCCGCGGCATGTGGAGGTTCCCAGGCTAGGGGTCTAACAGGAGCTGTAGCTGCTGGCCTTCGCCACAGCCACAGCAACACGGGATCCGAGCTGCGTCTGCAACCTACACCACAGCTCACGGCAACGCTGGATCCTTAACCCACTGAGCAAGGCCAGGGATCGAACCTGCAACCTCATGGTTCCTAGTCGGATTCGTTAACCACTGCGCCATGGTGGGAACTCCCAGTGTCTATACTTTCATTACTTCTCTTCGACATACATACCTATCATAATAGCACTATTTCATTCAAGAGAGAAAAGAAGAATTTTTTATTATCGGTGACATAGTAGGTCTTAATGATTCCAGAACTTTGTGTTTGCTGAAACTTTAGATTTGAAGCTTAGTGCTGATGGGACAAAGGCTAGCAAACAACTGGGATGGGAAAAGAATCTAGGGCTTATCTTCTTATTCTGCAGACCAGCCCTAACATCCCAGGGAAAGCAAAGAATTATGAGCACTGTGTAGCTTACAGAGCTCTGTCCCCATCTTATTTGAACCTCGTGACCACCCTAAGGGTAAATATTCCTATTCTTGCTTTCCAGAAAGAAGACATAAAGGTGTAACTGAAGCTCAAAGAATCTGTAAGTGACTTGCTTATTTGTGCATAATTGGTGGGTGGCTGAGCTGAGAATGGAATCTGAAAAAAAAATGTTCTCAGTGAACAAATTCAAGGTATTGTTATTTACTTGCTCATTAATTCAGTGAAGTATGTGGATACATTAAAGATTTTTCTATAGGTGAATTAGAAAACGATGTGCCTCTGGGCTGATAAAATGTTCCATGAACAAAACTGCCCCATTTTCAGTCTATAGTATACTATGGGTTTCTGAGAGTTGATTATTTTTGATGTTTTCTTTCTTTCTTTTTTTTACAGTGGCACCTGTGGCATATGGAAGTTTCCAGGCTAGGGACTGAACTGGAGCTGCATCTGAGGCCTATGCCACAGGTGCAGCAATACCAGATCCAATTGGCATCTATAGCCTATGCCACAGCTTTTGGCAATGCTGGATCCTCAAACCACTGAGTGAAGCCAGGGATCAAACCTGCATCCTCATGGAGATAAAGTCGGGTCCTTAACCCACTGAACCACAATGTGAATTCCCATTTCTGATGTTTTCTTACCTCCATTTAGAAAAGACAAAAATTTCTATGCTATATCCTTATTTTGACTCTAAATATAAAAATCTTCTCTATGAAAAAACAGCTCCTTGCTCCTGAGGGCTGTTTGTCCCTAGTTCCTTCTTAAATCAAGGAGTTGGAGCAGTGATCCCAGAGAGAGAGGGAAGCAGCCTGTTATGGCCCCTGCTTCTGCCCTTCCTTCCTGCTTTGTCCTCAGGAATAGCTGGGGATGCTCAAGAAAAAGGTATGTTGTTTTCATCATTTAGATTCAGGAATACATTCTTTCAATGGTTGGTACAAGAGTGGCAGAAAGGAGAAAAAAGATCCTACCAGCAACAACCAGTGGTTCTTATTTGATTTTATGACCCTTTGTGATTTGGGAATCACATCATTTGCATTCTGAAGGCAGTAGCTTTTGTTGGCCTTTCAGTAGCACTAATCCCTATTTTTATATGATTTTTATGTTTTACATTAAGGATCAAACTAAGAGTTCAATGTGATTATTGTCAACTAGCATATTATCTTAAACTTATTGTCTACCCTTTAAGTAAACATTATTTGTGACTCCAGTGTTATAGTACCAAGAGTAGACACCATGAATGATTAAGAGTCCCTTGGAAAAGACTGTGTGCCGTGAAACAGGTTGGTAGTGGCCTGAAAAATCACTGTCCTGAGTTTTGTGCTCTGGAAGAAAGTGATATCTCAGAGCAAGGGTTTGGATAACGGGTGCATGTCTGAGTTCCATCTAGGCCATTTGCTGTTTCTGTGCCCTGGGCCAATCTTTTCATTTAGGAACCTCCATTTCTCTGTCTCCTAAAAGGGGTTGATGATATCTAATTTTCCCCCCATTTTTTTTTTTTTTTTGTTAAGATTACATGGCGGTAATGTCTGTAATATATAGCACCTGGAAGCACTGAATAAAACTCTATCTCCGTTCTTCCAGGATTGGCATAACCAATAAGTTAAGAAAAAAATTCCGCGGTATTATGTTAATGCTTTTAAGATTATTTAGTTCTTTCCCAATCTTTTGTTCAAATCCAATTAGTCTCTGCTTCTAATCTACAGGATTTTCATTATAGGGCATGGTTTACGGGGATTTTAGTCAGTAATTTCCACGCTTACCTAGCATTCTTTGAGAGTCCCATGTGTATTCATACCAAGTCCGGACCCGGTTCTGCACAATCTTGGGAATGGAATAAGTGTTCATGTAGGCAACGGTGTGATCCATGCAGAGGCGGAAGTTGTTCTGATTGGCTGTAGCAGCCCCAATTACATCTTGCATCTAAAACCACAAACACGGTCGGTCACTCTATACCCAGCAGAGGAATTAGAAGAGCTACTCTAAGTCTAGTTGAATTAAGAGTTCTCACATGACACATTCCATTCTAATGCTGACTACTTGATTTTTAGCACACTGATATTGAGTCCTAATTTCAACCATTTACTTCAAATATTGGCCAAATCCTATCTTCTTTCTGATCCAGTAGGGTAATAGGACCTGTTTTACCTACCATGTGAGGGTTTTGTAAGGATTCAGTCACATGGTGCATGCGACTGCACAAAGTCTTTGCAAATTTGTATATTACTGCAAAGATGCTAGTTGATATTTTAAAACTTATATAGCTTGGGCTTATGCAAGAAATGTGCAAAGAAAGTTGAGTAATTACCTGGCAGAACAGCTAGTCCATTTTGGTGAGTCTCGCTTTCAAAGCATCCTTCATAGATTTTGCAGTGTGGCTGGCTATATAGACTCCATTCATCACGAAATTGCAACCTCTGTACTTCCCTTTGTGTTGTTTAGACAGATAAAATCAAATCTCATCATGCTTAAGGCATAGAATTCAGCAGAAGTTGAAATGTGCTGAAATTACTGAAGCATCATCTACTGCTGTGACAATACTTAAGGAACTGTCAGGTTTTAGTTCTTGGATGTTTATAACTCAGCCATAAAAACCCACTCTAGGTTAAAAGCTGATCTTTAAGGTCTCAGCACAAAAAAGATATATAGCTCTACTCTTCCTCTCACATAGAGGGAAGCAAGTGGTTGTAAATTTGCTTTGACTGTGGGTTTATAATAGGGAGGAAAACCTGGGCCTTGCTTTCGTACTCTTAAGACTTTGCTCATTCATTCTAGTAGCTGAGCCTTTTCTGCTTATGGAAAAACTACTCATTCTTTGAGGTCTAGATCAAACGGTTCTTTTATTGTGATGCCTTCCTTGGTTTTCGTCTTTAGTGTTAATGGTTTCTTCTACTTGTCAAATTATTGACTGAGGAGCTATGCAGAGAGTCAAACTGGGTACATCTTTTTCATTTCCCGACTTAAACCTTAAGGGCTATTCTAAATATTCTCCAACAACCTCAATTCCTAGATCCCCCTTTTTTTTTTTCATTACCCAGTCACCTAAGGCCTTGAGAAGTGGGCTATTAGAGACTGGGTTGGGAGATTTAATACAGCTTTAAATTGGAAACCAAGGGACAATTAAAGCATTATTGATCAGTGTGGAGGGCTGAGACTTTGTGGAGACAGTCATGTGAAGGCGCTGCCGGATTTTGATGGTGCAGGTGACAATGACGTGTATTCTAAGATGTGTGTTCCAGATGAGAAGAAGTAAATGTCAATCCCTAGGAGTTGTGTGTGAGAACAGAATACTGCATTTAGGACGTGATGATCACATCCGGAGTGTGGTTCTGTGTGAGACGTTTGAATCAGTGGAGATTTCGTCCAGGGCTTTCTTCCTTTGATTTCTAACTGTCCTCCTTCTCGGCATCTTTTATTCGCTGTGAAAGTTCAGGCACAAATCTCTGCCTCCTGCCTCAATCTTTCTTTTGGGCTCAGAGTCCTACGCTTTTAGTGGCTTGGTGTTTCTTCTTGTTCCTGCTGAAACCTCACAGTCCATGTAAAGGCAGGTGTGGTCTGGTATATAAAGCAGCCCTTTCAGACTTTCAAGTGCATGTGGATCACGTGACGTTCTTATGAAAATGCAAATTTTGACTCAGTGGGTCAGGGATTAGGCCCGAATTCTGAATTTTCCGGGTGAAGCAGTAGTCCAAAGACCACTTAGAGCAAAATTTAACTGGAGATAGACATAGTTTTTTTAACTTCGTAAAAATTGCCTTGGACATAGTACGAAATGCATGCTAGACTTTACTATTTTTATTAATATTATAAGACCTTGGAGTTCCCGTCGTGGCTCAGTGGTTAACGAATCCGACTAGGAATCATGAGGTTGCGGGTTGGATCCCTGGGGATCCGGCGTTGCCCTGAGCTGTGGTGTAGGTCGCAGACGCGGCTCGGATCCCACGTTGCTGTGGCTGTGGCGAAGCCTGGCGGCTACATCTCCTGTTAGACCCCTAGCCTGGGAACCTCCATATGCCGCGGGTGCGGCCCTAGATAAGGCAAAAAGACAAATAAATAAATAAACAAATAAATAAATAAATATTATAAGGCCTTATCATATGACTCTTTGAATTACATATATAAATTAGGGATGCCTCAATCTCTCTCTCTCTCTTTTTTCAACAACTCAAAGAGTTTATTGATTGATTTATAATGATTTTTATTTTTTCCATTATAGCTGGTTTACAGTGTTCTGTCAATTTTCTGCTGCACAGCAAGGTGACCCAGTCACACACACACATGTATACATTCTTTTTTTCATCTCTTTAAGCTAGAGTTTCCTTAACTGCAAAACAGAACGCATTGAAGGGGATCTGGCTAGCTCATGCAGATTGTATGAGGAATTATGAAATAATATTACTTTTACCATTTATATTCACATTAATTACATTTGCCTATAAACCAGCTTCTTATTTTCCTTTTTTTTTGTCTTTTTTTTTTCGTCTCTTTTTTTTGCCTTTATCTAGAGCCGCATCCGCGGCATGTGGAGGTTCCCAGGCTAAGGGGTCTAACAGGAGCAGTAGCTGCCGGCCTTCCCCACAGCCACAGCAACGTGGGATCCGAGCCGCGTCTGCGACCTACACCACAGCTCATGATCCTTAACCCACTGAGCAAGGCCAGGGATTGAACCTGCAACCTCATGGTTCCTAGTCAGATTCGTTAACCACTGCACCACAACAGGAACTCCCCAAACCAACCAATCTTAAACCTGCTTATCCTGCTTCACCAGTTCCTGGCGTTCCCTTATGTAGCCCTCTGGGCAAAGTGTAACCCCTCCTCCTGGATCTGTGTATATAACAGACTTTCTTTTCAGTGTCAACAGTCTCCCGATTTGGCCTCACCATTTCTAAATGATAATAAAATATGTATTTTAAAACAGTATAACCCCCCCAACTCATATCTATGTTTTCCAAATTTGCCTTTATTTATCTTATTTTTGGCACGGGGAAGTTCCTGGACCAGGGATGGAACCTGTGCCACAGCAGTGACAATGTTTAACCACTAGGCCACCAGGGAGCTCTGAGTTCATACTATCTTTTTTTTTTTTTTTTTTTTTATCTTCTTGCCTTTTATCTAGAGCCGCACCCACGGCATGTGGAGGTCCCCAGGCTAGGGGTCTAACAGCCGCCGGCCTTCGCCACAGCCACAGCAACGTGGGATCCGAGCCGCGTCTGCAACCTACACCATAGCTCACGGCAACGCCAGATCCTTAAACCCACTGAACAAGGCCAGGGATCGAACCTGCAACCTCGTGGTTCTTAGTTGGATCCGTTAACCACTGAGCCACGAAGGGAACTCCTCGTACTATCTTTTGATTAAACTTTAAATATCTTCTTTGTTCAAAATTCTCCACTAGCTAATTTCCCATTGCCCTTAGGATATAGTTCAACATCTTTTAACCTTCGAAGCCCTTAAAATGTCTCATCTCCAATCTTATTTACAAGTTTCTTTCACTCCAGTTGTTCTGGTACTCTATTTCCTCAAACATATCTCGTACTTTATCACTGTGGTCTTCCACACGTTATTTCTGACTGATTGAAGTAACTGTCTGTAACTATTGAAATCTCTGTTTTTTTTTTTTTTTAAGATATTGCAAATACATTCTCCTCCATGAGACCTCCTGGGAAACTTCCCTTTTCTGATCTAATACAAAGCTTTCAAACTCTCCTTTGGCACTAGCCATAGGTAGCAGCCCCTTGACATCCATGCATGTAGGATTTGAGTTTTGACTATTTGAGATAAGCTTCAAATGTTATAAAGAACAGTTTTCATTGCTCAGTTTTGTTGAGGCATGGGTTTTGGTCATACCACTGTTGAGTATGAACCAATCATTTATCTAGTGGGAATAATAATTTAGTGATTTTGTCTATTTACCTAGTACATAAATCTCAGCATTGCTTTTTTTTTTTTTTAAGCTGCACCTGCAGCATGTGGAAGTTCATGGGTCAGGGACTGAACCTGTGCCACAGCGGCAACCTGAACCAAAGCAGTGACAGGCTAGGTCCTTAGCCTGCTGAGCTATTATATTATAACTCCTCAATATGACTTTTTTCCATCAAACATGTAGTATGTAAAGTGCTACCCAAGGAAGTATGACTTCTAAAGATGCTGTGTGGTTGAGCTTTTTATTTCTTGTGAATCTGGGGATTCACAAAAGTGTTGGGTTCTGTCCCTTGCAAACACCAACTATCGTGCAATAGAGTTATTTGTATATTTGTTTTACTTTTTTTTGCTAGACTACGACTCCTAGAGAATAAGGATAAGAGGATGCCATAATAGATATTTATAAACCAATGATTTATTAATAAATTAATTTTAATAGCATTTGGTAGCCTCCAGTTTAATGGGTTGATTTTAACCCAGGGATTTTATGACAATATTTGAAGTTTAAGTAAAGAGAGCTTCTACAGTTTTTCAAGGAACACCAAGTAAGAATTTCTTAACTAACTTAGAAACTTGACTCTCTGAGAGATTAACCTGACACTCATTCTGTACAGGTCTTCTGATAGATTTAATGGTTTAAAAATTGAAAGGAAATGCTGACCTATTCACACCACCTTCAATTTATTAAAATAGATGAAAGTCAGTTAAAAAAAGCACCAGATGGATTTTGATTGTTCCTCTGCAAAGTTTAAGACTTATTAGCCTTTCAAAAGTGACAACGTTATATATCTATGGATTCACATCTTAATTTACCTGGCCAATTAAGCTGGAGAACACAAAAACTCCAGAAAAAAAATTCAACAGTTGAAAAACAATTTCAAAAGTAGTTTGTGGTTCTGGAAGGCCCCCGATGGTAATTAAAGTTCGAACTGCCCAATAATAACACCTAAGATACCTGTGAAAAAAGAAGATACACTTATTGCTTTTTATTATAACAGTAAAATACCCCTATGTTCGGGAGTATAGATTACTACTAGATTTAAACACATTTCCTCCTAAACCAGATTTTCTTTTTGTAGGCAGCATCAGCAAATACCATGTACAGTAATGTAAATTTCTTGATAAACACTGAAATGACTAAACAAACCCAAGGAGTGCATTTATTAGCCATTCCGTTCCCCTTATTTCCCTCTGCAAAACAGATCACCACAAAATTTAATGGTTTAAAACAACAACTACTTTATTAGCCTCCAAATATTGTTGGTCAAGTATTGTGAAAGAGGTTCCCAGAGATGGCTCGTCCATGCTCCCTGGTGAGTGGATCCTCAAGTGACTTGAATGACTAGAGACAGCTGGAGGACGTGATTGAGGCCAGAGGTTTGAGGCCTTGATTCTAAATCCCTCTTTTTTTTCCCCCCTATGGCTGCACCCATGGCAAATGGAAGTTCCCAGGCTAGGGGCCAAATCTGAGCTGTAGCTGCCAGCCTACACCACAGCCACAGCAAAGCCAGATCTGAGCCGAGTTGGCCACCTATACCACAGCTCACAGTAACGCTGGATCCTTAACCCACTGAGCAGGGACTGAACCAGTGTACTCATGGATACTGGTCGGATTTGTTAGCTCTGAGCCATGAAGGAAACTCCAGATTCTAAGTGTTGACTGGGTTCCTCCGTTCTCCACCTTATGTCTGCTTGGAACGTCTAGGTTGTCTTCTGTCATAGTCTGAGACTGAGCTAGGATGGTTGGGACAGCTGTGGCTGGCTTGGTATCACTCTCTTTTCATTCAGCCTCTCAGAATAGCTAGCTTGGGCTTTCTTACATCAAGGAAATCTTAGTGAGGGAGAACTTCTTGCCTGGTGGCTGGTTTCCCCCATACAAAGATGTCCTGTATATACTGAACATTGCCAGATATGGTTACAGAGAAGCATTTGGATTTAGTGGGTTCTGGCTACCAATTCTAGCAATGTAGGCAGTAGCTGTAACACTTCTTGTAACTCAGAAACCCTGTAACATCTTAATCTCTTATCACCTATATTTGTCAAGCAAGTTACTTAAACAGCCCAGATTCAGGGGAAGAGACAGTTGAATCTACTTTTGAATGAGAGGAGTAGCAAAGAATGTGAGGCAACTCTTAAATGAGTGATTTGTGAGGAAAATCATAGCCATTAATGGATATGGGAGAGAACTTTACAGTAGAACTAGCCATTTTTTTTTTATTGATGGAAAAGTAGAGCAGATAAGTAAATATCTCCTCTTTTTTCTACGCATATCTTATTATATTATTGAACATATAAACCATGGCAGAGACAGAGGAGAACTAAATCCTATCTTAAAAGGGAAATTCCTCTTGGGTGTAATAGGTAATTTACCTAGAAATTTAGTATTGAAGAAAACCAAGTATGCTCAGAAATATGCTTGATAAAGATTCTTTACTTAACTTAAGCAGTAGCAAATGGAGAGACTGATCATTATAGTCCAAATAGGAAGAAAATCAGGAATTAGGACAACGAAAAAAGAATATGATAAAAGTTAGGACGGAACATCTAAGATTCACTTAGCTATACTTGGTGGAGTGTTTCCTGGAGTCCAACGTAAAGTGGGAATTAAGTTAGTATTATATCCCCATTGTGTATATATATATTGTAATTTTTGTGCATAATTAGGTAAACTATTTGGACTATTCCATAGCTCTGATAACTTGGTCTGAATCAGCATTTCCAATGAATCCTTAAAGATGTCCTGTATATACTGAACATTGCCAGATATGGTTACAGAGAAGCATTTGCATTTAGTGGATTCTGGCTACTATTCTAGTTTCTAGGTTAGACACACAAAAGTAGCACTTTTTTTTTTTTTAAACAGAATCCTGCCCTAGTCAGGCTTTTATGTCTTGTCTGGGTGTGCCACATAAACATCTGCATTCTAGGTAACTGTGTGTTAGTGTTTGAACAAGGATGGTCTTTTTCTTGGGAAAACAGATTACAATTTTCAGATCTTCAAATAGTAAGGCCTTAAGGTTTACAAAGAAAGAGTCAAACTGAAGTTAAAGTCGATATTCAAATAAAAACAGATCTAGAAAGAAATCACTTATTTTGAAATTCTAACCTTTTGAAGGATGTGAGCTTTTTCTGTTTGTTTGTTTTTTTGTTGTTTTACCTGGTGGATATATGAACACACAAATAATTAGCTCTGTGCTAGGGTTTGAAACTACTGTGCCAAGAGAATAAAAATATTACTGCTCTGAAATGTTTTCTAGCAGGCTTCCCTGGACTTACAAATATTATAGTGAACTTGATGTCAAAGAAAACCACCTTGAAGAACTATGGAATTAATTTTATGGATTGCATTTTAACTTTTCAATTCCAATTTATAATATCCAGTCACCTGATTTCGTCTGATTACAGGTCCTGGACCTGGGGGTCTCTTTGAATTAAGGAAAGATATTGACCCCAATACAACCCAGGAGAGGGAGAGGGACCCCATTCTCTATCTAAGAGGCCAACTCCATTACAAGTGTTGGGATTGCTTTTCTCTACAAAGTCAGTCTAGTGTTAACAGGAGCAAACATACGAATTACTTTTTCTCATTTTCTTATTTACAGACGTTAAAAATTCAAATTAAATGTAGTATGTAGGCATCGATTTTCCAAATATGAAGGGTTAGCTTTGAACTATTTTTTTGTCATGAAGTAGTCTGCTATGTTAATTGGAAGTTTTCTGCCCTGATGCTTTGAGGTTTATTTTGGAATTCTGTTCTCAGTCATGTCTTACACCCAGACATGCACAACCAAAGGTAAGATTTGTAATTTAATTAGATGGCATCTTATTGATCTTCTAGGATTAACTTAATTAGTCAAGTGTGTCCACCTCTAATATTTACACCTCAGGCAGACAGTTCTTTTAAAGGAGATTCTGTCTGGCTGATTTAATACACGAGTTTTCTAACAGGCTATATATATACAGCCCCAAGTTAAAGCACTAAGGCAGAATTTAACATTACACCATAGAACACATTTCGTGTGAAAACAGAAATTCTTCCTCTATGAAACAAACATGACATGAAATTTTTCTACAACGTTTTGTTTTGAAATATTTCAAACAAACAGTAAAACTGAAAGAAAGAATTTTACAGTGAACGCCCATACATCTACAACCTGAATTCTAGTTTGGACATTTTACTCTACCTGCTTTGTCCCCGCGGCACTCCATTTTCCTTCCATCAATCCATCTTATTTTTTGGATATTTTCCAAAGTAATTGCAGACAGTAGACACTTCCTCCTAAATGCAATGCCCCAGACTACACACACACACACACACACACACACACACACACACACACACACACACACACACAGTGGGGTTCAATATTTGTATAAGAGTTATTTTAAAATTTTGAACAGGAGTTCCTGTTGTGGTTCAGCAGTACAAACCTGACCAGCATCCATGAGGAAGTTGGCCTCTCTCGATCTCCCTGGCCTTGCTCAGCAGATTAAGGTTCCAGCATTGCTGTGAGCTGCGGTGAGGTCACAGACGTGGCTCAGATCCCGTGTTGCTGTAGCTGTGGGGCAGGCTGGCAGCTGCAGCTCCAATTCAACCCCTAGTCTGGGAACTTCCATATGCCGCAGGTGCAGCCCTAAAAAAACAAAAAACAAAACAAAACAAAAAAACAACAAAAAAAGAAAGAAAACAAAAAAAATTTTGAACATATATTGAAAGCACAAATCTTAAGTTTGGTGATGAATCTTAATGAACCCATACACCTGTGTTTCCTAGAACCGCAATCAAGACAGAGAACATTCCCATCTAAGTTTTATCATTCCTTTTCCCAGTCTCCTTCCCCAGAGCCAACTGCTGTCCTAATTTTTTGTATCTTTTGCCTGCTTTAGAATGTCACATAAATGAAATCAAACAGTGTGTACAGTTTTGTGTAAGATACCTTCCACTCAGAATCATGTTTCTGAGGTTTAGCCATGTTGTTATGAGTTATCAGTAGTTTTTGTTCCTTTTTGTGCTGAGCAGTATCCATTGTCTGAATATAGCACTGTATGTTTATCTATTCTCCTGGGGATGAACACTTAGGCTGTCTCAAGTTTTTGGTTCTTATGAATAGACATTCTGTGAATATACTTATATAAGTTTTTTATAGACATATATTTGTATTTCTCTTGGGTGGATTTTTTTTTTTTTTTTTGCTTTTTAGAGTTGCACCTGTGACATATTGATGTTCCTAGGCTAGGGGATGAATAGGACCTGCAACTGCAGGCCACAGCCATAGCAATCAAGGGACCTGAGCCACATCTGCAATCTACACCGCAGCTCGTGGCAACATAGGATCCTTAGCCCACTGAGAGAGGCCAGAGATCAAACTTGCATCATCCTGAATATGAATCAGTGTTCTGTGCTCTGAGCCACAATGGGAACTCCTGAGTGAATCTTTAGGCATGGAAGTTTTGTTTTTACAGTAGGTGTTATGTTTAGTTACAAAAGAAACTGTCAGATTTTAAACTTCCAACAATGTATGAGAGTTCCAGTTCTTTCATATTCTTACCCTAGCCCTTGGTATTGTCAGTCTTTTAAAATTTAACCATTGTGGGAGTTCCCTTTGTGGCTCTGTGGGTTAAGAACCTAATTAGTATCCATGAGGATGCTGGTTTGATCGATCCCAGGCCTTGTTCAGTGGATTAAAGGATCTGGTGTTGCAGTGAGCTGTAGTGTAGGTCACAGACATGGCTTGGATCCCATGTTGCTATGGCTGTGGTATAGGCTGGCAGCTGCAGTTCTGACTAAACTGCTAGCCAGGGAGCTTCCATATGCCACAGGGGAAGCCCTAAAAAAAATTAGCCCTTGTGGTGGATGTGGGGTGGGACATGCAACTTTTAAAAGTATCCAATTCAGTATGGGACCTTTTAACCACTCCAATCCATCCTGGTTCTAGGTTTCTCAAATTTTTTTTGTTTGTCTTTTTGCCTTATCTGGGGCTGTACCCACAGCGTATGGAGGTTCCCAGGCTAGGGGTCTAACAGGAGCTGTAGCTGCCGGCCTTCGCCACAGCCACAGCAACGTGGGATCCGCGCTGCGTCTGCAACCTACACCACAGCTCACGGCAACGCCGGATCCTTAACCCACTGAGCAAGGCCAGGGATCGAACCTGTAACCTCATGGTTCCTAGTCGGATTCGTTAACCACTGAGCCACGACGGGAACTCCTAGGTTTCTCAAAATTTGTCACTCACTTGGGGAACGATCTCATTAGAAGATTAAACTCCTCAAAGATAGGTCTTTCACGATAGGAGCTTAATAATATTTGCTAAATAATTTGAAAGAATAGGTGCGTGGTTATGCATACGCTGACCTGAGAACATAGGAAGGCTGTATCTGTGAGCACATCTGTGTAATTCTCTTCCACACTCCTTCCTGTCATGCTGCCAGCTGCCTTCATCTCCTTTCTGGTCTACTGAATTCGGGTCAGTTGTTCTGGTATATTTTTTGTTACATTTAAAGGCTAAGTGTCTAGTGTAAAGACCGTTCTTTTTGTTTGTTTGTTTTGTCAGCGTCTGAACTGAAATATTTAGGGGACCCTGAGTTAATGCCATCATCTACCCAGGTCTCATCTTCTTTATGTGTAAAAATAAAGGGAATAAGTTATTTTATTATTTATTTATTTTTATTTTATTTATTTTGTCTTTTTCCCTTTATGTAGAGCCGCACCCGCGGCATATGGAGGGGTCTAACAGGAGCTGTAGCCGCCGGCCTTCACCACAGCCACAGCAACGCAGGATCCGAGCTGCGTCTGCAACCTACACCATAGCTCACGGCAATGCCGGATCCTTAAATCCACTGAGCAAGGCCAGGGATCGAACCCGCAACCTCATGGTTCCTAGTCGGATTCGTTAACCACTGAGCCACGATGGGAACTCCGAATAAATTATTTTAAATTTCCCTAGCTCTAAGGTGTGGAAAACCTGATTCCTTTTTCACCCCATGTGAAGTCATGAGTCTCAGGGCAACCTTGCTTGCTTTTTCACTCTTTCTTTTGATGATCTAAGTGTTAGGAATTGAGGCTAGGGATTTGCTAAGAAGTTTGTGCATATTGAGAAATTTATGTTAGAAAATAAATAAATTATGCTATATATGGATGAGGGGACATTGGTAACATTTCTGGGTACCAAATAACTTTAACTGCTTATGTTTTCCTTTTGAGTGAAGTACGTCTTCCTGCTTTGTCAAATTCACAGCCAAATGAATGCCATCTACTTAGGATAAATGAAAATGACTTCTTGTCCTCAACTGAAATGAACACACATTGTTATTCTGATGAGGATTAATGGAATAGTAATAAATGACATTTATTTTAAGCGTTCACTATGCTCCACTTAGGTCTCGCAGTTGCTGCATAATTCAAACTAGGACAAAGTTTACAAGTCCAATGATTTCACAAGCCACCTTTGATTTATAGGCCATCAGAAACCATCACAGGGGTTAACTGAAAAAATGCTTAGAGCTTACAAGGTCAAAGGGTAATGTGATGTGACAGAAGCTGCAGGTAGTGTTTAAGAAAATGTGTGAATATACTAATAATTACCATTTGCACATTATCTTAAAACACATACATACACATGCTGCTTTTTAAATGCATTTTCTTTCTTTTTTTTAAAATTCTATTTTATGGCTACATCCATAGCATATGGAAGTTCCTCAGGTCAAGGCCTGAATTCAAGCCACAGCTATAACCTATGCCACTTGATGCCAGCCGGATGCCTTAACTTACTGTGCGGGGTAGGGGATCGAACGTATGCTTCTGCAGCAACCTGAGCTGCTGCAGTCAGACTCGCAATCCACTGTGCCGCAGCAGGAACTCCTAAAGGAATTTTCTTTGTAGTAATGTGCCCCTGACAGTTGGTAACAGGATTACTGGAGCTTTGATTTTGAGTGAGAACACTCCTGTCTAAAGGAACAGAGAATATGGGTTGTATGATACCAATGCTGTGAAATGTACTAAAACTTCCTTTTTGAACTAGGAATCTTTCCCTGTGTGATTAAGAAGGATGAGTGCTGGAGTTCCCGTCATGGCACAGAGGTTAATGAATCCGACTAGGACCCCTGAGGTTGTGGGTTTGATTCCTGGCCTTGCTCAGTGGGTTAAAGATCCGGCATTGCTGTGAGCTGTGGTGTAGGTTGCAGACGCGGCTCGGATCCCGCGTTGCTGTGGCTGTGGCGAAGGCCGGCAGCCACAGCTCCTGTTAGACCCCTAGCCTGGGTATGCCACGGGTGCGGCTCTAGAGAAAGGCAAACAGATTAAAAAAAAAAGAGAGAGAGATGAATGGATAAAGATGATGTGCTCTATATACAATGGAATACTAGTCAGCCATAAAAAGAATGTGATCTTGCCATTTGTAAGATTTGGATGGACTTGGAGGGGTAATATGCTAAATGAAATAAGTCAGACAAAGATAAACACTGTATGATGTCACCTGTATGTGGGATCTGAAAAATACAACAAACTAGTGAATATAACAAAAAAGAAGCAGATCCACAAATACAGAGATCAAACTAGTGGTTACCAGTGGGGCAAGGGAAGGGGAGGGGCAATATAAGGGTGGGGCATTAAGAGGTACAAACTATTAGGTATAAAATAAACTACGAGGAGGGAGTTCCCATTATAGCTCAGTGGGTTAAGAACCTCACACAGTATCCATAAGGATGTGGGTTTGTTCCCTGGCCTTGTTCAGTAGGTAAACAAACCGACCCTGCTGTAAGCTGTGGCGTAGGTTGCAGATGTGGCTCAGATATGGTCTGGCTGTGGTGTAGATCAGCAGCTGCAGCTCTGATTCAGCTCCTAGCCTGGGAACTTCCATATGCCACAGGTGTGGTGCTAAAAAGAAAAAAAACCCAAAAAACTGCTACAAGAATATATCGTACAACATGGGGAATATAGCCAATGTTTTACAATAACAATAAATGGAGCATAACCTTTAAGATTGCAACTCACTATATTGTACATATGTCACTTAATATTGTACAGAAACTAACAGTAAACATTTTTTTTTAAATGACTGGTCTCTAATACTTGGGTACAAGATTTCATTTGTATCTGTTAAATCAAGCTTGTTAATTGGTTCTCAAATCTTTTATGACTTTACTAATTGTCTTTGGTTGCTTGATCAGTCAATAGTTGTGTGTTCGTGTCTCATATTTTGATGGTGTCTTTGCCAGTTTATCTTCTTTCTAATAATATTGCTTTAAAAATATTTTTGATTCATCATAAGTATTTTATTAGGTGCATACACATCTAGAATTGGGAAATATCAATAGTAAATTAAAGATTTTACCATTTTCCCTAAAATAATTTTTGTTTTAAAGTCTATTTTGGGAGTTCCCATCGTGGCTCAGCGGTTAGAGAACCTGACTAGCATCCATGAGGACACAGGTTCCATCCCTGGCCTTGCTTGGTGGGTTGAGGATCCGGCGTTGCTCTGAGCTGTGATATGGGTGACAGACACAGCTCGGATCGCGTGTTGCGGTGGCTCTGGCGTAGGCTCCGATTGGACCCCGAGCCTGGTAATGTTCATGTGCCACGGTGTGGCCCTAAAAGACCAAAAAAAAAAAAAAGTTATTTTGAATAATATTATTTAGCAACTGCTTTTAGTTGCTGAACTTAGTTGATATTAACTTACTCTTCTTACTGACGTATTTTCAGCTGTTTCTACCGTCTTATCACTTTTTTTTTCCTTCCACTGATTAAGAAGTTATTCTATTTCTTTTCCTTAGTGATCATCTTACCATTCTACTCCAGCTTCAGTACACACTTTTAGACTTTTTTAGACTTTGCAGATTCCTTTTACTTTCTAGAGAATTTAACAATTATTGAAAATGTAATTATACGTTATCTAGAAATTTATCTTATAACAGCTAATTACAGTAGATAATAGAACAAAAACATCACGAGTAGTTTATTTTCTTGTATTTCACTGAAAGGCACTTTGGATATCTGGTCCACACTATAGCTGGAATTAGATGTCTAAACTATTAGGACACTGTAGCTTAAGTTTCTTAAGAGTTGAATTTGAGGTTTCTTCTTTTTATAATACAGATTTGGTCATTCCTTTCTTTTAGTTTTTTTTTTCTCTCTCTCTTCCTTATTGCCTTCTTTAAATACCTAACATACTAAATGTATATTACATAATTAACAATATTCTAGGCACTGAGAATAAGATTTATTCACTAGAAATGCTGCAAAGTGGCAGCCACATGTGAAAAGAGAATTGGCTCCATTTTTTTTAATGGATAGCAACTATATATCATTTTGATAATTTGATAAAAACAGTTATTGGACTCATGCATTTAATTATGTTGAATTATACACTTCTAGGTCAAATAAATAGTTGGTACTTTACTCAGTTTTCTATACAATTACTTATATTAAATAAAATGCATATTTAGGTTAATTCACATTCTAAAGGGCATTACTTATAGATTTGGTTATAAACTTTCGTGTGTGTGTGTATTTTCTTATCAGTGAAGCTTTCGATTTTAAATTTTAAAAATCAGTTCTGGTTAAAAGTTAAAAAAATGTTCTTATAATCCCTCATTCATATCCCGCTCACTCTAGCTAGTGTGTAATTTTGTGAAGTATCTTCACTCTCTTCGCCCTATCCTATAATTGCTTTCCTTCCCAAGGCTGCTGTGAGTTGCCCTTCAAAGTCATGCTGGGACCTGCTATTTTTCAGTAAGGACATTGCCTTATGATATGCTCAATGTCATTTCATTGGAACAGAAAGTTAGTGGAGTCTACTTTCCGCCAGGCCCTTGTATCCATCAAAACGAAATTTCACTATTAAATAACTCAGTTGCCATTATTGAGTCCTGATTTTACTGTTTTAAAATTTTCAGATGATCTTTTTTTTTTCATTCTTGGGTACTTGCATATCTAATTATCAGGTTTAGTTTATGATCCTTATTACTCTATAAGTGTTTAATTGAGTTAGTTGTTATGGCTGACTCATAAACCCATAATACCCTTCAGTAGTAAACTAATGAGCTGCTGCACCTGCTCTCCAAATAATTAACATTGTTCCTTACTAACAATCAGCATCAGGGTTATTATAACTTATTTACCACTCAGCTGTCTAAAGCACAGACTTTCAAACTTTTTTGATTATTTCCAGAATAATAAATGCATTTTCCAGGTCAACCCAGGACACACACACACACACACACACACACACACACACACCCTACTAGGTATGACAGACTGATAATTTTTTTCTGTTCTCCTCTATTTTATCCTTTTTCACTTAAAAACATACTGACCCCCTAAAGAGTTTTTATTGCCCATTAATGGGTTGTGATTTATTCCAAAAACACTGGCTTAAGAAAACTCACACTGAAACAGTGAAGAAGAATTAATAAATGTTTCCTTTAAAATTAAAACTTACTTGTTTCCTTCACCGTCATACACCCATCTAGTGGTTCCAATGCCTTCATAGTTTGAAGCCCAATAATATAAACAGGCATTAATGTGCAGAGTAAATAGCAAGTACCCAGTTGTTCGAATGACTCTGTCAAGGAGAATAAATGCCGAGTAAGGCTCCTGTTGTTTCTGGAAGCCAGCCTATTTTAACATTTTCTTTTCCTTAGTCCCCACTGAATCTCCTTGCTTTAAATTTGTGAACTGTTAACTCTCATTAGTACAGTGTGAAATGATGGTGCCATCACGTGCTTTCTGGCTGCCGTGTCTTCACTGAGACTGACAGAGTGGAAAACAAATAAAAAAAAAGCCTTCTTTCTTTTCACAGATGGTGTAAGTCAACACCCTGAAAGACATGCCTCTCCACTTCGAGTCTCATAAAACGCACCCCACTGATTTCACTGGATATCTCTGAAAAGCTCATGGGATTTGATGCTATGATTGACTGACTATAGAAGTCTCCGGGCAAGTTAAGTTCAGAGCAGCAAATGAATGAAAATTCAGATTAGAACGAATTATCATGAGATGTAAGGTCAACTTGTGAACGACTTTACGTCTGTCTGTCCTTGTTCTCCGCGAAGCTGGTAATATGTCCTCTTTTTTTGGTCCCGTACTCTTCTAAAATCTAGTATCATTTTCATCACTTCAAAGTGTTCACATCTGTTTTATTTATTTATTTATTTTTTGTTTTTTTGCCTTATCTAGGGTCGCACCCGCGGCATATGGAGGTTCCCAGGCTAGGGGTCTAACAGGAGCTGTAGCTGCCGGCCTTCGCCACAGCCACAGCCACGCGGGATCCAAGCCGAGTCTGCAGCCTACACCACAGCTCAAGGCAACGCCAGA
Source organism: Catagonus wagneri (assembly GCA_004024745.2). NCBI lineage: Eukaryota > Metazoa > Chordata > Mammalia > Artiodactyla > Tayassuidae > Catagonus > Catagonus wagneri. The sequence continues at coordinate 6,900,337 of PVHT021183585.1, forward strand.
TCCTTAACCCACTGAGCGAGGCCAGGGATCGAACCCTCAACCTTATGGTTCCTAGTTGGATTCGTTAACCACTGAGCCACGACGGGAACTCCCACATCTGTTTTAGAGCAAAGCCCAATATTTTACAGAGCCGCCAAACCTGACATTATTCCCTTCTCTTTTTCAGAGGGCCATATTCTTCTCAAATCCTGTCTCCTATGTTATACCACTGGTCTCTCCTACCCCCGAAGTACACTGAGCAATCGTACCTGTAGATATATGCCTTGTTCATTGTGGACTCTAGGTGATGATTAAACTCAAAAAATGAAGTGTACTGTGAGAAAAGAAGAAAAAGAAATCCAAAGGTACATTAGTCTTAAGTACATCTACATAAATAAAACAATATAATACAGATTTTGTTACTGAAAATAATTCTATTCATATCTTAAAAAAAAACAAACTAAAGTCTGATTGGGGGTGTTTTCCTCTGGGAAGTGCATTTTAGCCATGTGCCAAACTTCCATAGCTTTGTTTTATTTCTACACTCTGGTTATCATCTTGTTTGTAATGCTTATTCAAATTCAAGCTTAAAAAGATTTTTTCCCTTTTTTTTGTTTTTAAAGCATATAACAGAACTTTATTCTGCAATAATTAAAATCACATCCCAACAAAACATAAGTAAAATAGGAAAAGAATAATATAATACATTGAAGTCCTAAATAGGTGTTAAGCCGTGTTGCTCAACACTACCATTATACTTAAGCAAGCTGCATTAAATATATATTTATTTCAGCAAAATTTAAAGTCGAGTAAATGTCAGCATGGGTTACCTATTCTTGACATTGTTCACAGATACAATGAGTTTATATGCACTTTTTTTTTTTTTGCCTTTTCTAGGGCTGCTGTCACAGCATATGGAGGTTCCCAGGCTAGGGGTCTAACAGGAGCTGTAGCCGCTGGCCTTCGCCACAGCCACAGCAACGCGGGATCCGAGCCGCGTCTGCAACCTATACCACAGCTCACGGCAACGCTGGATCCTTAACCCACTGAGCAAGGCCAGTGATCGAACTCGCAACCTCATGGTTCCTAGTCGGATTTGTTAACCACTGAGCCACTTTGGGAACCCCGAGTTTATACGCACTTAATCCAAAGAGAATTGTTATTTGTCTCAAGTTTTTTTTCTTTATACCCATCTCTCTGAACCCACATCCCTTCCCTATGCACTCTCATACCCACCACTTCCTCTTTTTAATCTACAGGAAGTGTAATGCAAGAGCAAGGGCATGGAATCCAGAGCCAAATAGCAATCTCATCTCTGCCATTTACTAGCCTTGCAACCTTGGAAGAGTCTTCAAATGTTTCCGTGCTTTGGTTTCCTCATCTGTAAAATGGGGACAATAAGAACGTGTATCCTAGAGGAGCTGGATGCATGCATGAGTTAATGCATTTAATTATATAAAGTGTTTAGACTCATGGCTTTCACAGATAGATTATCCAGCTCAAATTTCATCCAATGTAGATATAACTGTAATAGGACATTTAGAATTAGAAAACAGCTATAATAGCAATGACTATTTGAGTAGAAATATACACAAATGATGTGTTTTTCTAGAATTCCTGAGTAGCAAACATCCATTAAAAATTCAGATTAAGATAATTTCCACTTGGAGTTCCCTTCGTGGCTCAGTGGTTAACGAATCTGACTAAGAACCATGAGGTTGCAGGTTCGATCCCTGGCCTTGCTCAGTGGGTTAAGGATCCGGCGTTGCCATGAGCTATGGTGTAGATTGCAGACGCGGCTTGGACCCCACGTTGCTGTGGCTGTGGCGAAAGCCGGCGGCTACAGCTCCTGTTAGACCCCTAGCCTGGGAACCTCCATATGCTGCGGGTGAGGCTCTAGATAAAAAGGCAAAAAGACAAAAAAAAAAGATAATTTCCACTCCCCTCTTTTTTCAGTGACTGCATTCATGACGTAAGGAAGTTCCCAGGCCAGGGACTGAATCCCAGCCACAGCTGTGGCAATGTCAGGTCCTCAATCCACCGTGCCACAGTGGGAACTCCCTATTTGTGGTAACTTGTTTATTGTGTGCTCTTAATAAAGGTTTGCACAAAGGTACATTTTAAAATTTAGCTTAGGGGTTTCTGTCATGGCACAGTAGAAAAGAATCTGACAAGTATCCATGAGGATGCCGGTTCCATCCGTGGCCTTGCTCAGTGGGTTAAGGATCCAGTATTGCTGTGAGTTGTGGTATAGGCTGGGTGCTACAGCCTCCAATTCGACCCCTAGACTGGGAACTTCCATATGCTGTGGGTGTGACCCCTCCAAAAAAAAAAAAAAATATAAAAAAGAAAAATAAAATTTAGCTTAAATATTCACTGTAGAGAAAATTTATAATCTTAGCTTGTTTTGTCATATATAATGTAGAGATAAATGATATTTTTCCTAGGGAATTGTGCATTAAAATGACACACTTGTGTGGAAATGACTGGACTATGGGGCTGTATGAAAAGAAGATTGATGTTGATTTTCAAGATCTCCTATATTTTTTAAAGAAGTACTGAGTATAGTAAGCTCTGTAGGGATGTAGAGATGGAGGATGAAGAGTTAGCATTTTATAAATTTTTCTTATAATGCCAGATAAACTCTCCAATCCATGAGAACCTGAGTCTCTCTCAAAGTTGGTTGTCTCTGAGCAATGGCTTCTTGAACTGAAAATTTGATGCTGGATGGCCAACTCACTCAGCTGCTTATTACCTTAAGTTCTGCTCAATCTAGAACCACAGTCTGTGGTCAAATCAGAAATCTCTAGAGTTGAATGTACGCGAATACAGAGTAAGGTCACTCTTGACTTGGAAAAATCATGGGCTTGGAGGGAAAGATCTTTTAGCCTGAAGTTATTTGCCCACTGAGCAGGGTAAAGAATTTGGGATCAGAAAAGTATGTGACAGAATCCAGATACTACCACTCGCCAGCAGTGTGTCTGGACAGATTTTTTTTTTTTAACCTGCTAATTCTCATTTTCCTCATCTCTAAAATGAGCCTGTTTGGAGGAATAAATGAGATAATGAATGTAAAGTTTAACAAAGTATGTAGTCCTGAGATGAGAGAACCTGGAGATGTGGGTGGCTCCTGACCTAGAGATGTGGGTGGATCTTGACCTAGAGATGTGGGTGGATCCTGAGGGTCATGACCCAGCCACATCTCCAGGTTACGTCATCTTGTCTTCCCAAGGTGTCAAAGAGATAACCACCTAAAACTGACAAAATCTTCGGTATTCCCTTAAAGAAGGCTGCCTTTGGAAATACAAGCTATTGTTGCCAGTATTCAATGAAATTTCACATCCTGACTCTCCTCAGATTCATTTTAGGTACCTGATAAAGCTATGAGTTATAAACTATTTATGGCTTAGGATCTTTTTGAAGAGATAATACATTCATATAGTTCAAAAACAATGGGAAATGTAAACCTTCAAAGTCTTTTCAGCTATCCCTGCCCCTATCCATTTGATTATCCCTCTGGCCTCCCAGCCCACTTCTGTTAAGCATTTTTATTAGATTTTTTTGGTAGTCTTCCACTGCTTATGTAATACAGAAAAACAATACTTTTCCCTTTTTGTTTCAAAAGTTATTATTGTTCTATAAATTGTTTCGGAAACAGCTTTTTTAGAAAAAATTTCAAAGTTTTTCTTTATTAGTATATGTTATATTCTGAGTGATTGGTAATTTAAAAACAATTTTTTTTTTTTTTTTATGTTTACATCCTCAGCATATTGAAGTTCCCGGCCAGGGACTGAATCCAAGCCATAGTTGTGACCTATGCCACAGCTTTGCTAATGCTGGATCCTTTAACCTGTTGCGCAGGGCTCTGGATTGAACCCTTGCCTCCTCAGCAACTCGAGCTGCTGCAGTGAGATTCTTAACCCACTTCACCACAGTGGGAACTCCCCAGCTTTTTTTTTTTTTTTTTAACTTAGAAGTTTATCTTGGAGGTCTTTATCAATGCATAGAAAACTTTCTCTTTATTTTTGCATTACAAAGTATTCTGTTGTATAGATGTCCTGCAATTTCTTTAAACGTCCCTCTTGATGAACATTTGAATTGTATCTAAGAATATAAATAGATTTGTTATGCAAAAATGTGTTTATAGTGAATTTTATTTAATTTTAATTTAATTTTATTTTATCTCATTTTATTTTTTGCCTTTTTAGGACCGCGCACCCAGGGCACATGGAAGTTCCCAGGCTAGGCATTGAACTGTAGCTGCAGCCACCAGCTTACACCACAGCCACAGTAATGCAGGATCCGAGCCATGTCTGTGACCCACACCACAGCTCAAGGCCATGCTGGTTCCTTAACGCACTGAACAAGGCCAGGGATTGAACCTGCATCCTCATGGATACTAGTCAGGTTCGCTGCCACTGAGCCATGATGGAGAACTTCTATAATTGTAGAATTTTAGATGATTAACTTAGAAGTCATCTAATCTAACACTCTCATTTTTACAGCATTCCAGGCATTCACTGACTATGTGATAAAAAAAGGGAAAAGAATGGGATTATGAAATATTTGTTTATAATTATAGTTGTATTTAGAAATACAAAAGCATTCCTATCTTAAGTTATAAAATACCTGTTATGAGATACAGAATCAAAACAAGCAGGAGCAACTTTCATCAGTAGAAGCAACAATGGTTTTCCTTCATTCAGTTTTTAAAATTTATAGCATTGATGAGGGCAGAAAAATGGAGGGCAGTTTTGAAAAATTAAGAATGCAATTCTTTTAGGACATTTTAAATTACTTCAAGATTTCCTTTATTATAATAAGACAATTAAATATAGCTATCTTACCTTTAGCATCCTGTTTATCCTAAATATTGGTTTAAATCCAAAGAAGAGGTAGAAAACATCAAACGGCATTATTGATGCTACATCCAACTGTTGGAAAAACACATTCACAATTATGTTGTGTTTACATGCTTTTTTGAACATAAATTGATTTGTACCATGCATGTAAAAAGCTCACAAGTCACCATGAATTATCTGCTGTTTAAGACAAAATTGCCTCCAGTTACATGTGCATAGTGTTCTTTAAAAGTGTATTAACTCCATGAAAACAGTAACATTATCTCATAGCCTACTTCCAATGAATTTCCTTTCCAGTGTCATACATCTGATCTTGCTTTAGGTACTTCATTTTCTGGGATTTGTTGAGCTGTCACATATATTTCAGAGATGACATGGTTGCTAATGTTAAAATAGCATTTTAATAGTTTTTTAGGCTTGGAACTCTTGGGTTGAAAATTAAGCTTATTCTTGATTTTATTTGAAACCCCGAGGCATTCACTGTAATGATATATATTTATGTTTTAGCCTATTCTTTGATGTTCAGGGCTGATTATATTGTTGGTGGTTCATCTAGAGTCCTCAGTTCTTTCTGCTGTCTACCTTGGGTCATGTTGCTAGCGATAAACTGCTGTGAACATATCTATCAGAGACTGTGCTGGCTAAGAGAGAGGAAAGGAATCAGTCCCATTTATAATTAATCAATAGCTCTGATGGGAGAAGTACTATTAGAGCTAAAGATACATATTTTTAATTTGTCATCTATTTAAATTATTCTGGCTTTCTATTACCTTAGTAATTGTGAAATGATGACATCACACTTGCATACTTCCCTGATTGCAGTGATAACAATAAAAATTGTTTTATGTAAGATCAGTATTCATTTTCATTAATTTTATCTCATCTTGAAAAATAGGGTGCATCAAAAACATTTAATTTATTTAAGACAATTAAGAGCAGGTAAGAGTTTTCTGTAAGGCCATACATACATATGAAATAGAAAGTTGAGGTAATTAATTATGTACTAGAACTTCAAAGTGATATTGAAAGGAAATGGGACTTTCAGTTTGAATAAACCAGATTGGCTATTATAAACAAATTACCTACTAAAAGTATCGGCTTAAAAATTGCATAATATAATCTAACCTCATCGATGTTATCCTGCAGGTATTGAGCCTCACAACAAGCTGAGAGGTGTACAGAGCAGTCAGTAAAATAATATCTTATAAATAAGCAAGCAGGGGCATGGAACTGTTGACTTGCCTGGTGCTATTTCAGCATCCAACTGCTTGACTGTGCATCTAACTTTTCTATTCAGTCATAAGTCAAGTTTGATATTAATACATTGGAGTGGATTTGTCTAGAGAGAGAGGATTTATTTCTCATTGGATTGTACAAAATTGAATTAAGTACTGACCAACACTGTATTCTGTACAAGGAACTTTGCAAACATGTTGGGTTGAAATAGGAATAAGACATTGTTTCTGTGCTTAAGAAATCAACAATCTAATGGTGGAATAACCAAGCACAAAAATAACTATAATACAATGCTGTAAGACTTGCAGGATGTGCTAAGGAAATTCAAAGGAGAAATGACTGTAATTAAATAGATGTAAAAGTTTACATTTATAAACTGAAATTAAATATATGAGTTAATTTGCCCTTATTCGAATTCAAGAAAGTGATTAAGCATTTGGAATAAGCTTTGTTGCACTTACAAAAAAATTCATCCTTTTTGTAGAGTTCATCAAAGTAGTTTAGATCTTTTATGAATGTCTAAGAAAGTGGCAATGTTTTACAACGAAAATTGGTTGGCGATAAAAACAAAATGAAAGAAATTCTAATCACCATAGATCGCCAATAGGGACAATTTGACGCTTTGTACTTTTAACAAAATCTGGAGCCACAGAAGTGTTGTCCTTGAAATGGGAGGTTGGAGGTCACTCATACAGATTGGGGTGACCTTGGATAACCTCCAAATCTCGGCCTATTTCTCAGGGTTAGGAGGAAAAATAAAAGATAATAAAGTACTTTGTAAATAATTATGGATGAGAAAAACCCCATATGGATGAAAAAATATTGTACTGTTATTTGAGAAAATAAAGATACTATGTTATCTAAATAGTTGCTTCTTTTTTATTTTTTATTTTGCTTATAAGAACAACAAAGAAATAGAAGTAGAAATAACTTTGTGGACTTTTACATTGTCATGTAAAAGAGGCTAGGATTCTGTATGGACAAGACAAAGTACAGTCCATACTCATCTATTGATGTTTAAAAAGGAATTTAAATGTCGGCACTAAGATTTGGTTCTACCTAATAAAGACTCTTAGGATGAATTATCTGTGTTGAATTACACATTTGCACATCCAAAGAAGTATATCGTGTATTTATTGAGAAGCAAAAACTCTTCCTAATAAAACTTCATCTATACAAAGTTTGTTACAAAGGCTACAATTTTGAAAGAAAGTCGATTTTTTTGGTAAAAATTTATAGGTGGGACTTAAAGTCAAAATGGTAATGGATTACTTGAACAATTTCAATATTGTAAGTCACCTACCTGAAATTTTCTAGAACTTCTGTAGTGTCTCTTTAGTTCATCTGAATCCACCTGAAATATGTTATATTTATATTTCATATTAATTTTAGCCAATTTCAATAATCATTTTCTCACTTAAAATATTTATAGCTACTTCTTTCTATTACTTCCTCCCAACTGTAGCCTGCAGATATGCTCTATCTTCCCATATTTTAAATCAAAAAATCTTCCATGGCTTTGTTTTCTTTTTATCATTGCTCTACTGTTTGTCATACTCAAGCTTCTCAAGAAAGTTGCCTACCTTGCATTGCTCCACCTCCTTTCCTCAGCTCATGAAAATCTGGTGGCAATTTGACTTTTGCTCACTGCTCTCCTTCCATCAAGACTGCCATTGTGAAAGCCACCAACGACCTCCTAATGATCACACCCAGAAAGTCCTTTATGATGCTAACATCCTTTAATTGCACTGACCATGTTTTAAAATTACACATACATTTCTTGGTCCATTTATTTAAAATGAGTTTACTGCATTAAATGGCAATCTATCTCAGGACAGGTTTGATTTTGCTTAGCAACTATACATAACTAGTAACTAGTATATATTAAAAGCCCAATAAATAGTTGAGTGGATGAATAGATATAAGAATGAAGAGATGAAAAAAACTTTTTTTGAAGTATTTGACTTTGGAAGACAATTTGGTCCTTGAAATTTTCTCTTTCCAAAGGATGTGTAATGACATTCTTGCTTTACTTCTTTGATTCCAACTTTTCAGTGTCCTTCTTGGATTCTAAGGCTAGCCATTAACAAATCTATATTTCCCAATATTCAGCCCTCTTCTCTTTTCTCTTTCTATTTAACTTCTTGGGAAATTTAATCCACTTTCATAATTTCAAAATCACCATGTTGATGCTACAAACCTAACCTTCACTTGGTATCACTTTCTGGAGCTATTGACCCATACAACAATTGCTTACTGTCTTCCTCACTTAGCAGTTCTGCCCACCTCAAATGTAACCTACCACGAACCTGAATTCATCATTCTCCATTTCCCCTCAAGCCTAACCATGTTCCTCCTCCTGTTAAGAACCCCAGGAACACCCTCATCTACACTGGACAGTAATCCTAAACAATTCACTATCTCTCAGCCCTCATCCAATCAGCAACCAAGTTCTACTGATTCTCCTTCCTAAAATTTTCTCATACCTATTTTCTCTTTGGGGCATTGGCTTCCTTGTCTTTTGTCTTGCTTTCTTTGGCCATCCCTGCAGCCTCGGACTGAACCTGTGCCACAGCAGTAACCAGAGCCATAGCAGTGACAGCTCTGGATTCTTAACCTGCTGAGCCACTAGGGAACTCCAAGCACATTTTTTCTCTTTTCTACTTCTGCTTTTTCAGGGCCGCACCTGTGGCATATGCAAGTTACCAGGCTAGGGGTCTAGTCGGAGCTGCAGCGACAGGCTTACACCACAGCCATAGCATTGCAGGATTCGAGCAGTGTCTGTGACCTACACCACAGCTCAGGGCAATGCCACATTCTTAACCCACTGACTGAGGCCACGGATTGAACTAACATCATCATGGATACTAGTTGAGGTCGTTACCCACTGAGCCACAACGGTAACTACCAGGCACTTATTTTTAACCTGTAACCCTATTTAATTCTTTCTCTCTCTCTTTTAAGCCTCATCATTTATTCAGAGGAGGCTTACTTTATAAAGGGTATGACAATTGCACTTAAATATCCTTTCCAACAGATAGTCTTTGAAGACTCTCAACCAAAGTATTATTATATTTATTTATTGTTTACCTCTTCCTTTAAGTAATTCATAGATACTCCAAAATTTCACAGAGATATAAATGTTTCAGGAATAATAATGTTATATAAAACAACTACCATGTAGATTAAACAATTATTCAAGGAAAGAAAGAACTAAGATTGCCATTCATTCACTCTTTCAAACATTTCCTGAATATACCCTCTGAGTTCCAGGGATAAATTGGGAAATGAATTGAATACTGTCCAAACTCTCAAGAAACTTATTATCAGGTAAGAAAGAGAGATGCTAGTAAATGCAAACTATTACATTTAGAATGGATAAGCACTAAGGTCCTCCTGTATAGCACAGGTAACTATATTCAGTCTTTTGGGAGAGACCATGATGGAAGATTATATAACACACACACACACACATATATATATATATATACACATATATATATGACGGGGTCACTTTGGTGTACAACAGAAATTGGCACAACATTGTAAATCACCTATAATTTAATAAAAAATGAAAAAAGAAAGATACATGTACAAATAGGAGACAAGAGGTTAGTGTGTGGACATTCATTCATTTGATTTAGTCAACAATTTACTGCACAGCTTCTAGAAGCCAGACCCTGGGCTAGGTGTTCACACTGTCTTACTTAATCTTCACAATAAGTTTGTAAGGTGGATGGTACTAGTCCTATTTTATAGACGAAAAAGATAGTACTCAATGAAAGGGTAAATTATTTTCCTCAAGCATTGCTGTTAGTAAATATCAAGGGTGAAATTTGACTCTGGTCTATTTGCTTCTATTACATTATAGTGAGCTGAAAGGTTATTAACAATACGGAGACCTGCTGTATAGCACAGGGAACTCTACCCAATATTCTTTTATATGGGAAAAGAATCTGAAAAAGAATGGATGTGTGTGGTATGTATGACTAAATCATTTTGTCATACAGCAGATTATCCCAACATTATAAATTATAAACAACATTATAAATCAACTATACTTCAATAAAAAACCAGGGGGAAAAATCCAGAAGAATGAGTAAAGTGTGCAGAGCACAGAAAGGGAGTGGTCAATCTTCTCCAGATTTATAAATAATAATCCCAGTTTATAAATAGTAACTAAAGCACTGTAATGGCAGGCCTGATAGACATGGTCACTAGATGGTGCTGGATGTTTCCGTGGATCCTTGTGACTGGTGGGCTTAGCAAAGTGCTGTGGATGTAAGTCTCTCATCTAAATAACGTCCACTGTCAATTCTAGCTCTCTTCCTGGTCTCTATAAAGGAAATTTTAAACAGATTTTTTTAAACTGGTCCTTGAGTCAAATACTGTTCTCTGTAGAGCACCATTTTCAGAAGAAAGATATTGCACATAAACTCCATGGAAAACTTGTAAATCTTCCCAGTTCGGTCTATTGTGGCCTCCAGGATCTCAATCTGGTATCTGTTTTCTCTCAAGTACTTGGGGAATTAATATTTCCACCCTCCAGCCCTGGAATACCTGGCAACTGGAGGTATTTAATAAATGTTTGTTGAATAAATGAATGAATGAATGAATGTTTTTTTTCCAACAAAGGTCATATAGATGCTTAAATGTAGTGAGGTCTTCAGGTTGGGTACTCAACTTGAATAGTCCTCTTATCAAAATGTAATCAAGTTTCAAAGGCTAAAATGATCCACTCTAAAGAACCCATTAAACTTCATTTGAACAAACAAAGCCATTAGTTCCCGCTTTATATTTGTAGCTTGTGATAATGTATTTTAAATAGGGCCCATTGAGTGTGTTTTTATTGGTTATTTTTCTTGGTTTTAACACTCCACTGTGTGCAAAGGCCTCTTAGAAAATTGAAAATAAAAGTCTTTCCTTACTGATTTTGTCATTTTCCATTTGTCAAACATTGATTTTCTCCCCCCTTGTACATCTAATGGAGGTTGAAATTACCGCTTTTTTTGGGGGGGGGGTGTTGTTTACTTCTTATTTGCACATCATCATCATCATTCATCAAACTGCCAAAGAACTCTGGGGATCATGCCGGTGAGTTAACTAATGCTCTAAAGCCTACACAATGAATATTTTGAACAGATTTTTGCTATAGTTTTAGCTTTTGCCTTTAGAATTTCTTCCTAGAAAAGATTTCAAACACAGGAGACATTCCCCAACAAATAATACTTTTTTAAAGAAAAAAAAATAAGCCAAATGACTCCTTTCGGCTTTTTGATCATTTAAAATCATCTGGAGATTCAAAGGAAAATATTCAGGTTACTTCTCTTCTTTAAAAAGCATATATGAACTCAAGGTGCCGTACACTTGGAACTCTGCTCTTCCTACTGTGATGAGGAAACAAAACAGGAGGAAATTCATGATCCTCAGCACATGGTGAGCGGTCAATGGCTGTTGTGTTATTGTTATTATTACAATTATCATTATACTGGTGGTTCCAGGGGTTAAAGACATGCAGACAATCAGTGAGACATTAAAAAAAAAAAAGCAATGTTGTTACCAGGCAGACATTAAATAAAGCAATGTTCTAAACTTGTTTTTTTTTTTGGTAGTTCAACCTGATATTCCCTTGTCAGTTTCTTTTTCTCTTTCTTTTTTTTTTGTCTTTTTGCCTTATCTAGGGCCGCGCCTGCGGCATGTAGAGATTTCCAGACTAGGGGTCTAATCGGAGCTGTTGCCAACGACCTAGGCCACAGCCACAGAAACGTGGGATCCGAGCCATGTCAGCAATCTACACCACAGATCACGGCAACGCCGGATCCTTAACCTAGGGATGGAACCCGCAACCTCGTGGTTCTTAGTCGGATTCGTTAACCACTGAGCCACGACGGGAACTCCCGAACTCCTCTTTATCAGTTTCTATTTCTCCCAAGCCCTACTTACTATTATGTCTCCTCCTCTCATGAACTGGAGTCTGGGTTGGATTAAAAACAAATCGAAAAGGTAGATGATGTCACATACGATATCCGTGATAAGCCAGTAGCGGGCGTTGTCTGGTGTTTGATATGGAAAGACGACGCGCAGCGGTATAAGCCAGCAGTTCCAATTATAAGCAACGGTGACAAGCAAGAGCCACAGGAGATAGAATCGATCTAGAAAAAGAGCGACTGGAGTAATCTACGTGGCAGGTAAAAAATAATTCTGTTGCTTAGTTTGGTCAAGTTGGGGCACTTCCACCTGGAGATAAGCAATGTGTTTAAGAGGTTTTATTGAAAACATTCAGCACGGTTCTGCCCCTAGAGCAGAGGCACTGGGATTGACAAGGGATGTTCAATGATCTTAGCTTTTCTTCCTCCTAGATAAGTGCCCACTGAATCTGTCCCCACGAGTAACTACACTATTTGGATCAGAAAAGGGGAACCCAGGAAAAGCCGGAGGTACTGTGTCCAGGAGATCTGCCTCAGCGGGATTTCTGCTGCTGGGTATTACCCTGCGGGCCAGGCTGCAACTGGAGAGCAAAAGGCTCCATCCTGCCTACAGGGGTGTGGCTGAAGTGAGAAGGGGGAGAATTAGCTGGTGAAGGCAGTCCATGACCCTGCACAGGTGGCTTTCCTATACCCAGGCTGTGGGAAGGGAGCTGTTCGATGAAATTACCGATGGGAAGCCATATGTTAGAAGATAGATATTTTACAATAATTTTTCTTTTTGAGGGGTGGGTTTGTCAGTGAACATACTGCTGAATGCTTAGGGACTTTTTTTCAAAGGTAATTAAGGACAGACATGCCCTGGACTGTCTTATAAAAACAGACAGGAATCTTTAATCTATTTTCATCAGAAAGGGGAAAATGATTCATTGTAGTAATACAGTTTAAGTTCTGCTTTCTAGATAGAATGCGGGCAGGGAAAATGGAAGCCCTTTGTGACTCTGGGTTTCCGAGGTTCTTGGTAATAGCCAGCCCTCCCACTGAGACAGTCCACCTTTTGGTGGTACCTGTGTAGGAATCGATGCTTTGCGGAAGTTTAATTCGCTTTAGGTACTCTGTCAGAGGGACCTTCTGGAAAGGTTCTTCTTTTAGCTTAGCATTACTTTCTTGTGTTGATGATACAACTGCGGGCTTTGCTTTATAGGAAAAAATAGAGGAAAACATTTTTAAGAGGTTAGGTTAGCTTAATGAAGAAAAACCTTGGATTTCTTGGAGTCAAAACATTCTAGAATCTTCTTCCCCTCTCAATGCAGGTAAATGAGGCATTCCATGACATTTAATATATTGTCATTTATGAGAATAGCCAGGTAATGAAAACAATGAAATCTGGAAATAAATAGCAATTTCAGTCTCACTAAATTGTGTCCCAAAGGTATCATGAAAAGAATGTTTTAAATACCAAGCTTCCTTCCCACAGATATGGAGCAGAAATAATGCTTTGGATTTACACTGAACAGGGAAATTACAAATGTACACCCTCCCACAGGTTTTAGTTTCACGCACCTTTAGCTTCATATATATCCTTCTAGTCATGGTTAAGTAAAGTTCAAAATATTATTTTCAGTAAAGCTTTATCAGACTATAGTGACTCTATTTTATACTCTCCTCTTTAAAAAGAAACTAGTATAGAACACTTAGTTTATTTTTAAAGGCCAGTTTCCTTTCTACAGAATTATAAGGAAACTCTCAACTCTGTTCCATGTAATTAACAACTTTATTTTTATTTATCTGTCATTAAACAACCAAACTTTCTCCTCTACTTTGTCTATACATATATAAATGTTTTATATAGATGTAATCATGGTCTATAAACCATACATCTCTATACACGACATATATATCACTTTTGTTCTCTATTGTATTTAATAATTTTTCATAAATGCATTTCTGTAATTATTAAAGACTGATCATTGTCTCTCCCCTTATGTGATTAGTTCATTGATGTCCTTTGTCCTCTTGTGTACTTAGGTAATGTTCCTGTATTTTATTATGTGTTTTATAGGGAGTTCCCATCATGGCTCAGCAATAATGAATCCAACTAGTATCCATGAGGATGCAGGTTCGATTCCTGACCTCACTCAGTGGGTTAAGGATCCAGAGTTGCTGAGAGCTCTGATCACAGACATGGCTCAGTTCTGGCATTGCTGTGGCTGTGGCATAGGCCAGCAGTTACAGCTCTGATACCCCTGGCTGGGGAACTTCCATATGCCTCGGGTGTGGCCCTGACAAAAAAAAAAAAAAGCTTAAAAAGAAGTGCTTTGTATAATATAGGTATTATTAATTAATATTTGCAATAAAACTTGCTAGGGCAGATATTGTCATTAGCCTGCACATATATCATGGGCTGGAGGTCACGTGCAGAGGGCATCTGCATCTTTCTCTCTGGAGGTTTTCTCCCAGCTGGCTTGCTTAAAGTGCTAGAATATTAGCAACATGCCCCAGCAGCAACCCTCAGCCAATGAAGGACAGGAGTTAGTGGATTGATACCCCAGCTTCCCCTATCAGGATAATTCTTATGTGTCATCCACACAGATTTTCAGCTGAATCAAGTCCCAGTAGCCCAGAGCAGTAACTCCATCATTAACACACTTTTATTGCCTTAACTCCCTTCTCTATCTCTCTAACTCATTCTCACCTTCCTGGATCATCCTCGGCATAAAATATTTGTAGCTAAATCATCGCCTTGGAGTCTACTTTTGGGGGAACCCGAATTAAAACATTTGCAGAATACATATTCACTCATAACCTCCTTCTTTCTGGTACTTTGAGGGAAGGAACCCTGCTCACCGGTTTGGGGGCTGGCTTCAGGTGAGGACAATTCACCTTCTACCAACTTTCTCTTGTAGAAATCTGTTCTCTGATGCAGTCTTCTCACCAGATTGTGCAGTTGGGTGTCGGCATACTCATTAATAACTGGGGCTCCGAGTGGTTTGCTTTTTGGATGGAGTGAGAAAAAAAATGATGTCAGCGTTGAACCATGAGGAGATACACACAAGGAAGGGGTTAAGTATGTTCACTTTCCTTATATACCCAACATTTTTTAACTGCTCCTTTCTGCCATGGAATAGAACAACTCAGGAATTACGCTGGATGGAAATAATGCCTATGCAATACAGATTTGCCTTTGAAAAATTAGAATCCACAAAGAGTGCCTGTCGTGGCACAGTGGAAACAAATCCAACTAATATCTCTAAGGATACGGATTCGATACCTGGCCTTGTTTAGTGAGCCGGGGATCTGGCATTGCCTTGAGCTTTGGTGTAGGTCACAGATGTGGTTTGGATCCCGAGTTGCTCTGGCTGTGGCACAGGCCAGCAGCTGCAGCTCCAATTCAACCGCTAGCCTGGGAACTTCCATACGCTGCAGGTGTGGCCCTAAAAAGAAAAAAAAAAAGAATCCATAAGTACCAAATGACTGTTCTTGGCCAGATTGAATCTTGATGACTATGACTCTGTCATTAGATTGTATCCTGAGAAGAAAAAAAGCTACAAGTGGCATGGTAGGCAATGCTACCAATATGGCTCCTCGGTGTGTGTGTCCAGCATAATCCAGGGACAATGACTATTATGGATTTTACTCACATAATTAATTGTGTTATGTGGCTGAGTTGACTTTTATGATAAGGAAATTATATAGGTGGGCCTCATCATCACATGAGCCCTTTAAAAACAAGCAGAGTTTTTCCAGCTGGTGACAGAACAGAAAGTCAGAGATTTGAAGCACAAGGGGGAGTTTTACCTGAAATTAATTCTCAATTTTTGGCTTTGAAGGAGAAAGGGGCCCCCTGATAAAAATTGTATGACGCCTCTAGGAGCTGAGATTTATCCCTGGCTCATTGATAGCAAGGACACAAGGACCTCAGTCCTACAGCCATAAGAAACCACATTCTGCCAATACTTTGAACATGTTTGGAAGTAGATTCTCCTTCAGTGATTCCAGGTAAGAACCCAGCCAGGCCTGGCTGACCTCTTGGTTTCATCTGTGTAAGACACCAGACTTCTGATCTAAGGAACTGTGAGCTAAAATAAATGAGTGTTGTTTTAAGTCTGTAAGTTTGTGATAATTTGTTATGCAGCCATAGAAAACTAATCTATCTCATGTTTTAATGAATTTCCTTTCTAAGAAAACACACAAACACAGTGTAACATATAAACCAGTATATTTCATATATATTTCACAGGTTTTCCTTAGCTCTAGCTCACTCCCTGCCTTCCTTCTGAGGTCTGACACTGGGTCTACATGAGCCCATTTGGTTCTAACCAGTCTCATCCTCTCACCTCCACAGCTGCCCTTTCCATCTCACTTCCAGCCTGGAACCCATGGGTTCACATTGGTACTGGTAACCAGTGGATTCCATTTAAACGGGACCCTAACATGAAACCGTCTCCATGAATCTCCATTTTCCACCTGGATCACAAATACATCGTATCTCATTGTTTACAAATTCCCAGACCATTGTTGTCTTTCTCTCTCCTCTTCTAATTATCACCGTATAATTTATACACATCAAGATTCTTCAAGTGTGTCCCTCTAAGACCTTTATAAACAGTTCAAGGATGGCGAAGATGGAGTGTCAATGGAAACAAATTTGATACATATTAAACAATACAGAAACAGGAGGGCATTAGGCACACAAAAACAGGGAAACTTTCTTTTTTCTGATTAAGAAATGTTGTCATTTATATTGTTTCACAAATTCCTGCTTACAAATCTTAATATGCCCAGAAGTTTATTTATACATTTAAACAGTTACTGAGTTTCTACATTATGTACCAGAAACAGAAAGATGATTTAGACAGAGGCTAGTCCTATGGAGGTTCACAGTCTAATGAAGGAGGCGAGAAGGTAAATAAGTAGCTAATAGTAAGTAATTAAAAATATGTACCAAATGCCATGCTCACACTGAATCTGGCCTGCGGTATCAAGGAGAGGCTTCACAGAGAAAGCATCTTAAGTGCGAAAGGCTTAGAAGGACTTTCAGAAAAGTGAAAGAAGGAACTTCCAGGTCTTGAGGAGAATATGTTCAAAGATGTGAAAAAAAAAAAAATCATGACATGTTCAGCAAGTATTTTGGTTTGATTGGAAGAAAGTGTGCATGCGGAGGGGGCCAGGTGGTGGGAGGGCTGACAGGAGTGATGGGGGGTCTGTCCGGAAGGGTGAGTGATGTCAGCTTTTGATGAGTCCTTATGATCTGCTTAGGAGTTTAGACATTAACCTGTAAGCTAATAGGAACCAGTGGAGACTATTAAGCAAATGAGGAGTATAAGGAGACAGAAGTTTTGGAAGAGTTGAAGAGGAGCGTGGAGGCAAGGAAAGAAGTTAATAAGTTAGGTTAGAGTTGATAAGGGAAAAAAGAGAGTGACTAAAAGAAGCATTTTAGAGGCAGAGCAAAGAATTTGAACTTTTTTTTTTGGATCTTTTGGATAAATCCAAATAAAGAATCAGGAATAATTTGCACGAGAGACTATATTCGCTAAGATTACTATTATGAGAGACTAGAGTCAAGAAAACATTAATATAAATTGGAATTCAGAAAGGAGATGGTTGTATGTAGTGGGTATAAGGAAAAAATGAGTTGTGTGGACATACATTGTGTGTGCATCCAATTCATGGTGTTTATAGGAACTTCTGTAATAAGATCTTGTTTGTGATAGCTCGGCAGCATTCAGGTATACAGTTCTGGCAACAAGATCTTGATGGTTCAGTGCATATGGGATGTTTAAAGCAATGGTTGTACATGATGTAATCATCAGCTGACATTCTCAAGGTCAAGAATGGTATCTTTTCTTTATATTCCACAAGATCTAGGACAACGTAAATTTTCAAATAAATGCTTACTAAGTAAATACACCCTCTACTTCCAGGCTTTTGGGGGGGTCTATTTTATGTCTCAATGTGCTAAAATATCTATAAAAAATAAAGTTGAGTGTTGGTGGGTCATTAACTGTGAAGTCAGATACTCAAACAATCGAAGTGTCTGATTCAAGCCCTAAGACCTAAGGAGAATGTTTTTCTTTCTTGAATTATCTATAAGCCCTGTTTGTCCGTATAATTGCCACTTAACACGAGTTTGTACTGTACAAATATACCTCATGGTTAAAATACTGAAAATTGTATTAGAAAGCATGTCAGCATTTCTAAACCATAGCTATACCTTAACTACTGTGTACTTTTCTTTTTGTATTAGCTGAGCATTAATATGCCAATCTATCACAGCCCTTTTTTCCCCCAGTTCTTTTCCACAGTAGTCCTTGCCTGTCTTTTTCCTACCTACATACTTATAGAAATATGAGTGTATTTCTCCTTTTGTGAATGAAAGAAAAAGCTAACGGAGATGAAAAAACATATATTTCATAAAATAAAGAATTGAGTGGGAGTATAAGAGGGACCCGATGGATATGCTTTACATAATAATGCTACATTTGAACTATATTTGATAATTCCAGTTCATATTATTAATTGTATTTTTTTTTCTTTTGAAGGCCACACTTGTGGCATATGGAAGTTCCCAGGCTAGGCATCAAATCAGAGCTGCACCTGCCAGCCTTCGCCACAGGCATGGCAACACCAGACCCAAGCTGCATCTGTGACCCATGCCACAGCTTGTGGCAGTGCTGGATCCTTAACCCACAAATGAGGCCAGGGATTGAACCTGTATCCTCATGGACACTATGTCAGGTTCTTCACCGACTGGGTCACAATGGGAACTCCTAATTGTATAATTAAAAAAAAAAATATTCCTCATAATTTCTTGATGAAGATTTGGGAAATAGTAAACATATTTTACACATTTTGGTAAACAAACATGAGAGGAAAGTTTTATTGGTAGTCATCTCTGATTGAGATGGATAATACTTTAAAAATTTTATATGTACCTATGGAAGAATAAAGAACTGATTATTGTTAAATACAGTTTATTTCTTATTTTGATAAAGATAGAAGAGGGAACTCATCTTTAAAAACTGTTTTTTTTCTTTTTTTTTGCCTTTTGTCATTTTTTAGGGCCGCACCCGTGGCATGTGGAGGTTCCCAGGCTAGGGGTCTAATCGGAGCTGTAGCCACTGGCCTACACCGCAGTCACAGCAACGCAGGATCCGAGCCGCGTCTGCGACCTACACCACAGCTCATGGCAACGATGGATCCTTAACCCACTGAGCAAGGCCAGGGATCGAACCCGCAACCTCATGGTTCGTAGTCGGATTCGTTAACCACTGCGCCATGACGGGAACTCCCATCTTTAAAAACTGTTGATAGCAAATAAGAGAATTATAGCCGTATTCCTCACTTCCTAAATTCAATCAGAGATATATAGGCAGAAAAAAAAAAGTCATATAATCAGCAATTGTCCCTGTGTCTGGAATTGCAGAAAATTCAGGGCAACATATCGTAGTAATATTGAGATGGGTTAAATAGACCCGTCTTTTGTAAAGTGAAAGAAAAGCCAATGTGAAAGGAATCGTCTGCAGGTATACTCAGGAATATCAGTTTTAAGAAAGAGTACGCAGCTAAAATGTAGATCTTGAAACTGATTCGTTTAAATTGGTATTTATCTGAACTCTAGGAAAGTTTTCATGTACACATTAAATAGCTTTCTGCCAGAATTCATGTCCATGCAGAAACTCAGAATGTGGCTGTATTTGGAAACAGGACCTCTACAGATATAACTATTTAAGATGAGGTCATACTGGAGTAAGGTGGACCATTCATCTAATGACTGGAGTCCTTATGAGACGGCCAAGTGAAAACATAGGGGAGTCACACTGGAAGAATGCCATGTGTCAGCATAAACAGAGACTAGGGTGACATACATACAAGCCAAGAAATACAAAGGACTGCTGGCAATGACCAGAAGCTGGGGGCGGGGGAGACATGGAGCAAATTCTCCCTCAGAACTTCCAGAAGGGCCATCCTTGCCAATACCTTGATTTCAGGCTTTTAGCCTCTAGAACTGTGAGAGAAAATTCCTGTTGCTCTAAGCCCCTCAGTTTGTGATCATTTGTTATGGAAGCCCTAGGAAACTAGTAGGACTAGCAGACTGCATGACAGCGAGACCACATGGGCAGCACAGATGGAATCATAAGTTGTAAGATAAATATAAATACATTAAATTTAGTATATGTTAAACTTGAGGTGTGAGTGAAGAATTAAGATCTTTTAAAATACATTCAGTGTGTCAGGCAGTAGAGAATTTGGGTCTGGAAAACAGTAGGGGAGACAGAACTGGAGATGTTAAACAAGGAGTCACCTGTCTAGAGGGCATGGTGGAAACTGCACAGAACAAGCAGAGATGGGGGGAGTTCTCTTTGTGACTCAGTGGTTAACGAATCCGACTAAGAACCGTGAGGTTGCGGGTTCGATCCCTGGCCTTGCTCAGTGGGTTCAGGATCCGGCGTTGCCCTGAGCTGTGGTGTAGGTTGCAGACGCGGCTCGGATCCCGCGTTGCTGTGGCTGTGGCGAAGGCCGGCGGCTACAGCTCCTGTTAGACCCCTAGCCTGGGAACCTCCATATGCCGCGGGTGTGGTTCTAGATAAAAAAGGCAAAAACACAGAAAAAAAAAAAACAAGCAGAGATGGGGAAGTCACATGCTTTGAATTTGTTGACATATTATTTATTTATTTATTTTCTGTCTTTTTGCCTTTATGTAGAGCCGCACCTACGGCATATGGAGGTTCCCAGGCTAGGGGTCCAACAGGAGCTGCAGCCGCCGGCCTTCGCCACAGCCACAGCAAC
>PVHT021183585.1:6921227-6939457 GCA_004024745.2 Catagonus wagneri
TCTGCAACCTACACCGCAGCTCACGGCAACGCCGGATCCTGAACCCACTGAGCAAGGCCAGGGATCGAACCCACAACCTCACGGTTCTTAGTTGGATTCGTTAACCACTGAGCCACAAAGGGAACTCCGGAATTTGTTGACATTTAAGGAGTGTCCTAAGTAAAGGACATTTAAGGAGTGTCCTAAGTAAAGAAATAGCAATTAGAGAGGTAGAGCTGAGAAAGAAAAATGTCACAAAAGTTGGGGAAGCTAAGAGTTTGAAAAAGGAAGTCAGTAGCATTTTATGCTGCACAGAGAGTGAGTAATATGGGGAATAAAAGAAGGCTTGGAATTTAGCAAGTAAGATTTCCTTGCTAATTTTTAAGAACATTGGTTGGGAAAAGCAGTAATGTCATCAAATTTTGTCATTTTTTTCTCCTCATTTCTCTTAAAAATATTTTGTAAAAAAAGCACTTAGAATCTGCTTTTGTTGGCTAAATAATATTTTAGATTTCCATTCACTAGTTCTTAAACTCATTTGAAAGTAGTATTTCTGCCTGTAATAAATTCTTCTTGAATAAGTTTTGGCTTTTGCAAACTTTGCTAGATTCTTCTTAATGCTTAATTAAGAATTAATTAATTTTTCTTTCTTTCTCTCTCTCTCTCTCTTTTTTTTTTTTGTCTTTTGTCATTGTAGGGCCACACCTGCGGCATATGGAATTTCCCAGGTTAGGGGTCCAATCGGAGCTGTAGCTGCCGGCCTGCGCCACAGCCACAGCAACGCGGGATCTGAGGCGCGTCTGCAACCTACACCACAGCTCAGGGCAATGCCGGGTCCTTAATCCACTGAGCGAAGCCAGAGATCAAATCCACAACCTCATGGTTCCTAGTTGGATTCGTTAACCACTGAGCCAGGACAGGAACTCCAAGAATTAATTCATTTTTCAATGGCTTAACTCATTAAGAAATTTCAGTTGGTTAAAGTCATTAAAACTTGCTATTTCTGTCTTGGATAATATATAGGAATTAGGCAAGTAAGACACACATTTCAGGAAAGATGTGATCAAGATGGAGGAGTAGGAAGACCCTGAATTCACCTCCTCCCACAGGCACTCCCAAACTACAACTGCTTACAGAGCCCCCATCCATGAGAAAGACCTGAAGACTGATGGAAAACATTTGTTTTACAACCAAAGCTATAAAGAAGGACTCACAACAAGGTGTGTGGCAAGGGTGCAGACTTGGTGCCATCAGCACCCACACCCCTGAGCCAGTGATCACAAATGGGAGGAAAACCACAACCACAGAGGTTCTTTCCAAGGAGTGAGGGAATTTGGTTCCTTATCCCAGTGGTCCTACATTTGGGAGGTGAACCCCTAGATTATCAGCCTTTGAAAACCAGCAGGGCTTATGTCTGGGAGAGCCAGAAGGCAACAGAAAACAAAGACTCTGCTCTCAAAGGGTGTCTGTAAAATCTCACACGTTGCAAGTCCTAGCACAGAGACGATAGTTTAAGAGGAGCCTGGTTCAGATCCCTTTGCTGATCTTGAAAAGCCTCCTGGAGAGGCAGGAGGCAACTGGGACTCCCCTGGGGATGGAGATGCTGGCTCAGCTGTTTTGGGGGAGCTTATTACACTCTGTGGACACTGGTGCTGAAAAGTGCCATTTAGGAATCCTCCTTCTAGCCTATTAGCACCAGTGGCTTACCTGCCTCCCAGTGGACTGGCGCCATATCCATTGGATCCTTTACTATACTGCAAGTCATGAGGGTATCTGGCTGCAGCCACTGGTAGGTCCCTTGCCACCCCCTCCCCCCCAAGCATAACTAGCCAAGCATGTGGGGACTCAGCTTCACTTGCCAATAGGTCACAGTCACTGCATGAGGCAATTCCTTGCAGTCAAGTGACTGGGGAGAGCCTTGCTTGCCAGTGTGCCCACCGGAGTCAGACCTACTGCAACAGAAGGAGGGTACACAGCCCTAAAAGGGGCACCCCTATCTGGTCACCCTTCTTTGGTGACCAGAGCAAAGTGTGTTGCCTCCAACATAAGGTCACTTCTCCAAGGTTGGGAAATGTGACTAAACTACTCAATACATAGAAATGAACACAGAGAATTAGGCAAAATGAAGAGACAAAGGAATATGTCCCCAAATAAGGGATAAGACAAAACCTTAAGAAAAAAAAAATGAAGTAGAGGTAAGTAATTTACCTGAAGGAGAGTTTAAGAGAATAATCTTGGAGATACTCATTGAATTTGAGAGAACAGATGGCACAGAATTTCAACAAAGATTTAGAAAATATAAGAAGAACAAGAGATGAAGAATATAGTAACTGAAATAAAAAATACTCTCAAAGGAATCAATAGTAGATTAGATGATATAGAAGAATGGATCAGTGATCTGGAAGACAGAGCAGTGACATCACTCCAGATAAACAGAAAAAAAGGAAAAGAATTTAAAAAAAGTGAGTGCTACTTAAGAAAACCTGAATGTTACTGACAGACAAATGGATAAAGAAGATATGGTGTGTGTGTGTGTATATATGCATTATATATAAATTATCTATATACAATACATTATATATAAATTAATATTGTTGATGGTATATTATTCAGCCACAAAAATAAATGAAATATTGACATTTTTAACAACATGGGTGGATCTAGAGAGTATTACACTAAGTGAAATTAGTCAACTAGAAAAAGACAAATACCATACAGTATAACTTATATGTCAATTCTATAAACAAACAAAACAAAATATAATAGACTCATAGATAGGAAGAACGAATGGGTAGTTTCCAGAGGGGAGGAGATGTGGGTGGGTAAAATTGATGAAAAGTTTAAGAGGTACAAACTTTCAATTATGAAATAAATCCCAGGATATAACAGACATCGTAATAAATATAGTCCATAATATTTAATGGTGGTGAATTATGGTGGTGATCATTTCATAATTTGTGCACATGTCAACTCTCTTTGCTGTACACCTGAAATAGCATAATATCGTACATCAACTATGTTTCAATAAAAAAGAATATTATAGTCTAGTCTGAGAAATTTAAGGGGGAGACAGTCGCAGGTCACTTTTTTTTGACTTGTATTTATATTAATTAAGGATAAATTCAGAGAATCAGCCTCAAAAGTTACAACTGAAGAAAAGCAACCTGATTTGAATAAGTGAAAAATTTTGCAGGATTACATTTCTGAATGAAAACACTTGAAATTTTCATAAAATTCTGATTTTTTACCAATGTGTCTGGTGCTCTATGATATAAACTACAAATGTTAGGCAAACTTGGGTCATTAAGATATAATTTAACCAAGCCTCACTTTGCTGTCTTCTCACATTTACCTCTAAATACTGTGAAAATTTTGAGTTGTTTGTGATAATTCACTTCTACGTATGGTATTGTTTGTACACATTAGTTTGTACATATGGTAATGTACATATGGATATTATGATGCACAATTTTCTAACCTAAATTATTCTTGATCTGTAAAGAACATCCTATGATGCGTTTATGGCTCCAAATCTTATTTGCAAGCCTCCTCCAGCAGTCTACTCTCTCGACCTCTTTTTCTGTTAAACTGTACGTGCTGGAGGTTGTATATATAACACTTATTTTATTGTCAGTGAATAACTTTCTAATGGTCCATAAATTTGGTACCTAATTTTGTTGAAAGTTAAACAACTATTTAAGACTAAAGTCGCCTAAAAGTTATAAAAATATTGCCACATAAATTTTATTCTATTTTATTTTATTTTATTTATTTTTTGTCTTTTTTGCCTTATCTAGGGCCGCACCCGCGGCATATGCAGGTTCCCAGGCTAGGGGTCTAACAGGAGCTGTAGCCGCCGGCCTTCGCCATAGCCACAGCAACGCAGGATTCAAGCTGCGTCTGCAACCTACACCACAGCTCACGGCAATGCCGGATCCTTAACCCACTGAGCAAGGCCAGGGATCGAACCCGCAACCTCATGGTTCTTAGTTGGATTTGTTAACCACTGAGCCACGACGGGAACTCCTTATTTTTATTTTTTAAATAGCTTTTCATTAATGATTTTTATTTTTTCCATTTACAGTGTTCTGTCAATTTTCTACTGTACAGCAAAAGTGACCCAGTCACACACACACACACACACACACACACACACACACACACTCTTTTTCTCACATTTATCTTCCATCATGCTCGAATTTATAGCCATAAGATCCATATGTACACATGTATGCACACATAACATACAGACACACACCTTAACACGTAAGAATCCTCTCCAAATCTTAACCCAACTGGAAAGAGAATTTGCGTTTCTTTTATAGCATGTAACTATAAACATAAAATAGTCTTAGGAACGAATATATTTCATTTTAATACATCTTAAATTCCCTAATGGGTTTCAGGCTTGAGAGTAGAGCAAGCTGTAACTATATTTTTATTTCTTTTATACACTATCAGCCTGAATAGTCAAAGAATATATTACAAATGTTCCTAAAAATTGGTGTCATGGGGGAGTCGTGAGGTGAATTTTGAATGTCTCATTCATTTATTCTACAGATATTTTTGCACACTACTTTTCATCAGGAAAGATAGCATATTCTACTTTCACCATTCACTTTGAAGATTCTTTTTTTCTATCAAGATTTTTTTTCTTTTTAAGGCCACACCCACAGCATATGGAATTTCCCAGGCCAGGGGTGGAATTGAAGCTGCAGCTGCCAGCCTACACTGCAGCTATAGCAACACCAGATCTGAGCCGCATCTGCAACCTACACCACAGCTCACGGCAACGCCTGATCCTTAACCCATTGAGTGGGGCCAGGGATCAAACTAGCATCATCATGGATAGTAGTAGGATTCATTACTGCTGAGCCACAATGGGAACTCCAAGGTTTTTACAAAGTACAGAAATATTTGGTGTGCAATGGATAAATTGTAGACACTAATCATGAAATGAATACAAATATACCTAAATCCAACACTTTGAAGATTCTTTAGTTAATGCCCTCTCTTTCATTTTACTTGTGCCCTTATATTTGTTCTAACTTATTAGCTGCTTCTGAGTAAATCATGCTTTTCTTATTTAAGAACTGGTCTATTAGTATGCGCTTCAAACTAAACCCCCCATTCATATGTTGATGCTTTAACCCCCAATGCAACCATTTGGAGATAGAATCTTTAGGAAGGTAATTCAAGTTAAATAGGGTCATAAGGGCTAGATCCTAATCCAATAGGCTGGGTGTTCTTATAAGAAGAGGAAGAGACACCAGAGAGCTCTCTCTCTCTCTCTCTCTGTACATTTGCAGAAGAAAGGGTGCATGAGGACATAATGAGAACATAGCTGTCTACAAGCCAGGAAGAGAGGCCTTAACAAACTAATCCTGAAGGTACTTTGATCTCGACTTGTAACTTCCAGAACTGTGAGAAAATAAATTTCTGTTCTTTAAGCTGCCCAGTCTGTACTATTTGCTATGGCAGTCTGAGTGGTTTACTAGAAAATGCATACATGTCTAGAAAAAAAAGGGCTAAAGCTATTTTTAAAAGCAGATAAAACAGATCAAGATAATAAGCTGAATGCCATAAATCTCTAGAAATGACAAAACAGATGATTAAGAAGGCCTACAATACTGGAAAACAGGAAATTAATTGCTAGCTGGAAAACAGGAAATTTGAGAAGTTTCTTAATGACAGAAAGCACGTGGGTTCATATGTTAACATTTAATTCTTACACAATAGGAAGGGCTTAGAAAAGGCCATTGTTGTTATTATTAAAAAAAAAAAAAAAAAGCATTGCCCCAAACACTCACAGGAATGTTTCTTGCAAAGTGAGAATGGTTCTGGAAGTTCTCTACCCTCGAAAAGGGTGGACTCAAGAGCCATGGTCAACCATTAGAGTGATTACATGGGAAACCATGTTGACGGGACATGAAGTAGGTTGCCTTTTTGCTCACCAAATCTTCACAGAGTGGATGAAGGCAGAAGCAGTTGTCTCCATGATTGTGCAGTAAGATGCCATTTGCACTGAAGAAGCAGAGCTGTATTCGCAGTTGATGGCAAAAATCAGAGGGAATAGGGGACTCCATGTCTAGACAATGAGTGTTGGTTATAACCTTCTTAGCAATTTTAAAATTAAAGCATAGTGTAGTTATAATATTGTTTTAGTATCAGGTGTAGAGCATAGTGATTTTTTTTTACTGATATAATTTCAGATACTATAGGTTTATTGGTTATGAAAGACATTGGGTATAATTCACTGTGCTATACAGTAATTCCTTGTTGCTTATCTATTTCTTTCTTAACAGCTTTCTTCCCCACCATCACTGTAGAAATAAGACAGTAAGTGGAACAGAATCTATAGCAAGAGTTTATCACATGGTGGGATGAGTTGAAAAGGAGGAGTGAGAGGAGGTTTAGTGGGATTTATCCTCCCCAGATGACATCAATAAAGGGCAATATTGTCTGCAGGGAAAATAAGAACAAAACTATGCATAACAAAATTATCAGTCTTGCAGTTGTTACTATGTGCTGATAATTCTAAGTCTTGATGATAAAATACTTCTACCCCTAAAGATTACCATGCCTATAATTCCCTCTTCGTATACTACTGATCTACATAAGTTATGGAAAACTTCAATCTAAAGAAAATCACACAAGCCCAAAACTGTCAAATAATTTTGTAGAATCAGCACTCTGAGAAGCATTAAATAAAACAGAGGAGTTCCCGTTGTGGCACAGCAGAAACCAATCCAACTAGGAACCATGAGGTTGTGGGTTCAATCCCTGGCCTCAATCAGTGGGTTAAGGATCCAGTGCTGGCTCGGATCCAGCGTTGCTGTGGCTACAGTTCTGATTCGCCTAGGAACCTCCATATGCTGCAGGTGTGGTCCTAAAAAGACCAAAAAAAAAAAATAGATAAATAAAAATAAAACAAACAGAAAAACCAATGCCTGAGGAAATAAAATGAACAAAATAGACAATAATTTTTATGAAAGATTAATATCTTCATGGAGATAGAGGGTATTTATTTTATGTTAACTGGAAGATTAATCGTGAAGGACAATCAACTAGAGACTTTAGTTAAAAATTTTAATCATCCAAAACCAAAAATGAAAAGCAACAAAAGTAAAAACAAAAAATATGAGATTAGCTAAACTGCAGAATGGACACAACTGAAGAGAGAATTAGTGAGCTGAAGAATTCTTCCAGAATATAGTACATTAGGACAGGAGATGTAAAAATGTGCAAAACAAGGTAAGAGAGGATTGACAGTAAAAAAGGTAAGGAAGGCATGAAGGATAGATCTGCAAGATCTAACAAAATTTAGATATGTTCCCAAAGCATAAAATGAGATAAATTAATCAAAACTATAGAGAAAACTTTTTTTTCTGAGCTGAGGAAATGTGCAAGTCTTTATATTTAATTTAATTTAATTTAAACTTTTGTCCACAACTGCAGCATATGGAAGTTCCTGGGTCAGGGACTGAATCTGAGCCACAGTTTCGACCTATGCCACATCTGCAGGAATGCCAGATCCTTAACGTGCTGTGCCACAGTGGGAACTCCACAAGTCTTTAGATTTAAAAATCCACCAAATGTGGAGTTCCCATTGTGGCACAACAGAAATTAATCCAACTAGTATCCAAGAGGATGCGGGTTTAACCCCTGACCTCGCTCAGTGGGTTGGGGATCCGGTGTTGCCATGAGCTGTGATGTAGGTTGCAGATGTGACTTGGATCCATAGTTACTGTGGCTGTTGTGTAGGTCAGCAGCTGCAGCTCCAATTCAACTCCTAGCCTGGGAACTTCCATATGCCATGGGTATGGCCCTAAAAAGCAAAAAAAAAAAAAAAAAAAAAAATCCATCAAAAGCGAGTCAGATGAATAAAACTTAAACCTCACAAACTGTTATAATCTCAGGACATTAATATTAAACAGAAAAATCCTAAAAGTTTCCAGGGGTGGAAAAAAAATCCCTATAAAGAAAAAAGCAGATATTGGCATGAGATTTCTCATTGGCACTGCTGGATACTAAAAAATTTATAGGAACTCCTAGATGTAGAAATTTCTAAGGGAAAATAAATTTTCCTTGAACTCCATGGTGCCAAACCCTATGAAAAGACCAGCTCTTTGCTTTGTTCAGGAAGACTTAACTTTCCAAGCATAGCTTTTATTAGTTTAAAGGCAGTATATTCAATATTTATGAATAGTGTCTATTTCAATATTTATGAATACATACGTGATATGTCAGATATTGTATGATTGCCTCTTCCTTTGACACCAGGAATATAACTTAAAAGGTAAAATTGTTTAAAAAGAGGAAGAAGATGGCGTTGGGATTTTTGTTAGTGGAGAATACAGAACTCTGATGAAAGCTATGTTGAGAAATTCAATTTAGACTAAAGTAAATTCTGCAAACTTCCCCTGAATCTAAATTTTGAAACCACATGCTGAAGAGAAATATGCTATTTCTGTAGCGCAGACTGTGGCCTACAGTCTAGTTGTGTCGCTTGCTAAACTTAAGTAAAAATCTTTAAATAGCAATCCACACCCTGCTGGATTTACTACATGGGCAAAGACACCTAGAGAAAGGGCTAGGCTTGATTTCCTTCCTTTAAGGCAAAGTAATTCCAACCATTACTGAACCATGGAGGATAAATATTTTGGGTTCCAACTCTCTTGCTGTGAGTAAATTGGGAATGAGAGCATGGATAACAAGAGGC
Organism: Catagonus wagneri; assembly: GCA_004024745.2. NCBI lineage: Eukaryota > Metazoa > Chordata > Mammalia > Artiodactyla > Tayassuidae > Catagonus > Catagonus wagneri. The sequence goes on from PVHT021183585.1 coordinate 6,929,929, forward strand.
AGATGTAACAAGGGGAATATAGAAATATTTCACTCCCCACCCTCAAGGAAATGTCAATTACCCTGAAGCAGATGTGTCATTGTCTTGGCAGCAGTACACCTTGCTGTGGCCTGAGGACGGAGCACAAGCTCAATGATGCAGAGATTGGCCTCCTTCATAAGGATGCCAGCAGAGGAGATCTGCTGTGGTTCAGTGGTAACCAACCCGACTAGTATCCATGAGGATGCAGGTTCGATCCCTGGCCTCACTCAGTGGGTTAAGGAGCCGGTGTTGCCGTGAGCTGTGGTATATGTCACAGATGTGGCTTGGATCCTGTGTTGCTGGGGCTGTGGTGTAGGCCGGCAGCTATACTCCTATTCAGCCCCTAGCCTGGGAAATTCCTTATAACACAGTGTGGATCTAAAAAGGAAAAAAAAATAAAAAATAAAGGGAGGGTGCCAGCAGAGAGCTCCTGAGAGGAAGGCGTTCCCTGTGGATCCATTTGATATTTTAGAGGTGAAGAGAGGCAATTTGTAGAAAGGGAGGAAGCAAGACTGTCTTGAGTCAATGAAGCAAAATTCACAAGAGAGCCTGAGAAAGACCAGAAATAGCACAGAAGTAAATCTGACTAGGGAATGGAAGAGAATTCAGGGAGCTGAGCATCAGACAAGTGGAGTTAAGTCAGGATTCTGCAGCTTGGGGTACAGGATTGTTGAACAGAAGTCTAAACTCTGGTGGCCTGCATGTAGTTGTGGTCAGCTTTTTAAGAATTTAAGTATAATTGACATATTATATTAGTTTCAGGTATACAACATAGTGATTTGATATTTATACACATTATGAGATGACCACTCTCTGTACACACACACACACACACACACACACACACACACACACACACACATTTTTCTGTGCTTTGCTGGTGGCTCCTAAGTTCTGTAGGGTTGGCACAGCTCAGCACTGATCAGCATTGCTTGGGCCCAGCCAGCATGATGTCCCCACAGCCTCTGGAAAAAGTCTCCCAGTTCCAAGTTGGCCTAGGGGCTCGGGTCCTTGGCCTGGGTGGTGGTAGGATTCCAGCTGTAGTCACACTGGGACATCCATGATATATATGATATATATATATATATATATATATCATATTTTTTTCTATTCATCTATCGTTAGAGACTTAGGTTGCTACTATATCTTGGTAACTAGTAAGATAAATGATACCCCAAAACACATTGGGGGTGCATGTATCTTTTCAAATTGTTTTCATTTTCTTTAGGTACCTGCCCAGAGGTGGAGTTGCTGGATAGGAGGATAGTTCTATTTTTAATTTTTTGAGAATCTCCATACCATTTTTCATAGTGGCTATGCCAGCTGATACTCCTGTCAGCAGTGAACAAAGGTTACCTTTTCTCCATAGCCTCACCAACACTTGTTATATTTTGTCTTTTTTTTTTTTTTATTTTAAGAGCCTCATCCTTGGCATATAGAAGTTTCCAGGCCAGATGTCTAATTGTAGCTGCAGCTGCTGGCCTATGCCACAGCAATAGAAATGCAGGATCCTTAACATACTGAGCAAGGCCAGGGATCAAACCTGCATCCTCATGATACTAGCCCACTGAGCCACAACTGGAACTCCTATATTTTGTCTTTATGATGATGGCCATTCTGAATTTTTCTTGCATAGTTGGAATAAATCCCACATGATCATTTTGTATGATCCTTTAAATGTATTGTTGAATTCAGCTTGCTAATACTTTGCTGTGAATTTTTGCATCTATGTTCATCAAGGATATTGGCTTGTAATTTTCTCTTTGTGATATTTCTGTCTGATTTCAGTATCAGGATGATGCTGACCTCACTGAAAAAGTTTAGAAGCATTCCTTCTTCATTTTTTTGTAATAGTTTGAGAAGGTTAAGGGTTAACTTTTCCTTAAACAATTGGTAAAATTCACCTGTAAAGCCATTTTGCTTTTGACTTTTGTTTGTTGGAAGTTTTCTTTAGTAATGATTCACTTTCATTATTGATAATTGGTTTGTTAAAATTACCTATTTCTTCCTGTTTCGGTCTTGGAAGATTGTATGTTTCTAGGAATTTATCCACTTCTTCAAGATTGTCCATTTTATTGGTGTATAATTGCTTATGGTAGTCTCTTATGATCCTTTGGTATTTCTGTGGTGTCAGAGGCAACTTTTCGTCTTTCATTTCTGATTTTACTTATTTGGGTTCTTTCTCTCTTTTTTCTTGATGAGTCTGGCTAAAGGTTAATTAATTTTTATTTTTTAAAAACTCAGCTCTTAGTTTCATCGATCTTTTCTATGGTTTTTTAGGTCTCTTGTTTTATTTATTTCTGTTCGGATCTTTGTTATTTCCTTCTGTCTAAATGAGCTTTGCTTGTTCTTCTTCTTTTTTTTTTTCTAGTTCCTTTAGGTTTAAGGATAGGGTGTTTGAGATTTTTCTTGTTCTTTGAGATAGCTCCATGTTGCTATAAACTTCCCTCTTAGAACTGCTTTTGCTGCCTCTCATTGATTTTGGGATGTTGTGTTTCCATTTTCATCTGTCTTAAGGTATTTTTGGATTTCCTCTTTGATATTTTTAGTGACATTTTGGTTGTTTGGTAGCATGTGTTTGTGTGTTTTGCACTTTTAAAAATTGTAGTTTATTTCTAGTCTCATACTGTTGTGGTCAGAAATGGCATTTAACATGATTTCAATCTTCTTCAAACTACTGAGACTTGTTCGTGGCCTAATATGTGGTCTACCCTGGAAAACGTTCCATGTGCATTGGAAAAGAATGTGTGTTTTGTTGTACTTAATGGAATATTACATATATATCTACGAAGTCTAATATGTCAGTGTTTCCTAGGCCAGTATTAATTTCTTGCTTTTCTGTCTGGATGATCTCTCCTTTGCTGTGAGTGGTGTAATAGAGTCTCTTACTATTACTGTATTATTGTCAGTTTCTCTTTTTATGTCTGTTTATATTGTTTTTATATATTTTGGTACTCCTATTTTGGGCACACTAATATTTGAAAGTGTTATTTCCTCTTGCTGGATTGATCCCTGTACCGTTATGTAAAATTAAAAAAAAAATCTCTTTTAGAACTTTTGCTTTTATGTCTATTTTGTCTGACATAAGTATTACTACTTCAGCCTTCTTTTTTTTTTCCATTTTCATATAATAACTTTTTCTATCCCTTCACTTTCAGTCTTTGTTTATCTTTAGCTCTGAAGTGTGTCTCCCATGGGCATTTCATAGATGGGTTTGTTTTTGTATCCATTTAGCCATCTCTACTTTTTTTTGATTGGAATACTTAGTCTGTTTACATTTAAAGGAATGACAGGTGTGTACTTATTGCCATTTTGTTGAATGTTTTCTGTTTTTTTTAAAATTCTTCTCTATTCCTTTCTTCTCTTGATATCTCCCTTTGTGACTTGATGAATCATTAAATAAAAAAAAAATCATTAACCTGATGGCAGGCTACCTGCTTAGTTACATTTAGCATACTTAAGTAAGAATTTTATAACCTTGATATTCAAAGAGTGGTCTGTAGACATAGAGAATTGGCATCCCTTGAGAACTTTTCAGAAACTCAGAATACCAGACCCCATTTCAGATCTATTGAAACAGAATCTGCATTTTGATAAGCTCCTCAGATAAACTGTATGCACAGTAAAATTTGAGAAACATTGCATATGAGTAGTCTTACAAGCTTAAATCTGTACATGTTGGCAGAAACCACATTTTTTTTCCTTGCTGAAGCACTCATTTTCTCTTCTTGAAGGGAAGGGGGAAAATCCTAATTTTTCTTGAATGCTGGTTGTGTCAATATCACATTTTTCTCACAAAACTCAATGTGAGGGGCTTTATTGTATCCCTTTCCTAATGAACTGAGGCCCAGTCTATCTGATTAAAAAGCCATGTCTGAAGACAGATAATAGAAGTTTATTAACACATTATGACGGAAATGTAGAAGAGAAAAAATGGAAATAATTAGAACTCAGTGTTTGGTGGCCTGTGAACTGTGAGTTGATTATAAGAGGCCAAGCTAGTCTTATGGTGGATTACTTTTCTTAAAAAGTAGAGAACATTCAGATTACATGGAACATAACTGAGTGAGACTTTAGTCTATTGGTCCTATTTTAGTAATAGGAAGGTGAACTTGTTAAAACTGAATAACGCTAACTTAAACTTAGTTTGCTCATATGTAAAGTAAAGTGAATATTTTACAGGGGAGAATAATATGATAAACTGTGGGAATGCACTTGAATCTTTAAGAAGAAAATGTGGAAAACAAAGAGGTATAACATAAATTTCCAAGACTTTTTGGACAGTCAGGCCACACTGCTGATGAACATTATAACTAGGCTTTACATTCAAAATTACTTACCATGTCTTGTGCAAATAATTTGTATAGTCTGTCGCATACTGTACTACACTGAATATTCAATTCAAATAACCTAGTTTCTGAAGGACATAACAGCACATAGCGGTAAAACTTACTTACTCATAAATCATACGAGCATGGTTGAGAGAGCTTGCCATTTGATCTATTTGTAGTCAGTCCAGAGCTTGGATGTGCATCACAGATTTTTATGTAAATCAGGGACATCAATAGTCACATAAATTTGCATGTGCAACTTGATTCCTCTTAGTGAATGTGACAGAATCATCCTATTGACTATAAGCAAATTGCAGAAGTAATGTGAAGGAGGTTACAGCTTTAAAATATTGCTGACACCCTATGGCTCTGTTCTTTTTAATCTGATATTTGAGAAAAAGAGGTAATTGTCAGCAGAACTGTGTATGTATCCTTTTGGAAACAGAAATTTATGTTTGGCTTTCTAACAATAAGCTGGATTCAGGGTGTCCTGCAATTGATAAGTGGCTGGGATTATTATGATTTCTGTTGTGCTACCTGCAATACTAGGTTCTTAAACATCTTACTCAGGTGATAAGATTATTTGTCATAAAGGCTTTAAGTCAAATATGGTGACATCAAAAGCAAAAGAATATACCACCATAGCTGGAGATGAGGATATTGCTCTTATACTCCTGAAGAACAGATATTCTTATTGTTTGTGTGCACATAAAATTAAGTTTTGTGGCTGGAAACATAATTTAGAGAGCTCTTTTAATGAAAAAATAGAAAACTGAATTCTAATTTCAACACAGAATCTTCAGGGAGGGACTCTGAAAGACAAGATTTTTTAGCTTCTCAGTAAATTCACCTCTACAGATGTTTAAGATGTGCTCAAAGAGTCCAATGTTTTAAAGTCACCATGCAGTGGTACCACTTCACAAGAAGTAGAATGGCTTTAAATTAAAAAAAACTGAAAAATAAGTTTTGGCAAGTTTGTGGAGAAATTGGATTCTTTGTACCCCAGACATTATTGGGAATATAATTTGGCTGCTGTAGAAAATATAGACAGTTCCTCAAAAAGTTAACCCCCGAATTATTAGATGAGCTCACAATTCTCCTTTTAAGTATATATATAGCCTTAATAATGGAAAGCAGGTAGCTAATCATGTACATGTAGAGGCTCTATTCACAACAGCCAAAAGATGGAAGTAGCCCAAATGTCCATCAGTGAATAAGCAGATAAACTTAAGAGTACATTTATACAATGGAATATTACTTGACCATGAAAAAGAATGAGGTACCAATACTTGCCATGACATGGGTGAACCTTGAGAACATTACCCTGAGTGAAAGAAGCCAGCAACCAAAGGTTACATATTATATGTCTCCTTTTAAACAAAATATCCAGGACAGATAAATCCATGGAGACAGAACACAGATTGGTGGACAGTAGGAGCTGGAGGGAGGAAAAAATGGAGAGAAACTGTTTAATGGGTGTAAGCATTTCCTTAAAGTGATGGAAATGCTTTGAAATTAGAGGTAAACAACACTGTTAATGTGCTAAGTATAACACAATTGTTCACTTTAAAACGGTTAATTTTATGCTCTATGAATTTTACCACAATCAATTATATTTTTAAAATTCCACCATCCACTCATTCACTCAATTAGTAACTGTTACTAATGTTGTGACCTTATAATATTACCCATATGACAGTGTGCTAAGTTCCAAGAAGAAGTGATCAAATGCTTATGGGATACCTATTATGAAATTATGAAATATATCCACTATGCTAAGAAGGTAAGTCACATTACTTGTTTTTTTTTTTTTTCTGTCTTTTTGCCTTTTATGTAGAGCCGCACCCACGGCATATGGAGGTTCCCAGGCTAGGGGTCTAACAGGAGCTGGAGCTGCCGGCCTTTGCCACAGCCACAGCAACGCGGGATCCGAGCCGTGTCTGCAACCTACACCACAGCTCACGGCAACGCCGGATCCTTAATCCACTGAGCAAGGCCAGAGATCGAACCCGCAACCTCATGGTACCTAGTCGGATTCGTTAACCACTGAGCCATGAAGGGAACTCCACATTACTTGTTCTTAAATAATTCAGTATAAAAATTAAAAAAATATAATAATTAACACATCAACGGAATGTGTGACATCCACAATGACTGTTAAGAAAGGAATCAATTTGTTGTACAGCAGAAATTATCACCACCTTGTAAATGAACTATACTTCAATAAAACTTAAAAAAAGAAAGGAATTGCCAGAAAAGGCTTCAAAAAGCAGGTAGGCTTGAGAGTATTGTGAAGGTTATGTGGGTTTAACTAATGGAGGAAATTAAGGGGTAAGGGAGTAAGCAGACACAGGGTGATATGAATGAGTGCAGATCTCATAGGAGTTAAAGAAAGGACCAGCAGAGACACTGCAGGGTGTAAAGTTGGTTAGCTATTATGGGAACAGATTATAGAACTGGTGACCCAGGGAGTTTTTGTCACAGTTCAGTGGAAATGAATCCCGCTAGTATCCATGAGGATTTGGATTTGATCCCTGGCCTCGCTCATTGGGTTAAGTATCCGGCGTTGCCGTGAGCTGTGGTGTAGGTCACAGACGTGGCTCAGATCCCTCATTGCTGTGGCTGTGGTTAGGCCGGCAGCTACAGCCCCGATTTGACTCCTAGCCTGGGAATTTCCGTATACCACAGATGTGGCCCTAAAAACAAAAAAACAAAGCAAAATAAAAAGAACGATTTGGTGACCCAGCAGGAGGCAGCTGGGAAAGCATGTTAGTGGGAGAAATAGCATGAGCAAAAGTATAGAGAGCGAACTATCAAGTACGCTCCTGTAGACGCTCTTAACTAAGGGTTCATTGATTATTTAAAAGTTCTTCTTTTGATTTCAGAAATTCCTTGAACCCTGAAATTGCATACAAGTTTTAAAATGGGCACTTCTTTTTTCTGGAGAAAATAGCTATATATTTTTTAGTAGCATTTCAGAGGGTAACACATCAATGGTTAGGATTTAGCCAAGTTCATACGCTGCTAAGAAATTGCTAGCAAACACTCTTCATGTTTTAGGAACTCTTGTTCTTCATAGAGCCAGAAGCTTAACCCTGGAACTGAAATAGTAAAAGGGATGTCTTAAATGAGTCAATTTTGGAAGTAGCTTTTATCTAAAATAAAGAGGCTTAGTATCCTAACCAAACAGATCAGTTCCACCAGAAAAGGAGTGATTTCATGCTTGTGGCAGCAGACACTGGCGGTCTGGGTTGTGTCTGGAAGGGAAGCTTAGTTTTCCATCACGGACACGCAGACAATCTTCCCTTCCACTCCTGTTAGATTGTGAGTGAAGGGCTTAGTGGAAATACAGGCATTCCTGGTGACCTTAGAAGCAGTGAGAAGCAAAAGAGGATAATTTGGCGAGAGATGCACCTTGCTCATTTCTAAAGGATTGAAGGGTCTTATGATTATCCTCCTTTTCAGATGAGGAAGCTGAGGTTCTAGCAAATTAAGAGTTTTATTCAAGTCTATAAGGCTAGTAAGCGGACATTTGAAGAGAAGAATCAAGTTCCTTTAGTCTCATTTGTTTTAATCTGTTATCCAATCTGTTACTTTTTTCCCCCCTTTTTAGGGCCTGCATATGAAAGCTCTTGGCTAGGGGTGGGATAGGAGCTGCAGCTGCAAGCCTATGCCACAGCCTCAGCAACCCCAGATCTAAGATGCATCTGTGACTTAATGCTGCAGTGCTGGATCCTTAACCCACTGAGCAAGGCCAGGGATCGAACCTGCATCCTCACAGAGATAACGTTGGGTCCTTAACCTGCTGAGCTACAACAGGAACTCCCCAATCTGTTACTTTTTTACCCAATTACAAATGTACTTGCTATCCCATCTTATTTTGTTTCATTCATATATTTGGGGCTTGCATCATTTATGGCTTTCTCCTAGTCACTGAAAAAAAGTGTTGGGCTATACAATATAACATATAGAGTCTGTAGTTATATTATTAGATGTCAGGCTTATTTTGGTTCATTTATTAAAATTTAGTAGGTCTATTTTTTCAACTAACTATGAATTCACTGAACACATTTCTGCATCTTGTCTGAAAAGATATAATAAGAGACTGTCAAATTCTTTTCTAAAATGAAGTTAATGGTACTTTTTTTGTACTCTCATTTGCTGTCTAAGGAGCATTATTTTATCTTCTAAGTGCTCAAAAATCATATTTAACAATCTATTCTAGAGTTCTGTCAGGGGACAACATAAAACTGTGAGGTCTATAGTTTCCAGATTCTACATCATACCCCTCTTTGAAAATTAATACATGTGCATATTTTTATATAGCAGATTCAAATCAGTTGTAATTGAAGATTCTTATAAATGTTATTTGTTATTTAGATGTTCCTTGGAAATTAAATATAAATATCATTTTGCCCTGATGAAATATAAATTTCATCAGGGCAAAATGATGCTTCAGAATCTGCCTGTGTGCGAGCATTATTATGACCTTGTAGTCAAGGGTAAGTCCTTCTTTTAAGGAATGGAATAGAACACATTTTTCAAGCTTGTGCTGGGTGGAGGCTTTGATTGAGTCAAGGACATTATAGAAAGCAAGAAAAAGATTGTCTGTTGTTTGATTCCTTTACCCCATTTCCTTCCTAGTACTTCCCCACATGTCTGATGATATTCAACATTTCTTACTAGGGGAAAAAAAAACTTTCCATTTCACGATGAGAATGAGGCTTAACCTGGTTTTTGGAAAAGTATTATATAATTTATGTTAAGATGCAAATTACCAAGATTGCTTTATTTTTTTCATTTTTTTTGAGTTTTAATGAATTTTATTTCCATTATAGGTGTACAAAAATCGTCACAAGTCAATTCCAAGATTGCTTTATTTCCTGAAGTAGATTTAGGAATGGGGGTGTAGATAATGGAGTGAGCAGTACTGAACAGTGGGAAAGGCTAGGGTGTGGGCGGAGTACTAAGGTCTTGGGATTTTCAATGCAGGAGAGATGAGGAAGGTGAAAATCAGTTACAAGAGCACTATGTGTAGTTCCCTTTGTAGCTCAGTGGTTAACGAATCCGACTGAGAACCATGAGGTTGCGGGTTCGATCCCTGGCCTTGCTCGGTGGGTTAAGGATCCGGCGTTGCCGTGAGCTGTGGTGTAGGTTGCAGACGCGGCTCGGATCCC
>PVHT021183585.1:6945583-7093244 GCA_004024745.2 Catagonus wagneri
TTTTTTATTTCAGCTTTGCAGTTATTCCGATGATGCATGTTGCTGCATCACATCTAGAGCATGGACACTAGAGGGCAGTATATATGCACGTTTATGGGTGCAAACTTGAAGCTGCTCAAAGGCTTAGTTGTGAGGAAAGTCCAAGCTTTGTTGTGACTGATAGCTGCTGTGCCTCTTTTTCTTAATTTAATCCATGCTTTGGTTCAGCCGCCCCCAGCACGGTAGGAGCCAGTGCTAGGTAGACTATTGCAGACTGCCACAGAGCTTATACAACTGAGTAAAACCGCCTTCTGGTCTTATACTATGACTTGTTCATTTACGCATTCATTCATTTATATTTTTCAACAAAGAGTCAATAGCTCTGGTGTTATAGCTGATTGTTGTGATTATGAATGGTTTTTACTTTTAGTTTGTGCTGTTTTTCAGATTTCCTACAGTGGAATTCTTATGATAAAATATGAGAAAGAATAAATTCTATAAAAATTAATACTTATTTTTTTCCAGCAGTCAAAACTTACTGCAAATTATGAAAGGGTTGTGCTTATGATAGAAACAGAGGTGAGAAGAAATCTGCCAAAGTATATTTTTCTATAAATTTTTTTTTTTTTTGTCTTTTTGCCTTTTCTAAGGCCGCACTTGTGGCATATGGAGGTTCCCAGGCTAGGGGTCTAACCGGAACTGTAGCCGCTGGCCTACGCCAGAGCCACAGCAACGCCAGATCCGAGCCGCGTCTGCAAACTACACCACAGATCACAGCAACGCCGTATCATTAACCCATTGAGCAAGGCCAGGGATCGAACCTGTAACCTTATGGTTCCTAGTCGGATTCGTTTCCTATATTGTTAACCATGGATACTGAAAACAGCTATCAGGCATTGATGAGCCAATGGAATTTGTTGGTAGGGGAGAAAAGAAAAATGTAAACCACTGGAAACTAGGCCCATTTGAGGCTGCTTGGCTGAGAAGCTCTGCCTCACCCTTGAAAGCCGAAAGCCTGGTCACTTTTGCTGGTTCCACACGTATAAGAAATAGAAGGAATTTTCTACAATTTCCTCTCTACAATTGTTGGTTTCAACTGCAGTCATTCTGATGACTCATGTGACAGCCAGATTTGGAGAAAATGCCTTAATCAGGAGGTGATTGCACCTGGTATTCACCTCCAGAAACTTGCCCATGATCTAAGACTCAAAAGAAAGGAAAACAACGGGCATTGCTCAGAAGGATTTTCTGCCTAGGCTTTGGAACCACATTAGGGTCTTGAAGGCCCATTTCTAGTGGATGAATCTCTAGCTGATTTGATTCATCCAAGGGAATGAAGAGACTCTGTGTCAGGGCTGATGTGTTCTAAGTTGGAACCCAGAATGCACTTACTCATAAATGAGTTCTATACTTTTTTCCAAGCAGTGCTAGTCTTAAATCAGTTAGAATCTAAATTGAAATCTGTAGGTCTATCTTGTCATCTAACGGTTACTTTTAACATTGTTAGGGTGGAGAAATGCATCAGGAATTTCAAATAACTGGTGACTTTCGAAACTTCATCTATTTTTTTTTTTAATTTGGGGGTTCATCTGTACAAGAAAATGACAGGGGTAGTAGGTCTTTTTCAGTTAGCAGTCACTAGCTTCTGAGGAACTAGAAGTATGATATTAGCAGCTACATTTAAGAACTGATTAGAGTTAAAATTAGATTTGCAATTAATTTACATTAGCCAATGTCCAAACATTTAAAGTCATCTACAGATGACAAGCCCCTCCTCACACCTCTCAGAAAGCATTTTGGAGGAAGCCAGTTGCCTAGGAATTCTAATTATCTGCTGAAGCTGTTTGCCAGTATTTCACTTTGAGTAGAATTCTCACAGGTATTTCTGTCAGTGAATAGGCAATGTTTCCTTTGGCCAATTAAAACATAGGTCTTGGAAAGTTTTCATTGTCATTGTTTGAGCTTCATTCAGTCTTTTGCTGCATTTACTTGCCAAAATTATGCTGTTGGTTCAGTAAACTATTGGATCTTGTGAGCGGTTAAACCTCAGATGTGAGTAAAGGGAGTTAGCAGATGCAAACTATTGCATTTAGAGTGGATAAGCAATGAGGACACCTGCCATATAGCATGGGGAACTATATCCAGTCACTTGTGAGGGAACATATGGAAGATAATATGAGAAAAAGAATATATATATATATATATATATATATATATGTATATAAAAAACTGGGTCACTTTGCTGTACGGCAGAAATTGACAGAACACTAAGTCAATTATAATAAAAATTAAAATTAAAGAATTGCAGTGAGGAGACAACAATAAAAGCAAAATGTGGCTCTTCCAAAGATGTCCATGCTTTCAGCCTGGCCCTGTAAACAGGCTATGTTAATGGCAAGAGGAACTTTGCAGGTTACAGACTTTAAAATGGGAGATTGTCTAGGTGTAATTGCCCACTGTAATCATGTAAGCCCTTAAACTCGGCAAATCTTCTCTGGCTGCTAGCAGAAGAGATTCTGCAGACAAAAAATGGTTTAATCCAAATCCTGTTGGATATGAGGGACACACCTGACCTGAGGTGTATGACAGTTCAGAGGGAAGTTACAGCCTGAGCTTCTGTGATGAAACTGCAGACAGTTTACATGTGGTGCCAGAGGCTTTGGCTTCTGGTGAGTGGTGAACTGGTTAATGGCTGGGCCTGATAAATTTGTGTCTGTCCTAATGCATGGTGTTGATCCAAATGATGTGGACATAGTGAGACCTGGAATAGGAACAGGGGTGATGCAGGACCAGGTGCTGATCTGAAGCAGCCAAGATAGGAACACATTATTACACCCGACTAAATATTCACCAAGCCATAGATGAACAAGAATTGTTAACTTCAGGATTGTCTTTACTGAGGCCCTTAAGAAGAAGCTAAGTATGGTAATTTAATTGTAGTTACTTGTATAAATTGCCTGTTAATGTAGAACACAGCTCCTTCCATATTGTAGTTTACATTCCTTTAGTGAATCTTCTCAAAATTATCTTCATAAAGTAGAGAATGAAGTACTTTCTCAGGTCCCATTAAATCCAGATATCTGATCTAAGAAGAGTGCACTAGTGATTGAGTAAAGATTGCTGTGCCTAAGGGGGCCAGTAGGCAAACAGCCCCTCTTCCCCTCAGATTAATGTCTGAACAAGGCCTATTTAAATCTACGTGAACCATATGTTACATTTCCAGTTCCTTTCAAAACACATGTTGGTACGGTTTAAGCAAAACATTCATTACTTTAAAAAATACCCTCTGATTCTAATTTTAAAAGCATGTGAGTAAATGCATTGCTCATTAGTGCGAGAAAAACACTGCATTAAGCTCCAAGTGGGTAAAAGTGCAACAGCCTTGAGAATTCTTTCATGTGGCCACCAATTGTATCTTAATCCTGGAGGAAGCAGAACCTTTCTCCAATTAGCTTTGCCCTGAATAGAAAGCTTACTGTGTCCCATAGCCTGGCACTTTTGTTACATGGACAGATGCCTCCTGAAGTCCAGACTTTAACCGTTGTTTTCCTTTCTTTTGAGTCTTAGATCATGGGCAAGTTTCTGGAGGTGAATACCAGGTGCAATCACCTCCTGATTAAGGCATTTTCTCCAAATCTGGCTGTCACATGAGTCATCATAATGACTGCAGTTGAAACCAACAATTGTAGAGAGGAAATTGTAGAAAATTCCTTCTATTTCTTATACGTGTGGAATCAGTTTAAGCATGAGAGTGCAATTTTGTTTTTGACCCCCAAATAGCTTAAAAGCACATTAAATTGTGAGTTTGCTGTGAGCCATAGGAAAAGACTTGGTGGTATTTTGTGATAAAAATCTTGTGAACTCAGACATGGAGGTTGACCAAATGTAGTCATGAAAGAAGATGTGCAGTTACTCAGAGAAATTAGCTTGACAGCATTTTAAATTTAAGAATTTTAAGAATGAAGTAAATATTCGTGGTAAAAACATTATCTTCTCTCCAAAATCATGTAATTTGGGAATCCCATTCAATCACGCAGTCACTCATGCACTCATTTATGGTTGGTCTTTTCTATGCCAGGAGGCCTCTGGGCATTGGGAATACAAAAGTTAACATAATGAAGGCCCACCCTCAAGTACCTTACTTTCTAGAAGAGAGAGACAGACAATATAGGCATTTAAAAAATATGGAATATATCAGGTGATGGCACAGGCGATGGCAAATGCTACCACGAAAAATAGATCAGAGTAAAAGAGTTGGAAAAGTAAAAGGAACTGCTGTTTTCTATTGGGTGGTTGGGGAAGGTCCCTCCAATAAGGTGACATTTGAGCCAAGACTGAAAGAAATGAAGGAGGAAGTTATTTGGTGGTCTGAGGAAAGTCTGTTCCCGTGTGACTGGGTCAGAGGGAGTGAGTGAAAGTGGTGGCAGCTAAGGTTAGAGGACCAGAGGAGAAGGTTGGGAGGGTAATAAAGGGCTCCATGGGCCATTGTGAGGACATTAGCTTTCAATGAGAATGAAATGGGAAGTCATTGGAAAATCTGGAGGAGAAAGGGATGGTTTGCATTTTAACATGATCACCCAGGCAGTTCAGTTCTTTTGGACACAGATTATAAGGGGGGCAAACAGTGGGAGCTAGGTGACCGGTTAGGAGGATGTTTCATCAGCTGTGGGAGAGATGATGCACTAGGGTATTAGCAGTGGAGATGCTTTTGAGATGTGGTAAGATTCTGAATATATCCCATACGAATAGCCAACAGAATTTGCTGTTGGATGGGCTGTAAGGTATGGAGAAAGGTATGAATTTTTGGCTTGAGCAAATGGAAGAGTGAAGGTGCCTTATACTGAGAAGGAGATGTAGGAGAAACACATTTGGAAGAAAGGAGGGAAATTAAGAGTTGGTTTTGGACATGTCTAATAGACACCAGAGTAGAGATACTAAGTAGGCAAGTGGTATTTGAAACTGAGATTTTGGGTAGAGATCTGAACTGGAAGTATAAATTTGGGGGCGTCATTAGGGTGTCAATATTGCTTAATGACATAGGACCAGATACAGTCATGTAGTAAGAGAATGTAAGAAGAACAAAGGAAGAGTTTGAAGACTGTGCTTGGGGCTCTCCGAGTTTAAAGGTTGGGCAGATGAGGTGGAGCCATCAATGGCCAGTAAGGAGAATGTCCAGTGAGGTAGGGTGACAGTCAGAGAGAGAGGCATTTGGGAAACACAATGGAGATAGTGCTTCAAAGAGGGAGCGAGGGATCAACACTGCATGGCTGCTAATGGGTGGAGAAAAGCAGAACCAAGACCTGGCCACTGGCTCCAGATGCCACTGCCACCAAGGGCCTCTCTGACTTTGGTAAAAGTGGAAAAAACAATAAAAACTTTCATAAGAGTAGATATAAACTGGTGGAATGAGGGAATAAAATCTGGTTGAAACAAGCTCATCAGGACATGGGTGGACGGGCAATAGAAAAAGTAAATATAGGTAATTGATTTGAGGATATTGAATATAATGTGTAGCAGACAAATAGGACAATAGCTGATGCTCATGTGGGACTAAGGCATTTTGTTGCCATTGTTTATTTTTATTTGTATTTCTTTTTTTTTCTTTCCTTTTTTTTTTTTTTTTTTTTTTTTTTAGGGCTACACCCACGGCATATGGAGTTTCCCAGGCTAAGGGTCTAATCAGAGCTGTAGTCACCAGCCTGTGCCACAGCAACACCAGATCTGAGTCACGTCTGCAACCTACACCACAGCTCACGGCAACGGCCGGATCATTAACCCACTGAGTGAGGCCAGGGATTGAACTTGCAACCTCATGGTTCCTATTTGGATTAGTTTCCACTGTGCCATAACGGGACCTCTTATTGCTATTGTTTAAGTGTGAGAAATGCTACAGCATGTTTCTATACTCATAGAAATGATCAACAGAGAGAGGGAAAATTAGATGTTGCAGGAGAGAAAGTGAATATTGCCAGAGTGACATTGTTGAGCAGGTGAGGGACGTGAGCACTCCTGGAGAAGCCAGACTTGAAACAGAGTGTGTTCAGCCACCCGCTGTAATAGGAACAAAGGCTAATTAAAAGGCTACAGACCCAGGCCCCTATTATACGTGGTTGTGGAAGCATGTGGAACTTCTCTTCTGATTGCCCTTATTTTGTCAACTTGTCCCTTTGCTGCTTTCTCCTTTTTGCAGCGTTGTTTCTCTATTGTCGGTCAATGTGTGACCACGAGCAGGGCTTGGCTGGGCTCAGACAGGCCTGTTTTAGTGAGCTGGCTACCTAAATATGGTCTCTGGTGAATACTTGTGTAGGAACAGTTAGAATGACATAAATCATTAGGTTAGGTAGAAGCGATTGACCTAACTGATGGCCAAGCACATAAACTAGTTGTGAGACTACTTCTTGTCTTAGCAGAATTAGGGTGAACATTTACTGGTGCAGGATTATTAGACATTCAAGTGCTCCGTTTTATGTTTTACCACATTGTATAACAAACTTACCAGATGCTATGGGATGCTGGAAGAGGGTAACAATAAATGAAAACATTACCTTTAATATAAAGGAAAAACTGGAAGTTCCAGTTGTGGCTCAGCCGTAACGAGCCCAACTAGTATCCATGAGGATGCAGGTTCAATCCCTGGCTTTGCTTAGTGGGTTAAGGATCTGGGGTTGCCACGAACTGTGGTATAGGTTGCAGTCGCAGCTCGGGTCCCGCATTGCCGTGACTGTGGTGTAGGCTGGCAGCTGTAGCTCTGATTCACCTAGTGGCCTGGGAACTTCCACATGCAGCAGGTGCAGCCCTAAAAAAGCAAAAATAAATAAATAAATAAATAAATAAACAAACAAACAAATAAATAACATATAGGAAAATAAAGGAAAAACTATCAAGACATTTCATGACTAGTGAAAATAACCGTATTTTGAAAGGTTCCTATATTTAAAATGAGGACAGTATTTACGCCATAAACTATAAGTACTCATAAAATTTTTATCAGAAATTAAAAAAAATGTATACATTTTACTTTGTGATTTCCCCTTCTGGAAATCTGCTTGGAATGGAATAAAATAAAAAAAAAATAGACACAATGTCTTCTTCACACAGCAATTATCTTCCACTGCATGCAGTAGTACCCACATTTGGGATAAAACTGTCAACCCCGCTGGCAATTGCCCTTCTCTAGCAGATGAGTAATTCCCTATTACCTTTGCTGATTTGCTGAAACATTCAAGTTCCTTCCTCAGAAAGGGAGGAGAGAATATGGGGGTGTCTGCTAAACTTCCATTTCCCATCTTGATCTCCACAGGTTAGCTTACTTTTAGGTTGCTTATGGGGTTGCTCCACTCAACTTAATCATAACATTTTTGCTACTTCTTGAAAATCTCTATGCTGCAAATAACTGTGCCAGTTTTGCAGTTTCCCATGGCTGAGATTTTCTCTCACCGGGTGGAAATCTCTATTTCTTTAATGATGAGGCTCTTTTGTCTGCTACTGTCCCTAGATGGGGAGGTACCCCTCCCCCATCTCTATTCCTTGGTCTCATCAAGTTCTTGTCTCCTGCTAGCCCTAGGCAGACCCATAACTTTCCTCTTCCCAAGGAGATAAAGATTTAAAAAAAACCCAATGAGTCATCTAGTTATTTTCTCACATTAGGGAGCTTCCATTTTACCTGTTTTAACCAGATCTTTCAGCTTCCATCAGTCAATTAACTTTCAAAGAGAATCAACAAACAAAACCTCTTTTCTTGGCTCTTGCTATTGGACTCTGATGAATGCATTAAAGAAACTGGCTATTGAAACCTCTTGATCTCATGGAAGATTGCTTATTAAATAATGTAAAACAAAAGATATCAAAAATATTCAAGATGTGCTGTCTAAAAAAAATACCACAATATAAATCCAAATCCTAAAAACAATAAAAGTAATACTGAAAGGAAATGCACAAAGTTATTAATTATAATCCACAAAATAGTCTTCAGTTTCAATTCTGCCCTCTATGAGGGTTTCACATTGGGAATAGTATTAATGAATGTTTCTCCTGCAGACCGCATCTCTAATTTTATAAATTAAAAAAAATTTGTATGATTAATTGAGAACTTGTTTAGAACTTGCCTACTCTTTTAAGGCAGTGGTATAAACTGGTGACCTATAGCTGTTTGGCCTACAGTTTGGACAAGAGTTTATTTTCTTATTTTTTGTTTTTCTCTTAAATGGCCATACCTGTGGCATATGAAGTTCCCAGACTAGGGGTTGTATTAGAGCTGCAGCTGCCAGCCTACACCATAGCAACGCCAGATCTGAGCCATATCTGTGATCTACACCATAGCTTGCAGCAACGTCAGATTCTTAAGCCACTGAGTGAGGCCAGGGATCAAACCCGAACCCTCGTGGACGCTATGTTGGGTTCTTAATCCACTGAGCCAGAACAGGAAGTCCACGGCCTATAGTTTAAAAGAATTTCATTTATTTTGGTGGTGTTCATTTTGAGGTTTTATTGGAAAAAATAAGATGATATTGCATCACTAGACTCTCTTTTTCACATGGCAACTCAGCTGAATTGGCTCTTTGTGAGAAGGGGGAACCTCTCACTCAAGTTCACCTCAAGTACTCGCTTCTCTCCTGTCTCTTACTGCTGTGCATGCTCTGTTGTTTCAATATCCTGCGTGCTTTCCCATGGGTATTATTTACCTGCCTCATAGTAACCTGAATTTGCCCACCTGCATAATTTTTAAAAACTTTCAATCAATCCACCAATTGTTCTCTGGTTCCCTTCACTGTACTAGGTAAATAAGAAGACCTATTTTTTTTAAAGTCATAAATTAGGTGCCAGAAAACAATACAAATATCGTTCCTTCTTTCTATGCCCCCCACCCCCAAAAAAAAGTAAAGAAAGAAAGTAGACACAAACTCTGTCTGCTCTGGGTCTGCTCTAGTTTTCTATGGCAACAGGCCACTGATTTGTCATCTCTCCATGCTACAGAGTGAAGTGATTTAAATAGGACCACAAACTGGGTCT
This sequence comes from Catagonus wagneri, assembly GCA_004024745.2. Classification (NCBI taxonomy): domain Eukaryota; kingdom Metazoa; phylum Chordata; class Mammalia; order Artiodactyla; family Tayassuidae; genus Catagonus; species Catagonus wagneri. The sequence continues at coordinate 6,954,572 of PVHT021183585.1, forward strand.
GTAGGCTTGTTTCTCTTTCAGGGTAACTCCGCATATTCATAAAATTTTTGTCTTTGGTCTGCTGACTCATATCTAACTGCCTACAGTAAATCATCCTTGCTGTTTCTGATACTAGTCTGTTTCCTCTTGATGTGCCACATCTGATTTCTGGCAGCAATTTTAGTGACATATATTAGTGACATACATATATATAATATACGTATATGAATAACGTATATATTATGTATGGATATTTATTATGTGTAATATATGCTCTTAGATGCTCTACTAATGATTACTTCTTTTTTTTCTTTGAGGTGAAGATGGACCTTTAGATTACATTGAATTGAGTGTCAGGATAGTTGTTTTACTCCTGGGATTACATGACATACTGGTTTTACTCTGTGCTATTAGTTAAGTACATTGGGCTTCTGGTATTAAATTTTGAAAAGAGGAAAATAAAATCACAGTAGATATCAACTTTGAGTCATTAACAATTGTAAAGTATCTTAATGAAAAAAATTGAGATACCTGTTAATCCCAAGTAAAATGATAAATCCCCAAGGAAAGTAACAATAAGAATTTTTTTTTTGTCTTTTTGCCTTATCTAGGGCCACACCCGCAGCATGTGGAGGTTCCCAGGCTAGGGGTCTAACAGGAGCTGTAGCTGCTGGCCTACACCACAGCCACAGCAACGCGGGATCCGAGCCGCATCTGCGACCTACAGCACAGCTCATGGTAACGCTGAATCCTTAACCCACTAAGTAAGGCCAGGGATCGAACCCACAACCTCATGGTTCCTAGTTGGATTCGTTAACCACTGAGCCACGATGGGAACTCCAACAATAAGAATTTTCATATGTCGATAATTTACTGATTTTTTTCTTTTCTTTTTTACTTATAATTTTTTTTCATAATATGAAGCCTTTAATATAGTGAAATGTGTTAAGCTCTTTTTTGCTTCTGAATTTTGAATTTTGGATTAATGTACCTTTCTATGTTTTGGAGGAATTTGGACATTTTTTGGGTTTCACTATTTTACATTTAACTCTGTGACTCCTTGGGAATTATCCTCATGTGCTAGATCCAACAGGAACAGATCCGGTTTTACTTTTTATGTGGCTATCCAGTTATTCTAATACCACTGATTTAAATCTACCTTTCTTGATGCCAACTTTATCATGCATTACATTTTTATGAAATTACAATTATTTCTGTATTCTCTATTCTATTGGTTTATCTGTTCATGTGCCAATACCACACATTTTTTTTTTAAATTATAGAACTTTTAAATAGGTTTTAATATCTGGTAGGACTAACGCCACCTCCATTACTCTTTTTTTTTAATTTACTATTTTTGATTTACAATGTTCTGGCAATTTCTGTAGTACAGCAAAATGACCCAGTTATACAAATATATGCATTCTTTTTTTAGTGTTTTCCTTGTTATTTTTCCTTGTTTGCTCTTCCAAGATACTTTGTAATTAACTTTTATAATTAAAAACAGGAAAAGGAAAGAAAAATTCAAAATAGAAAAGAAAACGCATGTACCTGGTAGTATTTTTACCATTCTACAAGTTTGATGTGCAATATTTTCATTATTCCTTTCTGAATGTTTTCTTATTTCACTCATGATTTCTTTTTTGACCCAAGGGCCACTTAAACATGTGTTTTAAATTTTAATTATATAAGATTTTTCTTCAAAATTTTAGTTTTTAAAAAATTAACTTCTGGAGTTCCTGTTGTGGCTCAATGGTTAACGAATCCGATTAGGAACCATGAGGTTGTGGGTTCGATCCCTGGCCTTGCTCAGTGGGTTAAGGATTCGGCATTGCCATGAGCTGTGGTGTGGGTTGCGGACGCGGTTCGGATCCCGCATTGCTGTGGCTGTGGTGTAGGCCGGCAGCTATAGCTCCTGTTAGACCCCTAGCCTGGCAACCTCCATATGCTGCAGGTGCGGCCCCAATAAGACAAAAAAAAAAAAAAAAGACAAAAAAAAAAAGAAAAAATTAACTTCTAAGACCTACTTTAGGTTTCAGCTTGTGAAATGGTAATTTCTAGTGAAATCATTCCCTGCCCCAGATGGGCCTTAGTATCACCTGAGGAGGTTTTCCGACAACTAATGCCTAGAACCCACCCCAGACCAATGAAATCATGGGGGCAGAACTCAAACATTTGTATTCCTCAATTTTTTAAGCTTTTTTTTTAGGGCTGCACCTTTGGCATATGGAAGTTCTCAGGCTAGAGGTCGAATCAGAGCTGCAGCTGCCAGCCACAGCCACAGCCACAGCCACAGCAACGCCAGATCCGAGCTGCATCTGTGACCTACACCACAGGTCGCAGCAATGTTGCTGGATCCTTAACCCACTGAGCAAGGCCAGGGATTGAAACTGCAATCCCATGGACACTGGTTGGGTTCGTTACCACTGAGCCACAATGGGAACTCCAAACATTTGTATTTCTGAAGAGCTCCTGGAAGGTTTTAATAGTGTGCCTTGACATAGTATATCATAGAATTTTGTAATGTTCTAGTCAGCTTGAAAGAACTGTGTATTCTTCAGTTTCTGGATATAAGGGTTCTCTAAATGTCCTTTAGATTTAATTTCTTAATTGCATTGTTCAAATGTGGTATATCATCAGTGACTTTTCTATTAATACATAAAACCCAGAATTTTATTTTATTTATTTTTTGGTCTTTTTTGCTTTATTTGGGCCGCACTTGTGGCATGTGGAGGTTCCCAGGCTAGGGGTCTAACAGGAGCTGTAGCTGCCGGCCTTCGCCACAGCCACAGCAACGTGGGATCTGAGTCGCGTCTGCAACCTACACCACAGCTCACGGCAAAGCTGGATCCTTAACCCACTGAAAAGGCCAGGAATCGAACTGGCAACCTTATGGTTCCTAGTTGGATTCGTTAACCACTGAGCCACGATGGGAACTCTAAAACCCAGAATTTTAAAGCCACCCACTCCAGGAGCATGGAATCATCAATTTCATCTTGTAATTGACAGAATCACTTCTCATCTCCCATCTTATACTATTCGAATCATGTAAGTTTAGTGTATGGAGGCTAAAAACTCTGTTTTAATTAATTTAATGTTTTTCAAATATATCGCAACACGCATGTTTAAGAAGTTATAAAATTCATCAAATTCGTTATTCTTTTGTATGCCAGTTACTCCCATGTAGAGGGAATAGCTTTGTTCCATCTCATTTTTTTTTTTTACCTTCAATTTAGACACTCCTGGAATTATTTCATGGTGTCAGTGTTTATTCCTATTTATCCACATGCTGCCATTTTCCTCACCCACTTCTTCTTGAATCTCTGTGCTGGAATGTCTATTTGCAATCAGTGGCATTTCTTTTCCTTTTTATACTCTCCCATGTCATTCCAGTGGCTGAAAAGCCTGAGAACCTTATTTTTATTTATTTTTTATTTTTTAATTTTTTTGTCTTTTTGCCTTTATGTAGAGCTGCTCCCGCGGCATATGGAGGTTCCCAGGCTAGGGGTCTAACAGGAGCTGTAGCCGCTGGCCTTCCCCACAGCCACAGCAACGCGGGATCTGAGCCGCATCTGCAACCTACACCACAGCTCACAGCAACGCCGGATCCTTAACCCACTGAGCAAGGCCAGGGATCGAACCTGCAACCTCATGGTTCTTAGTCGGATTCGTTAACCACTGAGCCACGAAGGGAACTCTGAGAGCCTTATTTTTAAGAATCACTTGCCAGGAAGGTTCTGACTTAGAGTCCACCGATGAGAAAGGTGTAGGAGGTTGGAAAGTTGAAAGGAAGGTACAATTCAGTTGTCATCTGAAAGAAGCCCAGAGAATACTTCCTCAGAATCAGCACCAGCTTCTTGAACCTTCTTCAGACTCTATATTCTACTGCTCGTCTCCATCTTTGGAATGAATTTGCAAGTGTGGCTTTGGCGGTTACTTTCTGTAATTTCCTAATTTCCAGGTTGCAATCCTCACCCTTGAACTTTGTTCTCCTATATCGTACAACAGTTTTTAAGCTACCAAATTTCTTGTATTTAATTACTTGGAATATTCGGAATAATTTCTTTTTTTCCTGACTGGTCCCTGACTACCCCATTTTGAATATTTCCTCCTTAGATAATTTTTCTTTTCCAGAAGTATACATGAAAAAATTTCTAAGTCCCCTTCATTTTGGCTTGCTTGAAAATATTTATATTTCACCCTAATTTATGGATAATAATTTCACCAGGTATAGAGTTCTAGGTTGACCATTACTTTTAGAATTTTGATAATGCTGTTCTACTGTCTATTGGTTCCCATTGCTATTATTGAGAAGTCAGATATTAGTTTACTTCCTATTTTAATGTAGTCCGTATTTTCTTTCTGGCTAATTTAAAAATCTCTTTATTTTGTCTTTTGTGTTTTTAAGTTTCACTAAACTATATTCGGTGTTAATTTATTAAATTTGCATTTATTTGGCTTACTGAATTTAAGGATTACTATCTTTCATCAGTTGTATTTTCTCTTTGAATACTGATTCACCATTTTATTGATTAACTTTTTCTAGAATTCAGACTCTATGCATTTTGTACTTTTTCATACTTTCTTCCATGCTTCTTAATTTGGGGTCACTCTCATATTTTCTGCTTTTTTTCTTCATGGTAGAAATTTGAGTGATTTCTTCAGCTCTGTCATTCATTTTACTAACTCTTTGTCTAATCTTCTGTCTAGCTCACTGACTTTCTAATTTTAGAGACTGTATTTTTCATTTCAAGATGTTCTTCGTAGTTAACTTGCAAAAATGCCTTGTCCCTTCTGACGATGTCTTGTTCCTTTGTCTTATTTTCAATCTTCTCTTTGTTTCTCTTAATACACATAACAATTTCAGATTCTGTTTTTGATAATTTCATCAACTGTAGGTATTAAGAGTCTGACTCTGCAGTTTGTTGTTTCTGTTATCTTGATCACAGTGATTTATTTCCTAATGCTTTTCGTAATTTTTGGCTTTGAATTCATGTTCATTGAAACTTTACCTATAGGGATACTTTGAGATCTGGTTTTATCATTATTACCTTTTTTCTAGCTGCACTTATAGCATATGGAAGTTCCTGGGCTAGGGGTTGAATAGGAGCTTCAGCTGACGCCTACAATGAGATCTAGTCTTAAAGTTTGTTTTCTTCTAGATTGTACTGGGTTTTGGCAGATGCCTGGGCCCTCAAACTTAATTGTTTCAATTTTTTTTTTCAGAACACAGATAACATAGGAATTTGTGCTCTGTATCTATATGAGGATGGGCTTATTGCTAAGAATTTTTCTTCCTCTTCCTTCTCTTCCCTTTCATCTTCTCCCCTCCCCCCTCCCTTCTTTTCTCTTCCCCACCCAATGACCCCAGTTTTAAATTTCTTTCCCTTTTTTCCACTCAGAGCTAGGACAAAGGCAAATATTACACAAACTCTTTTTCTCTGAGGGATAGTTTACCTGCAAGTGAGTTATCCTTTAGAATCCTAGTTTTATAAAAGAGTCTCTAACCTGTTCTTGCATTTAGTTTAATCCCGTTTTGTTTCACTAGTAATACATTTCAACTCAGATCTAGGCTGGAGAGTTTGGAAAAACTCCTCAGGGCAAACACTGGTTCTTAAAATTTCTATCCATAGAATTTATTTATCACTAGCTCAGACTACATTCAAATATAGGTTTTATATTTTACCTGGTATTTGTAATTGTGTTCTCCCCAAGGAATTTTCTACAAATGTTTAGTCTGTTATATGGTCAGAAATATAAGTCAGCAATCATTATTAAAGATGAATTGCCAATCTGTTGTTAAAAGTGTTTGCTATGCTTAATTATAAAAGTATTGCTAATCACAGAGGAAAATTTTAATCTGAGGCTAAAAGTAACAGTGCATCATTTTTATTCCGCATGCCACAAATTTGGCAAATGTGTAGCTAACTTTATTTTTTACAAGCTTATAAATTATTGAAGTATAAGTTGTATTTTATTTTTGTAAACTTAATAGGCGACATTCCTTTTCTACTTCAACGCTAAAGCCACATGGATTTTTAAGCATCTTTACTGCAGTGATTCTTGCTTTTTCTAGCTACGGACGGAGGCAATAAACATCAGTGTTTATAAGTGCTGATAAGATTCTGAATTCTGTTCTGCTCTCATTGTTCCTGCTGTGAAATGATTGCCTATTTTGAAACCACCCAAATAGAGACTGATTGCTGTTATGAACAAAGACTATTCATAGAAATAACCTTCCTTCTCGGCACCATGGGTAGCAATGGTGATGCAAAGCCATATACTGTACTATAAAAGTCAGTCTTGCGGTGAACCCCAGTCATGGGCACTGAGCGTTTCCCTCACTTACTTGTTCATCGTTTAACCACGTAACCTATCAGGCATTCCACTCTGCCTCCTTTTCAGACATAGCTATTTGACATTTCCAGGCAAAACACATCTTCTTTTGCTTGCTATTCATTAGTGTCCATCAAAATACACTTTTTTATATTAAAAAATAAGAATGTGCTGAGATGGAATGCCAGAAACAGGCTGTTTTTCTCGGTAATGGACAAATGGCATCAATGGGCCTTTCCAGGGCTGAACCCCATGTCTTTTAGAAGCTAAATGATTCATCTGACAAGATAATGAATTGGTTGCTTTTTTTTCTGGGAAGATTTGGAAAGAATATTTTTCCCCTGGATAAACAATTTAGAAAATGTTCTGAAAGGATATAAAAAAGAAAGAAAATAAATAAAGCTAGTTTAACAGAAAAGGATTCCAGTCAGAAATTTGGACGTGTAACACTTGGATATCTCGAAAAAAAATCTCCTCCTGGGCTGACATGTATTTGAGATAAGTGTTATTACTGTGGCTAGAAAATTAGTTTTAGGGTCTGTTTAGAATATTTTAGAGTTGGATGAAAAAAACTATCGAAGTGATGTTTGTTTTATGAAATTCACACCTTTATAATCATAACGTCAGCTTTACTCACCTCTTCTTTTTGTGTTTCTATTAAAGAGCTAAATAGACATGGTATGTGAATTTGGCTTAAGCATCCATACTCTTTTATCCTAACAAAGCAATACTTGAGACAAGGGACTATTTTATAAACAATCTACCCAATTTTGTAAACAGTTAACAGTAGAATTTCTGTTCTGTGGCAAGATGAAAATGGTCATTGTTATGTATACCCAAGGGTACCAAGGCTCTGTGTTAGAGTTTTGGGTAAGGCTGGGCTGGGTGATATCTTACTCAGATTGGGCTTCTATAACAAATACACTGAACTGTGATGCTAAACACTAGAAATTCATTTCTCTCAGTTCTGGAGGGTCTCTGGAAGCCTGAGATCATAGACGGGTTCTGGTGAGGGCCCTCTTCTGCTTTGTAGGATTCTTATTGTATCCTCACATGGTGAAAAGAGGGCAAGAGAGCTCTCTGGGGTAGGCTGCTACCTTTAAGAAGGGCACTAAGTCCATTCATGAGAGGTCTGCACTAATGACCTCAATTACCTCCCAAAGGACCCATCTGCTAGTGCTGTCACATTGAGGGTTAGAACTTCCACATATGGATTTTGAGGGAACACAAACACTCAGTCCATTGCAGGGCAGATGAAAGGACTGTGTGAAATGGTGAGAAAAGACTGCATTTCAGCATCTGAAAGACCAGAGCTTGTACAGTTTCACTTCCCTTATGTGAGTAATGGAAATGGTGTGGTGGTTATTTTTATGTGTCAACTTCACTGGGGCATAGGGCCCCCAGCTATTTGGTCAAAAGTTTTTCTGGATGTGTCTGTGAGGGTGGTTTTGGATGACATGAACATCTGAATCTGCTAAGTAACTCAGATCGCCCTCCCTAATGTAAGTGGCCCTCATCCCAACAGTTGTAGTAGTTCTATCTGTAGAAAATAAAAGGCTGATCCTTCCATGAGTGAGAAGGAATTCCTCCCGCCTGACAGGGCTGGGACATGATCTCTTGCTGCCTCCAGACTCCAACGGAAATATTGTCTCTCCTTGGATCTTGAACTTGCCAGCTTTCGAGTTGGAATGACTCCGCCAGTCCTCCTGTTTTTGAGACTTTCAGACTCAAACTGGAACTATATCATTGGCTCTCCTGGGTTTCTAGTTCGCTGACTGAAGATCTTGGGACTTCCCAGCCTCCATAATCTTGTGAGCCAATTCCTTAATATAAACTCCGTTTTATATATATATATATATACATATATACACACACACACACACACACACACACACACACACATATAATCTTGTTGTTAAAAAATATATCCTGTTGTCATATCTATATCTACAACTTTATCTATATCTGTATCCTGTTGATTCTCTTGGTATCTACCTGTATCTTATGCTGAATGTGACAGAAACTAAAGGTATAATCAATAATATCACCCTGAACTTCATACACAGACAGCAAAATACACCACATGCCTTCTCCCCAATGAGCCTAGACACATAATTCCTATTCAACCAAGGGCTTAGGCCAGAGGATAATGTAAATGCACTTAAAATGGAAAAAAAAACTCTACTTTTAAATTTTATTTATTAGTAATCTTTTTTAAATTCAAAAAGTTGAGGTAAGAATCAGTCACTCACACAGCATCTATATTTAGTGCCTACAATTAATCAAATCCTTGATGTTTTTCAAGGAGAAAAAGCTTTTTAAAGCGTGGCCTTGCTCATGATTAAAGTTGTTGATTTTTAGTGACTGTAGCTACCCAAATCATTTTTACTTAATGAGAGGATTACGAAATAACACTTTTAATAGCAAGTTCTTTTAACACTGATATTTTCTACTGATGTCTAAAAACTATTCTTTAGTATTCTAGATGTGGTACTATTGATGTCCATGCAATCAAAATAGGAAGGCTTTGGTAAGTCTGACATGGAACATTACGATTCTCAGCTATTAGTCAAAAGTGACCCTGGAACTTTCAGTGATCATTTTATTTTTTATTTTTAAATGTTTTTGGCTGGAACTGTGTCATGTGGAAGTTTCCTGGGCCAGGGATTGATCCTGTGCCACCGTACTAGTTAGAGCCGCAGCAGCAACAATGCCAGGTCCTTAGTCCACTGAACCACAAGGGAACAACACCTCAGTGACCCTTTTATGTTGCTCCTTCAGTGCAGCTGTTTCTCTCTCAATCCTGAGGAGAAGTTGGCCAGCCATAAAGCAGACACTTGAACGGAACTTGGGTCTACTCAGTGTGTCAATCATTTTCCAGTGTCTTTGTTGCCTACATTACAAAAAAATAATGAATTATCGCAGAGAATAATCAATTCTGGGGTACAAGTGTCTGAAATACAGTTGATATGACGGAACAGAGAGAAGAAGGTAGGTGAGTTGTGTGCTGGGACAGGACAAGTTAAAAACAGGTGGGAGACAGATAAAGCCATGTCAAAAAGAGTTTGGTGTTTTTGAGATATGACCCACTTTCTGGGTAATTCGGATGTTTCTATTTTCATATTTCAGAAGAGTGAAAGTACTATACTGGGTTAAGAGGTATACATCTCTAAAAATGTCAGTTACAGCTTCTACTTCAGCTCTTTGAAAACCTACCTATCACCAGAAATTAAATGTACTACCAGAAATTACCAGAAATTAAATATATTAAAGTAAGCGCTAGAAAGAGAGATCAGAAAAGGTTCAGCTGCTGATCAAGAGTGAGTGTACTGGTGGAAGGGAGGAAAAAGTTCCTCTCAGGGATTTGAGTCTTTTGCAGTCTGATCTTGGCAGAGCTGACCTTCTGACTATAGGCAAACTAATTAACCTCTTTGTGCCTTTGCTTCTTGTCTGTGGAGTCAAGATAACAGTGACTCAGTAATGGGACTGTAAATCATCTGTAAACACCAGCAGTTATAGAAATAATATACACAATCACCCTAGTTGTAAGAGTCTGATCTTGACTTCAGAGTTTAAATATCTTTTCTTTGTCTAAATAATATGTCAGATTTAATTTTTGTCAAACTGTCTTTGTGTGTGTGTGTGTGTGTAGTAGAGTGAGCTTGTGTTTGTTTTCATATACAATCAGATGTGTGCTTATTGAAAATGCACTCTGGAGTTCCTGTCGTGGCTCAGTGGTTAACGAATCCGATTAGGAACCATGAGGTTGTGGGTTCGATCCCTGGCCTTGCTCAGTGGGTTAAGGATTCGGCATTGCCGTGAGCTGTGGTGTAGGTTGCAGACGTGGCTCTGATCCCACGTTGCTGTGGCTGTGGCAAAGGCCGGCGGCTACAGCTCCTGTTAGACCCCAAGCCTGGGAACCTCCATATGCTGCGGGTGCGGCCCTAGATAAGGCAAAAAAGCAATAAAAAAAAAAGAAAATGCACTCTTTCTGATGCCTGTTGTTCAAAGGTCCTAAATTATCATGGGAACACCTATTGGCAGCACATAGTAGAGCTGCTGAAAGAGCAATGGGGATGGGGGGTTGGGGGGTTGGGGGGGAGGAATAAATACTTTTATAAATTTTATAAATGGCAATTCTTCTTGCTTGTTAAATAAGAAAAGTGCGCTTGATAACTCTAGTCAAGCAATTCAAATTGGACCTGCAGGCACGTATTAACCTGCCAAGAGGTGTCAAAATAAAGGGGCTCCGAGTTGAGTTTTATTGTGGATTCACCAATTCACACTGAAATTGCCACCTCCTTTGGATGTTTCCAGTAATTTTGTAAGAAGTATTTATATAACTGTATTCCTTCAGTGGCATAAACATGATCTGTTTCTGTAATTATTCTTGGTTATCATAACACACTTTCTTTCTTTCTTTAGCAGATGAAAGGAAATAATAATCAATCTTCTGGAACAATAAACCATCTACAGAATTGGAATAGCTATTTCTTGGTGAATTCAGAGAAGAATCTTACATTCTCTTTGATTCCTTTTTAAAAAATCCACGTCTAGTAAATATGTAGGCTGTTTCAAGATGCTATTCGTGACTGGGACACATCACTGTAGTTTTTGCTGCTGTGCTTCTGCTTATGGCCAAGCTGCCTAGAGTCCTGGTTAGTGGCCCTGACAAGCTGGTAAGGAACAGTGAACTGGACAGAAACAACTTTTTAATTCCAGCCCAGTTCCCATGTGTTATGTGATGACTGCAGTTCTCCTGACGTTTGCTCAGCTAAAGTAGGGGAGGGGATAGCTGAGTTTTTCAGTGCGGCATTATGTATTTTACCAAACTCTCACCTGACCAGGCCTTCTTTCCCAGACTCCACTTCCTTCTGCTCTGGCTTTGTTCCCGCTGATTCTGCAAGATTTGGAGAATCAGGGTTTGTGGTCTGATCTCTGAGTGCATTTTTCTCGGAGATTTTATCTATGGAAAGGAAATAGCATATAGGTAGAAGAATATATGCCACTATTAGTACAACTATATTAGACAACATAAGTTACAGAGATGATTCTAGTTTTTCCAGAAGAGTCTTCCCAGGAATACCTGCCCTAAGAGTCCTGCTAAATAACCTAGGACCTTGTGCAGGAGTTAACCTGCAGACAGGTACAGACTGATGAAAATATATACTTAAATTTAGTGTATTATGAAACAAAAAGTTCACACTGTATATTTCTTTTTGATATTAGCAAAGCAGAGATTAATTAGGTATTACCGTTCGAAAGGCATTTTTATTTCTGCTAAATTATTCATAATTTATGGCTGAAGTTGATGCATCATAAAATAAAGAAAAATAGGTAGAAATGATATTGTCAACATCAATTTATTTTTATTTTATTTTATTTTTTGTCTTTTTACCTTATCTAGGGCCACACCCGCGGCATATGGAGGTTCCCAGGCTAGGAGTCTAACAGGAGCTGTAGCTGCCAGCCTTCGCCACAGTCACAGCAACGCGGGATCCGAGCCACGTCTGCAACCTACACCACAGCTCAGGGCAACGCCGGATCCTTAACCCACTGAGCAAGGCCAGGGATCGAACCCGCAACCTCATGGTTCCTAGTCGGATTCGTTAACCACTGAGCCACGATGGGAACTCTAGCAACATCGTTTTAGAATTTTACATTATAATTTTATTTTTTGATAAAAATTTTTGGTTTTGGTTTTGGTTTGATCATCTTCAGCTGTGACCTTTTTTCTGAAGAAGCAATGCAAACTAATATGTACTAGCTTCATTTGCATCCAGAAATTAAATTTTTCTTCAAGCCTGCAAATACAATTTCCAATTAATATAAATTGTAATATACCCAGAGAATAATCAATTCACTGGTAAATATTTGTATTTTCTAGATGATATTAATGAAAGGAAATTACTTAATATAAAAAGAAAATATTGAGGGAGCAAAGGAATACAATAAATACAATTTAATTCACTATCCGAAGTTTCTAATGTATTTTTAATTGGATGTACTATACTTAGAAATTGCAATCAAGGCCCAAATCATAATTCTTATTTCACTGTAATACATTATAGTTTGAAAAACTTATGCTAACACAGTATAGAAAACGTGGATTTGCAAAACTGATAAGTCAGGGGATGATCACTTTACAAAATCTATCACCATCCAAATACTTTAATATGAAAATTTCTGTGATCCATTTAAAAATGTTTCTATGTACTAAACTTTTTTGTTGGTTTGTTTGTTTGTTTGCCTTTTCTAGGGCCGCACCTGCGGAATAAAGAGGTTCCCAGGCTAGGGGTCTAACAGGAGCTGTAGCCGAGGTTCCCAGGCTAGGGGTCCAACAGGAGCTGTAGCCGCTGGCCTTCGCCACAGCCACAGCAACGCGGGATCCGAGCTACGTCTGCAACATACACCACAGCTCACGGCAACGCCGGATCCTTAACCCACTGAGCAAGGCCAGGGATCGAACCCACAACCTCATGGTTCCTAGTCGGATTTGTTAACCACTGAGCCACGACGGGAACTCCCTATGTACTAAACTTTTCGTGAACATGTTTCAAGGATAAAGTTGAGTCACTACTTGCAGTTAAAAATTATGAAAAAGAAAGCTTAAGCCCCTGGGTTTCCCAAGATGGTTTTCTTCATTATGCATCTCTTATCTACCTTTATTTTGGAATTATAAAGTAATTTTGGCTGGAAGATAAGAAACACACTTTTCATAGGTCATTTTGTATGAAGAGACTTTTGATACAAATAAGAGAAAAATCTATTTTCCCTGTGTATTTAGGTCAAGCCATATTTTTGCATTTTTTTAAATCTAGCCTCTTAAAAAGTCGCTTTTTTTTCATATTACTGACATTGTGCCTTGTATTTCTGCCTAAGAAAGTGTTAGCCAAATCTTTTTCCTCTATCCACAAATACAGAGGCCAGTTGCTGTAAGATATTTTAAAGCAGAGTTCTTAACCTCTGGCCATGGGTGTTCAGTACATTCATGGATTGGAACTCTTGAGACTGTATGTTGTATATGAATTTTTACATGGAGAGTATCTAGGGTTAACATGAGCTTCTCAAGGGAGTCTGGATCAAAAAAGGGCTGTGAACCCTTTTGTGCATATGCATGTTTCTAGGGAACACGTCCCCAAAAGAATATTAGCATTGAAATAAAACATGAAAAATGAGTAAAAGAATTGAGGAAAAAAAACCCTCCTGAATATAAAATAGGAGAATCTGTAAAACAGAATATTCCTTAAGAGGCTTTTAGGGACCGTTTCTTATAGAAGCACATGGGTATAAGCTACAGCATAATATTCCATCGCTCATTCAAGCCAAAGCAAACATGTTACATTCGCAGTGTTATTTTTCTGCTAGTACCAATGACATGACTAACTGTTCTGCAATAGTTCTTTTTCCCTTTCCCATAAAGAATTTTTGTTTATTTTCATAACATTTGGATTAAACTAACTCTAAGTAGATCTTCACACTTACCGGGTCTCCTCTAGACATTACCTAGCCCTTTCAAGATGATTCTACCTCTATTATGACAAATCTAGGCGATTTAGAAATTAATTAACAGCCTAATTTGCTTTGTGGATAAGCATTTTAATTACAAAATAAATGCTCAGTCATAGCTTGTTGATGATGAAGATGATAAACCAGTTATTTTCCATTTTTGGATTCAACACAGACATACTCATGAGGGCTTAAAACAAAAGCATCTCCATCAACTATAGTCAGTGTGGGTGTCTTTTTTTTTTTTTTAAATCCATGCAGCATGTTATTTGTTTGTGGGAACAGATGGTCAGATTGTTTGCACCATCCTCATCATGAAAGCGAGATCTACAATACATGTCCAATCTTGCTTTGGCATCTGGGTAAAGTTTTGTGAACTGTGCATTATACTTCTTTCCAGCTTCACACGCGGACAGCGGATCCCCTCTTTTGTAGCTCCCCAATGAATAGAGTTAAGTCTTTCTGCCAACCGTGCTCTTTGCATGTTGTGTAGCAATCCCCAGATCCCACTAGTTCACTGGGTCATATTCTGCCCTGGAATATGTACCCCTGGCAGCTATCAAAGCGTTTTGATATGGTTGCTTTTATTGAATGTGCAAGAGTGAGAATTGAGTTTGCTATCCACACACCTGGCTTATTCTGTCTCCAGCCTGGCAGCATCTAACTCTGGGCTTCTGTAATACATTTCCAAACTGTTTGACCTTCTGGTAGCAGGGCACGGTGGAGCCCTGCACAGGTGTTCAACATCTGCTTCCCTTTCCAAGAGAAGAAATAATGATGTAGAAAGCCATTAACCTTTCATATTTTATCAGTGGCACTAAATAATTGCTGGAAAAGGGGGATTCAAAGAAAGAACCTAATTTGGAAATAAGGTTGTTAATGAGACATTGGTTCAATTGGCTTTTTTTTTGGGTGACTATAAAAAGGAGACCCGAAAATGCTTTCATTGGTTGGAATATTTGATGCAGGTGATGATATCACTTAGTTAAGTTTCTAGCTCTTTTTTTTGGCCATGCCCACACCCCCATGTGGAAGTTCCTGAGGCAGGGATACAACCCACCCATGTCACAGCAGTGACCTGAGCCACTGCAGTGACAACACAAGATCCTTAACCTGTTGCACTGCAGAGAATTCCAACTCTTAAGGCACCAAATACATTGTGGGATCTGTCTCAAAAACCAGTTCCCTTTTATTAGATACCAATAATACCTGAGTGCTAGATGTTAAATGAATTAATGAAGACTAACTCTGAGGACTTTGATTAGATGCATAAATGGTACTATTATTTTCATCTTAATGAATAAATATTGGGAGTTAAAATAATAACACAAGTTTGAAGAAGTGTATGATTAGTGATTATTTTCTGGCATCCAAGATTGTATTTTTGACTCAGCTTGTGGTTAATTTTGTATTTGCTAGACTACAAAAGTGTTCTTAGAATAACTTTAATTATAATACTTTTATCACACTTGAAATTTTATTACATCTGTGTAGATTGAAAAATGACACGGAGGAAGTTGACAAACATTATAGCAATGCATATAGAGTGGGATCTTATGGAGTGCCTTAAAATGTCACAGAAAAAAAGCATGGAGTACTTTATATTAAGAAGTGCTCATGCAATGTATAAAAATCTAGAGGAAAGGAATCAGAGTAGGTGAGAATTATGGAAACCATCCTATCAGAGGAATGGTTCAGGAACTTATGTTCTTCAGCTAAAATATCGAAGACTAACTAGCAACCTAGCAGTTATTTCAAATTCTTTGAAGGGCTATTATACAGAAAAAAAATAGGTTTATTTCACCCATGCCAGAAGTCAGGAGAGGGACACATCACTGGGATTTAAAAAGAAGCAAACAAACCAAATCCCAAACATTCTAACAACTAAATCTGTCTAACAGTGAAACATACAGCTTTGTGAGGCAGTGAAAGCCCCCTTGCTGGAGGGGTACAGGCAGAAGCCTGTGCCAAGAAAGGTAAAATGTAGTCCTTGATTCTGGTCAGAGGTTAGAGTCCCTCTAGGCAGACTTAACATGCTAAAAAGTCCTGAGGGAATTTTTACATTTGGGCATGTTTTTGCTTTAAGATGCATCATCACAAATAAAGAAATGAATAACAACAAACAAAAGAATACAGACCCATCAAAGAAAGCTTTGGTACTGTGTTAAGACCAAGGAATCCTGTCCTCTCTTAATGTAATGCTTGGTTTCAGGGACTTTTTTTTGTTGGGAATAATTCATCTAGAAAACACATTTTACATACAGGTATTAAGGAATGTGGTGAGTTACTGGTGCTGAGTACTGAACAGAGAGCTCTAATCCTTAACGTCACTAATTCTCTGGGTGACTCTGGCTAAGTCGCTTTTCTATAACAGTTTCCTCATCCATAAAATGAGAAAGACTTTTGTCATGGGGATTTCTGTGAGGATTAGATAAAGACTCCATTAGAGAAAAACGTAATATAAACACAAAATGTTCCACCAGTCAGACTGGGGTAAATTTAAATTGTCTTTTTTTTTTTTAAAGATATGTTAACTCTTTCAGGTCTGCATAGCACTGATGTATGTGGGACATTCAGGAGCTTCTATTTACTTAAAGGGGTTCCAGGGATCAGGAAAGCACAATGTAATTTCCTACAAATCAGCAGAAAGAAACCTAAAAACATAAAGTTTAATGTAATTAAATCATGCAAATATATTTAAATCATGCAAACTACAAAAAAAATGGATTTTATCCCCCCCTGCCAAAAAAAAAAAAAGAAGTGAAAACATCCATTCTATCCATATTGGTTAGGGTATCAAGTTTTTAGTTTAAAAAATTGGTGGAAATTGGGAGTTTCTGTCGTGGCTCTGTGGGTTAAGGATCCAGTGTAATCTCTATGAGGATGTAGGTTCAATCCCTGGCCTTCCTCAGTGGGTTAAGGACCTAGTGTTGCCACAAGCTGTGGTGTAGGTCTCAGATGTGGCTCAAATGCCATTGCTGTTGATGTGACTGTGGTGTAGGCCAGCAGCTGCAGCTCTGATTCGATCCCTAGACTGGGCACTTCCTATGTGACAGGTGTGGCCATAGAAAGAAAAAAAATTGTCCCAAATGGAGGAATTTTGTGAGTCTGGTCTTCTCTGTGCTATTTAAAACAGAGTGTGATTTCTCTGTCTACCTTCTCCTTTTAGCTGGTATAGCTCTCTGCACCTCTGGTGTATCACATGCAGGGGTGGTTTCTTCATGTCAGCTGGGCACTGACATGAAGGAGGTATGGCTGGTGATTGAGGTGGTGGTGTGGAACGGAGACAAAGGTTGTTATCTAAGTTGGGCAGATGCTCTCTCTGGAATGCGGACTGGGCAATGGGCAGCTGGGAGTGAGAGCTATCCAGAGTAGCTATGCAGAGAGAAAACAGCAGTCTTGAGAAATGAAGCCATATTGATTATGGGCAAGTCAGAGGAAGTAATTCTCTCCTCAAAGCTGCCTCTGTCCTCTGAATGGGTTTTCAATTCCAGTTATCTACAAGTTTTCTTACCATAAGCACTTGCTACAGAAGGTGCCCTGATTGTGTCTTTGTCCCTTGACAACCCAGCATGATTAGGGATTTCCTTAATCGTTTCAAACTCATTTCAAACTATGGAGCACATGATAGTTATCTCTTTTTCTAGACTAAGCTTTCACAAATTTCACATCCCATGTTTATTCTTTTCTGATTTCTTCCATTCATCATATTAGATATCATTTTTGAAAGAGTATTTATTATTGAGTTGTGTCATTCTAATTGTATACTACATAAGAGTATTTCTTTCTGGATGAAGCAGAGAAATATGCTTGAGTAATTTTGATAAAAAGTTAAATTCTCTTTTTGTTGTATTTCCTATATTCCCATCTCACCCTTTGACTGATGGATAGGACTGACAGTCACAGAGAGTGGAT
Source organism: Catagonus wagneri (assembly GCA_004024745.2). NCBI lineage: Eukaryota > Metazoa > Chordata > Mammalia > Artiodactyla > Tayassuidae > Catagonus > Catagonus wagneri. The sequence goes on from PVHT021183585.1 coordinate 6,972,311, forward strand.
TATAATAGTAAAACTAGCCGCAGTAGTTCCTCTCAAGCTTGCCAGTCAAACTCTTTGCTTTTACATAGGGAAGTTTTTAATGATACTTGTAAATTAAATTTCAGTAGATAATCTGTCTATTTTCCTATTCCACATAAGACAAATTTAATAATGTTAAGTGCCATGGCCAAGACCTAAAGGGTAGTTTCTTGTTTAAACAAGCTAGGATTTTCCTTCCTTTTCTCTGTCTGTATTTAAAAAATGACTATATTTTTCTTAAAATGGCAAAAAATACAAACACGTGGAGACTAAACAACATGCTACTAAACAACCAATGGATCACTGAAGAAATCAAAGAGGAAATTAAAAAATACCTAGAAGCAAATGACAACAAAGACACGTTACTCCAAAACCTCTGGGATACAGCAAAAGCATTTCTAAGAGGAAAGTTTATAGCAATACAAGCCTACCTCAGGAAACAAGAAAAAGTTCAAATAAACAACCTAACTTTACATCTAAAGCAGCTCCCTGGCTTCAGACTATACTACAAAGCTACAGTCGTCAAAACCTTATGGTGCTGGCACAAAGACAGAACTATAGATCAGTGGAACAGGATAGAAAGCCCAGAATTAAATGCACGCATCTATAGTCAGCTAATCTGTGACAAAGGAGGCAAGAATATGCATTGGAGAAAAGACAGCCTCTTCAAGTGGTGCTGGGAAAACTGGACAGCTACATGTAAAAAAATGAAACTAGAACACTTCCTAACACCATGCACAAAAATAAACTAAAAATGGATTAAAGATCTAGATATAAGACCAGATACTATAAAACTCTCAGAGGAAAACATAGGCCAAACACTCTCTGACGTAAATGACAGCAACATCTTCTCAGATCCATGTGTCAGAGTAAGGACAATAAAAAGAAAAATAAACAAATGGGACTTAATTAAACTTCAAAGTTTCTGCACAACAAAGGAAACCCTAAACAAAACAAAAAGACAACCCACAGAATGGGAGAAAATATTTGCAAATGAATCGACTGACAAGGGATTAATCTCCAAAATTTACAAACACTTCCTACAGCTCAATACCAAAAAAACAGACAACCCCATCGAAAAATGGGCAGAAGATCTAAACAGACAGTTCTCCAAAGAAGACATACAGATGGCCAAAAAACACATGAAAAGATGTGGAAAAGATGTTCAACATCACTCATTATTAGAGAAATGCAAATCAAAACCATTATGAGGTACCACCTTACACCGGCCAGAATGGCCATCATCAAAAAGTCTACAAACAATACGTTCTGGAGAGGGTGTGGAGAAAAAGGATCCCTATTACACTGTTGATGGGAATGCAAATTGGTGCAACCACTAAAAATAGAAATACCATTTGATCCAGCAATCCCACTCTTGGGCATCTATCCAGAGGAAACCATGACTTGAAAAGACACATGTACTCCATGTTCATTGCAGCAGTCTATGCAATAGCCAAGTCATTGAAACAACCTAAATGCCCATTGACAAGCTATGGTACATACACACAATGGAATATTACTCAGCCGTTAAAAGTAACGAAATAACATTTATAGCAACATGGATAGATCTAGAAATTATCGTGTGAAGTGAAACCAGTCAGACAATTAGACAGCAACATCCAGCGCTACCACTTACAGGTGGAAACTGAAAAGACACAATGAATTTCTTTGCAGAACAGATAATGACTCACAGACTTTGGAAAACCTATGGTTTCCAAATAAGACAATCTGGGGGATGGGGGGATGCACTGAGGGTTTGGGATGGAAATGCTTTCAAATTGAGTTGTGATGATTTTTGTACACCTATAATTGTAATAAAATTCATTAAGCAATGGAAAAAAATACCAAAAACAACAACAATAAAAAATTACTATGTTTTTTCTTAATGGAGTTTTAGCTCTTGAGCAGTTTAATGGTCTCTGGATTCCTGTTTAAACTAAGTTGGCTGAGATGCAGGCTGGGTCGTTTTGGGTGGATGGTGGGGGACTGGTGGGGCTTGGGAGGCTTCTGCTGACCTGGAAATTTTCTGTACTTGGAATGCTGGCATCTTGGCTGTGGAGAGCTCTATTTGGCCCAGAAGGTCCAGGGAGGACCCCACCTGTAGTCTGTTTGCCACACCAAGTCTGGGCTGGAGTGAAGAGGAAGGAAAGAGTAAGGGGATAAAAAAGCCCTCTTGTCTAGGGCTGCTAAAGTTTACAAATTCGAACAATGTGGAGTACTGACCTGTTGTTGGTAAGGGTCACAGATTGGTAGTCTGGGGTAAGTATTGTAACTGAGCAGGAACCTATAGGGCCTTCCTGGGACAGACTCTGCTCCTACTGCCCATGTCCTCCACCTGCCTCTTGTCTATAGAAACACTCTAGCCTTCCAAGCCTTTCCTGAGTTCCAGAGAGCAAATTTAATCAGAGAAGTGAGAAAATTCAGCAAGAAAGGAAAACAGTCAAGCAAGATAAAATAATAATAGTTTCGCCATTAAGCAAGGTCAAAGACTTTTATTTCCTCTTCCAGGGCTATTGATAATATTCTGAGCCATAACCTTTGAATGGTTTTGCAGATACTGAAATCACCACCAGGTGAGAGAAGTTAACTGTATGCTGCCTACAAGCATGTAGACTCCAGACCTACTGATCATGTTTGACTCCTGATTACCTCACCACCAACCAATCAGAAGAATATCCACAGGCTGTTCACACACGGCAGCACAACCCCTATCCCTCACTGTATCTTTAAAAACCTTTTGCTGAAAGCCTTTGGGGAGCTTGGGTCTTTTAAGCACTAGCTGCCCTGGACTCCCCGCTTGGTGCCCTGCAATAAAACCTGCACTGTCCTTCACTGCGACCCCACGTCAGGAGACTAGCTTTACTGTACCAGGGCAAGCAGACCCAAGTTTGGTTTGGTAATAATATGACAAGAATTCAGTTTTTCTTTCAGTGATTAAAAAAGAGAATATTTAAAACATTAGAAAGTCAACATTCAAAAACTTGGAAATCTCAAGTTAAAATTTGTATTTGCAATCTCTCTAGACTGAAGATGGAATGCCTGGCAGCACTTGACCTCATTCCCACATGGCGGTGATTAGTAGACACTGAATGACCTCTGGGCTCTTTAGACAGGGCATACATGATCCTCATTTATGCTATTTGATTTCTATCAACACTGGAATTTACCACCTCTAATGCTAAGTGATTTACCTATGTTAATTAAATTCAAACCCACAACCTAGAGATGACGGTATTTTCCTTATTTTATACGTGAGTAAACTGAGACTCAGAATTAAATATCCTGATGAGGTCATACAAAAATAGTAAACAGTACAGTTATAATTTGAATTCTTGGGTGTCAAACTCTAAAACCTGTACTCTGGTTTTAGTTTAAAATGCTGTCTTTAGTATTAATTGCATGATTATTTAGACTTAAAGTTTCTTTTTTTTTTTTATTGTGACTCTTTAAAGGATGGAATATTTTAAAGCTGTATGTGTCAGGTTTCTATTACTGTAGCAAATCACCACAAACTGTAGTTGTGTAAGTCAGAAGTCTAAGACAGGCAGCAATCCTTTTAGAGGCTTTGGGAGAGAATCCATCTGCTCATATTTTCCAGCTTGTAAAGGCTACCTGAACTGCCTGGTTCATAGTCTCTTCCCCTATCTTCAGAATTCAGCAGTCTTACCTCTGCTTCCATCATTCCATCTGCCTTTTCTGCCTTTTTTATAAAGCAATCTTCTTATAAAGACTATTTCACTGCATCGAGGCCCCTTGGATAATCCAGTATCATCTTCCCATCTCAAGACCCTTAATAATGTCAGGAAATTTTTTTTTATGTGAGGTAACAAATTCATAGGTTTAGGGGGTTAGGGTATGGATATATTTGAGGGGGTACTATTCAGCCTACTATGCCATACCAGTTATGGGAACCTAACTTTGATCCACTTCCAAACAAGCAAAGTAACTTTACAGCATCATAAATCACTAGATGAGTCATTTACATATCCTCTGCTGGTACCAAATCGTTTGTTTAAAAAAGCACTTAATGTAATATAAGTGAAGTGGAAGTCTAAGAAAGATGATTTTAATCAAAAGAGGACTTTAGTACGTTATCTTTATTTGAATCCAAAATGCGTTGCATTCTTCATTTCCATGGCAGATATAAATTAAACCATGCTCTGCAGAAGATAAGAGTTCTATAATCAGAAATCAACATCTGCAGATATTATGACATTGCACCTGCATGTTTTGAAGTGAAGAACACAAAAATACCAAGCATGTATAAGAGGCTATCTTTAAACACTAATAATTTTGCTTTTTCAAAACAAAATATCTTAAATATAACTGTTATCCCTATTAAAGTTTTTGAAGACATGCTAAGCCTGCAAATTTAAATGAAATGATTTTTTCCTTCCCACTCAAATAGCTCCTCTGTTAAATGAAGCTTCCACAAAAGAGTTTTTATTACCAGCCCTGAAAAACTAAGCTTACAATTACACTTTGAAAAAATATAACAAAAATTAGAATAAACCTTATAATCCCAAAGATTTGATCCTTGGTTACCTGCCATTAAGGTTGTGTTTTTATGTGAAAACTATAGATTTGAAACCATTACTATTATAAAATAACTCCTAGTATTAAAATAATGTCAAAAAATAAAAACATTTAGTAATAAATCTGACCCAGGGGACTTATAAACTGAGAACTATAAAATATTGATAAAGGAAACTGAAGATAATTCTAAGAAATGGAAAAAAATCCCATGCTCTTGGACTGAAAGAATTAATATTGTTAAAATGGCCATACTAAGCAAAGCAATCTACAGATATAATGTGATCCCTATCAAATTACTCATGACATTTTTCATGCAACTAGAATAAATAACCCTAAAATTTATATGGAACCATAAAAGACCTAGAATTGCCAAAGCAATCCTGAGGACAAAGAACAAAGCTAGAACATAACCTTCCTAGACTTCAGACAATACTACAAACCTACAGTAATCAAAACGGCATTGTAATGGCACAGAAAACAGACATAACAGATCAATGGAACAGACTAGAGAGCACAGAAATAAACCCAGAACTTACATTCAATTCATCTTTCGCAAAGAAGACAAGAATATACAATGGAGAAAAGACTGTCTCTTCAGCAGGTGGTGTTGCGAAAGCTAGATAGCCACATGTAAATCAATGAACTTAAAGCATACCCCTACACTATATACAAAAATAAACTCAAAATACTTAAAGATTTACATTTTGTAAGACCTGAAATCATAAAATTGCAAGATGAGAACATAACCAAACATTTATCTGACATAAATCACACCAATGTTTTCTTAGATTAGTCTTCCAAAATAATAGAAATGAAAGCAAAAATAAACACGAGACCTAATTAAAGTTGTAAGGCTAATGAAAACAATAAAAAACATTATAAAAAAAGTTGTAAGATTTTGCACAGCAAAGGAAACTCTAAACATAACAAAAATACAACCTACTGACTGGGAGAAAGTATTTGCAAATGATATGACCAACAAGGGCTTAATTTCTAAAATATACAAATAGCTCCTGCAACTTAATAACAAGAAAAACAAACAATCCAATAAAAAATGGGCAGAATAGAGACAGATGGCCAGCAGCCACATGAAAAGATGCTCAACATTGGTAGTTATTAGAGAAATTCAAATCAGAACTATAATGAAGTACTACCTCATACGAGTCAGAATGACCATCATTAAAAAGTCTGCAAATAACAAATGTTGGAGAGAGTGTGGAGAAACCAGAACCTACCTACACTGTTGGGGGAATGTAAATTAGTGCAGCCACCATGGAACAAAATATGGAGCTTCCTTAAAAAAAAAAAAAAATAGAGTTGCCATATCCTACTCATCAGCACATATCCAGAGAAAATTTTATTTAAAAAAGACACATGCCCTCCAATGTTCATAGCAGCACTTATTTACAATAGCCAGGATATAGAAGCAACATAAAGGTCCACTGAAAGATGGATGGATAAAGAAGATGTGGTACATATATATACAATGGAAAGCTACTCAGCCATAAAAATATTGCAATTATGCCATTTGTAGCAACATGGATAGATCTAGAAATTATCATAAGAAGTGAAGTCAGAAAGAGAAAGATAAATATGATATGATACCACTTATTTGTGGAATCTAAAATATGATACACATGAACTTATTTATGAAATAGAAACAGACTCATAGACATAGAAAACAAACTTAAGTTTACCAAAGGGTGAAGGGTTTGGGGGAGAGATAAATTAGGAGTTCGGGATTAGCAGATACTACCATATATAAAATAGATAAATAATAAGGTCCTACTGTAAAGTGCAGGGAACTATGTTCAATATCCCGTGATAAACCACAGTGGAAAAGAATATGAAGAAGAATATGCATGTATATATGTATATCTGAATCATTATGCTATATCCCAGAAACTAGCATAACATTGTTAATCAACTATACTTTAATAAAAATTAAAATAACTCACTATAAAAGAAAATTACAATTTGAAGTATCTTGACAGTTCTGTGAGTTTTTTTTTCTTTCCCTTGACCTATGTAGATTTGATTTCTGCTGTAGGGTGTTTCTCTCTTCCTCAATACTTCCATTTGTTAATCACAGTTCATTGTATGCAATGAAATTTCTCATATGATCTACAGAAGAATCTTCTACTTCTTTTGAAAAAACTGAAGGTTAAATAATATTCTTCAATTCTCGATAAAAAGAGGTCAACACACTTTTTATTATGACCTCTTGCTGTCTGAGTCTACTATCTGTGGAAATTTTATATAATCAAACGTTTACCATCAATGGAGCTGCTTCTCTCCATTATGAAATGCTTCCCTCTTTCAATGAAACGTCATAGTAAATATTTTAAATCAGATAATTCAACAATTGAAGAACCTAGCTTTAGTAATCATTTAGCAGGCGATATTAAACTGCATTCATGTTGAAAAATTTATTGCAGAACATTTTACTTTTTTTTTCTTTCTCCTCAGGCAAGTACATGCTGATGGTTTGGAAGACCATGTTTTGCTGTCTTGCTTGTTTCATCTCCTTGGATGAGATGAAAATGCAAAAGAGAGATAGTGGAGAAAACAGCTGGTTTGTATTAAAAAGAAAGTATTCTCTCCATTCTAACAAAAATAACAGAACCTTAGGGTTTTCTTCAAAATAAATAAGCAAATAAATAAATAAAATAAGAAACTAAGGTGAAATTCTTCCCTTTTTTTTAATGTATGGTTGAAATTGGGTAGAGGGGAGATTGTGAAAATAGCAATTGAATTAAAAAAATGGAATTTATGTTATCCTTAAAACTGCGAACATATTATTTTCCTATAGTTATTTAAGACTATGCTATATCTTTGTGTTAAATTGTGGTTTTCTTCCTATAGGTCCTTTATTTTTCTCTTAAATAGGAGTAGTTAAGCATGATGAAAGTGGGACCATTTCTTCAGCTTTTGATTGTGGGGTTACTTCTTTTGAGGAATTTTATCATTTTCGTGTTTTCTAGGTGATAATGTAGTGTTCATACATGAGAGAAATAGGAGAGGAAGCCCAGAAAGAAGGGATGGGAATAGACTTCATTAGCTCCTACCAAGTCAGGTGAGGTAATTTAGATTTTGTCCTGCAGGCAATATTGAGGCATTTAAGGTCCTTTGCAAGACACTAGCAGAGACATGAGATAAAAACAGTGATTAATGGAAAGTAATCTGCTAATACTTTTAGGACTGGATGAAAAGGTGAGAAACTGGATGAAATAAACTCCTAACCAGAAGAGATAATTTAGAGGTTGGGAGTCACGTAGGCATGAGTTACTCATAAGAATAGTATTGGTGGTGGATTGGAAAGGAACGAAGTGTGTTTGAGGGCCCTTGTGAAAGGAGATTTGGTGACAAATTTCCTTTATAAGACAGACTAGATTGAGGAATAAAGCATAAATTAGGTTTTGAGCTTGGGAGACTGAAAATGTTATGGGACCAGGAATAGAAATAAATCGGGAGAGGGAGCTTATTTGAAGGGGAAGATAAGGACTTCAATTTAGATATGATTTCTTTGGGAAGGCAGCAGAACACACAGGTATATTTGTCCAGTGCTTACTTGGAAAATATTGGACAGGGTCTTCAAAAAGAAATTGGTCTGATATGAATTTGGAATCCTCAGGGTAGAAATGAACGTGGTAGCCTTAGGAGTCAAGGAGAATATAAAGGGAGAAGAACAGAAGTGTGAAGATAGAACCTTTAAACATGTACAAGCCACATTTATTTTATTGATTTTATAATACCTGTCTGAGGTTTCATTGTTCATTATATGCTTATGTTAACACCAACTTGGCATGTAATTTTCACCACTGTATCTCCAACACATAGACCCATGCCTGGCACATGGTAGGTGATAAAAAAAAAAGCATTGGTTGAATGAATGACAATAAAGAAATGTTTTTCGTAAATAGTCAGATCTTCAAATAGTCTCAAGTGTGACCCTAGATAATTTATCTAGTTAAGGACAGGTGTTTCATCACACTATACATTTCAGAAAAATACATATTTTACTTTTTAGGTTTTTTTTTATACAGATTTGGTGTTTTTTTTTTTTTTTTCCCAGGGCCGCACCTGTGACATATGGAGGTTCCCAGGCTTGGGGTCAAATTGGAGCTACAGCTGCCGGCCTACCCCCTAGCCACAGCAACAAAGGATCCCAGCCAAGTCTGCGACCTACACCACAGCTCACAGCAATGTCAGATGGTAACCCACTGAACAAGGCCAGAGATCAAACCCACAAGCTCATCGTTCCTAGTCGGATTTGTTAACCACTGAGCCACAATGGGAACTCTCCAGATTTGGGTTTTTACCTTGTATTTTGGCATGTGACTCTTCAGATGAGGCAGGGGGCATCTTGGTTTTGAGAGATTTCTTTTCATTTTTGTTTTCTTCCTTAGAGAAAAAAAAATAGAGATTGTACATGTGGTTTTGTTTAATAGGAACGTTGAACGTAAAATGTAGCAGAGCTTTTCATTCCATTATCAAGCCAATCAGGAAAATTGATCACTTGTTTCTGATATCCTAAAGAAATGATAATTCTTGCACGTAAATGAATATTTTTTTTTTCCTTTTTGTCATTTTAGGGCCATACCTGTGGCATGTGGAGGTTCCCAGGCTGGGGGTCTAATAGGAGCTGTAGCCACTGGTCTATGCCGCAGCCACAGCAACGCAGAATCCGAGCTGCGTCTGTAACCTACACCACAGCTCACGGCAACGCCAGATCCTTAACCCACTGAGCAAGGCCAGGGATCGAACCCGCAACCTCATGGTTCCTAGTCGGATTCGTTAACCAGTGCGCCACGACGGGAACTCCCGCAAATGAATATTCTTGTCTCTACTATTGAAGACTCAACTTCATCCTCCACAGTTTGTGGGCTGTGGGCACTCCGTTTTTTTGTCAGTGTAGTTGTTTGTTCCATCTCCCTGGCATATTTCTCTCAATTCTGGTCCCAACTTCCCACAGCCCTCGCATTGGTCTAAGTCTTTGGTGGTAGAATGTAAAATGGTGGCGAGAATAAAACAGTTTATTGTCTTTACTCATAGCTCTCTTCTTTTTCCTCTCCACGATTTCATGTGTCACCACCTCATTATTCTTCTGAACATTTAATCTTCCTTTGAAATGTAGGTATAGCTCACTGGATGTGGGCAGTGTATACGTAGATTTTCCTATGGGGATGGAGTTAAACAAGATATAAGGTTAGAGGAGAGACAGCTTGGCTCCCAAGCTGCTTACAGTCTAGGAGCGGGAACAAACACACAAAAATGGAGTTGGCATTGAAATAGTACAGGTGATGAGACAATGTTTGTAGTTGCTAGAGGTGGTGAATAGAGGCCAATTATATTGGAGTTGAAGGGAAGGGAAGGACACTATTCAAAAGGAAGGGACACGAATTTGCACATCAAGGTGAGATTTCTGTTTTTCTGATGGAGAAGGCATGGACAATAGGACAGGCTGAGGATGACTGCTTAGTAAAAGCCTAAGGTGTGATTGCAGGTAGGTGAAGGAAGACTGCAGATGGGCTTAGAAGGGAAAAAGTGTGAGAAGATGAGGCTAGCAAAGTAGGAAGGGAGGAGGACCTTGAAAGACTGTAAACCTTGATATATATGAGTTTGACGTTATGTATAGACACTGTATGTCAGAAATGTTTTAAACTTGAAAGTGAATTAATCCAATGATTTAAGCCTCCTAAAAACCATATCTTTTAGACAAGGCAGCTATTTGTCTTCTTCTTCTGTTATTGTTCTTATATTATTCATATATTATGGCATAGGAAATGACAGAGTAGCTAGAAAATATGGATCCCTGGATATATTATGAAGTAGTGATAAAGGCTTCTGACTTCAATCAAGTATTTGTACATCATGTTATTTATAAACATTTTCATCATAGTTTTATGTGTATGTAAATGTAGATTTATGTGAATAATGTCTTATTTTAGAGCATGAGAGAGTTTAGATTAGTCTGAGTTTGCAGTTTTTGATTTAATGGTTATTGACAAATTTGAATTACCTATGACATTTTGGTTTGAGAATTAACTATTTAAATGACACTTAAAATACGATGTAAATTGATTTATTCTTTCCTAGATATTCTCTTGTAGGATTTAAATAATCTATTTGTATTTCAGAAACATGTTTATACATCATTTTAAAAGGTTAAATTCTGCAGAAGAATATAGAGTTTCAACTTTGTGTCATATTTAACATTTAGCATATTTGAAACAGGAAAAAAAAATCTGTTTTTCTTTTACCCACATGTTTCTGGAAAGAAGAGATTCAAATAATTTCCCAAGTATGACTTTTAAGATACATGATGCTAGTAGACTTCCTGATTAACATCCATAAATTATGGCTGTCAGAATGGCACAGGATGAATCCAAGAGTTGTTCTGCTTGTGTCTAGTCTGAGCAGCTCTCCAGTACTAACATATCTGAAGGCAAGGTAACTCTTTAAGGAGGTTCTGCAGTTTTTGCCTTCTCCCTAACATCCTTTTATCCCGAAAATAAGGTATTTGAAAAGTCGATGCAAATACTCTTCCTCCTGTTTTGAACTGATATAACCTAGTAGTTTACCTCTTAGGCGTCAGATAGAACAGAGTTCTAATCCAGACTCTGCAATGGGTTAGTGGTTGGTAAGCAGCAAATCATATCAGGGCCAGCAAGCATTGTGAGAATTTAATATAATAATGCTTGGAACATTGTAGCACCTTGCTTCGCAAGTAGTAATTGCTGCTAGCTATGTGTTCTCTAAGAGAATAATGTATTTGCTATTTTTATGTGCTCTGTGAGAAAACAAACATGATAGTTGGCAAGGGTTAAACATCACTGTAATGACTTTCCCAGAGAGAAACACAACAAAGCGAACTGAAGCGAAGTACCCAGGTCAACATTTGTGATAGTCTATAAGTTTTTAAATATATAAGCAACTGTTATTTTTTTTTGTCGATTGTATTATTATATAGAACAATTTGATTTGATTAACTTTTTTTTTTTTGTCTTTTTTAGGGCCATACCCTCAGCATATACAGGCTCCCATGCTAGGGGTCAAATCAGAGGTTAGCACTGGTCTACACCACAGTCACAGCAATGCCAGATCTGAGCTGCATCTGCAACCTACACCAGAGCTCACACCACCACCAGATCCTTAACCCACTGAGCGAGGCCAGGGACTCGACCCGCGTACTCGTGGTTACTAGTCAGGTTCATTTCCAATGAGCCACAACGGAAACTCCTAGATAGAACAATTTGAAGGCCTGAAGAAAGGTACTAAAAACAAACCTAAGTTAAGATGAAAAGAAGAGTAAATAATCAGTTCAGAGACAAAGTTGAAAGACATTAAATGACTAAATATATGCCAATGGTGAAAAAAGAGTACAGTCAAGAAATGGTACGAAGATATAAATAGATATTTTTTCAAAGAAGACAGAAGATGGCCAAGAAAGCACATGAGAAGATGCTCAACATCACTAATTATTAGAGAAATACAAATCAAAACTACAGTGAAGCACCGCCTCACACCTGTCAGAAAGGCCATCAACAGAAAGACATCATCAAAAAACATCAAAAAACGATAAGTGCTATACTATTGGCGGGAATGTAAATAACTTAAAAAGTGTGAGATTATTTTGACTTAAAGAGTTAGAAAGGAGTCAAGGCCACTCTCATGAAGCCATGGTTAGCGCATTCTCCACACCTCCCCTTCACTGCAAAAACAGTCAATACTAGTCAGAAAAGGAATGCACATTTTCCCAGGGTCAACATTAGGTAATCTCAGTATTTTTATACTCTAGGCTCATTTAAAACTGAATCATTAGACCATGCTGTTCTAGTCCCTGAGGTACCCTTCTGCTTGACATCTTTCATCTGGTTCTTTGGGATGGGAAGATAATTGTTGCTCTAAAAATCTTATGCAGTGCATTCAGGTAAATCTAGTGAATAATTCATGAAAATTGTTCTATAAATAGTTGTGAGTGAATATCGATCATGTAATTATCATGTGGACTTAAATCTGTCATAAAAACACAAATTATTAATAATAGCGATAATAATTGCGACATAGGAAGTCCCTATTATATGCTTTGTCTCCACTGTCTCTACTTTGTATAACAAGACTACAAGGCAGGTAGTCATCATTTTATAGATGGGTGGACTTAGAGCTTGTGAAAAGATTTGTGTAGAGCAGGTTTCCTCCATGTTGGCAATATTAAAATTGTGAACTGGATAATTCTACGTAGTGAAGGGCTGCCCTGTACCTTGTAGGACATTTAGCAGCATCTCTGGCCTTTACCCTTTAGATGTCAGCAGCTTCCATATGCCTGAGCTGTGACAACCAAAAATTTCTTCAAGCGTTGCCAGTTGTCCCTGGCACAAACTGCTCCCTATTGAGAACCACCGGTCTAGAGAAATAACTATTAAAATGTAGCTTACTAAGACCAGGATGTTTGACAGTCTCTGTTGGAACCAGATAACACATCCAGGTTAATATCTGATAAATAATTTCCTTTTAGATGATTATAGAAGTGAAAATCAGCAAAGTGAAGTCTTAATTGGCTTTTCCAAATCATAGGGTTTTCTAAGCATTTATTATCCCATTTTAAAGCCAATATATACAGAATCTATAAAATGATGGGGATAAACCCCAAAGGCAAACAGTCCACAACCCAGATGGTAATAGGTAAAACTGCAGAACAATCACATATCACAGTGTTTATTAAAATCCATCCCCAGATAAGAAATGGTGAGAATCAAGACTGATTCAGGGATGCAGGAAGCATACCTGTCTTGTGGGTTGCTGCAACTCACTGGTTGGATCAGGGCCTCGTTTCTTCTCATGGTTCTCTTCACTAGGCTTCACCTTGTTGAATTTTATTGTTAGGGATTTAAACATTTTTGAGGTGGTTCTGAAAACCTCTGTTTTTAGGACCCTGTGTCTCAAGGCAGAGAAGTGTACTTTGTTTTTCTTTTCGTTAGTAGACAAGCCAATTAGTGGTTTAATCAGGATTGTGCTCTGGATAATTCTTAGAAACAGCTCTCTAGCTCGTCAGGGCTTTGGCTTAAAAGCAGCAAATTACTTCTGCCTTGTTGCTTTGAATTCTGTTTATGAACTTTAGAGAGTCAAAATACCCCTGTGAATACTTTATAAGTGAGAATTAGACAAAACTTCATTGTTGATTTAAATTGTTTAAATGATTGTTTAAATGTGATCAGATTGCCCATTGGCTTGTTTATGTTTTCTTTCTATCTCCATCTAATTTTTTTCTTCCTATCTCCATCTATCTAACTTTTGTCAAAATAATACATGCAAATAATTTAAAAATGTGTATAAGTGCCTAAAGCAACTCCTCACCTGTAGGTCTGTCCTGTGAGGTAAATACTTTTTCATTTTCTGTACTTAACGGTGATTCCATTTTTTAATAAATTAGTATTTTATTATTTAATTAGATTAATGACATTGTTAGAAAATAATGAAAAATGAGACATAGTGCTTTCCATTCCTAATAGTCTAATACCCACCTTGGATGCAAAATGATGATTACATTAGAATTAAGCGAAGAGAATGTGTTAGTTTGTTGGGGTTGATAGGGATAGGATGATTTTTTTTTCTGTCTTTTTGGGGTCGCACCGGCGGCAGATGGAGGTTCCCAGGCTAATCGGAGTCGTCTAATCAGAGCTGTAGCCGCCGACCTACGCCAGAGCCACAGCAACGTGGGATCCGAGCCGCGTCTGAGACCTACACCACAGCTCATGGCAACGCTGGATCCTTAACCCACTGAGCAAGGCCAGGGATACGAACCTGCCACCTCATGGTTTCCAGTCAGATTCGTTTCTGCTGCACCACAATGGGAACTCCAGGTATAGGATGATTAAATAGCTTATAAATCCCACTAGGTGCTTAAAGACAGAAAGGGAGTTTTTGGGAGACTGTTGTAAGCTCACGACAACTCAAGAATTCAGTAACCAGCAACAATCTACACTACCTTGAAGAGAAACCAGATGCATCTAATCTCCAGGCACACTCAAGCCACAAACCCTATAGTTAAAACCCCAGACAGTAGATATGGGATCTGAATCTTGTTACATGAAGTCAGGGGGTTAACAGTCCCAAAGAGTAGCATATCTGCCTGTAGCCAAGACACAAATATAGGCGAAACGGGGAAAAGAACTAGGTTAAAGGGGGCGTTATACTGAAACCTGGGGTGACTTACCATGTTTTAGCGTATTTTACCACCTGTTTGCAAAGATACATGTTAATTACATAGTGCCATGTTGGTATCCATTAAACCATGTAGGTCCCCATTAAACCATGTAGGGTCAAAGGAGGAACTAATGATGTAAGCCTTGATGTCTATCCAAAAATTAGAGAAGGTGGTCTTCTCCCCTCCCCACTTTTTCTTTGATTATAAAAAAGTAGCCCTCTTTGTTCTGGGGGGGCTGCTGCCTTCCTTTACCAGCCCACCGGTGTCTCTCACAAGCATCCTGCACTAATCAGCTCCCTCTTTGTCTGCCTCTTTGCCTCATGCTGAATTCTTCCTGTGCTGAGACAGAAGAACCTGACGTTTGAAAGTACTGACATGAGGAGCATGCTTTCAATGAAAAGGCAGGGGGTTTGAATCTCCCCCTAAGTCAGAGATCGTGGGCTCAAGTCTCAATCTGAAGTGTGGGTGCGTTTGAGGCTGAACCCATGGGTTTAAGTCCCAGTCTGAGTTTGGGCTGGGTTCGAAGCATAGCCGAGAAGGAGTGAGGTTTCAGGGCTGCCATTACAAAGCGCCATAGACTGGGTAATTTAACATAATTTATTTCCCCACAGTTCTGGAGGCTAGATGTCTGATATCAAGGTGTCAACAAGGTTAGTTTCTTCTGAAGGCTGCGAGGAAAAGAAGGCACTCCCCTTGGCTTGTAGATGGTCATCTTCCCCCTGTGTCCTCACTCTGTTCATGTCTGTGTTCAAATTCTCTCTTCCTGTAAATTGTATTCGATTCGGTTATAATCTAATTATATTGAATTAGATTAAGGCCCACCTCAATGCCCTCCTTTTAATTTACCTCTTTAAAAGAACTTCTCTCCCAATAAAATCACATTTTGAGGTACAGGGGATTGGAACTTCAATATGATATATGTATTTTTTTTAGGACTTTATTTTTTTTATTTTTCCTATTGCTTAGTGAATTTTATTACAATCATAGGTGTGTAAAAATCATCACAACTCAATTTGATAGCATTTCCGTCCCACACCTTCAGTGCATCCCCCCACCCCCCAGACTGTCTTATTTGAAAAACCAAAGGTTTTCCAAAGTCTGTGGGTCATCGACTGTTCTGCAAAGAAGTTCATTTTGTCTTTTTAGTTTCCACGTGTAAGCGGTAGCATTGGATGTTGCTGTCTAATTGTCGGACTGGTTTCACTTTGCATGATAATTTCTAGGTCTGAAATTATTTTTTCTTTTTAGGGCCGCACCTGCATCACATGGAAGTCTCTCATCCAGGGAGTAGAATTGGAGTTGCATCTGAGGCCAATACCACCGCCATGGCAACACCGGATCTGAACTGCATCTGCAAACTACCCTGCAGCTTTGCAGTAATGCTGGATTCTTAACCCACAAAGCGAGGCCAGGGATTGAACCCGAATCCTTACAGAGAGTATGTCGGGTCCTCAACCCACTGAACAACAATGGGAACTCCAAAATGAATTTTTGAGGAGACACTATTTAGCCCATAACAGAGAGACAGTATGTTTGATGAATATCACTTTAGAGGACATGTGTTTCATTACTTAGAAGCGATTTGTTCCAAAATGTCTTATAAGTTTATTATTCTCTCACAAACTGATGAAATATTATCAGTTATATATGTGATTCCTAGTTTTATGTCTAGATAATTCTGCTGAATTGTTAATTTCATAAATTATAGAAAACATTTATCTTTCTCCAGCATGATTTTTTTCTCTAGTTCACCATTTTACCAAAAAGGTTAAAATCCTTGAAGGAGGGCACAATGCATTACTTATTTTACTCCCACAAGACCTTTACATTGAATAGAAACCCAAGCCTCTGCTGAATAGAATTTAGTAGGAGGTCCTTTAAGAGATCTGACAACTCTAGTCCTCACTTATATCTCTGCTTTAATTCAAAACTAAGTAAATATATTACACATGCAGCATTTAAATGTATCCATTTCTACTTGGCAACACAATATGCCATTTTTTTCCCACTAATGTTTTCCTGTATCTGTGTCTTCTCCCAAAATAGATGGAAGGATCATTACCATCAGAACTCTTGTTCTGTCATCACCTTCTCATCTAAAATCACCTAGTAGCACCTTGTCATCTAATATGGTATTATTTCATTGCATCTCTATCATTTTATTTATTTCATTTTGTATTCCCTGACTACTAATGAAAATGAGACCCTCAATGTTCTCTGGACATTTAAGTTTCTTCTTCTGTGAATAGTGGGTTCGTGTACTAATTTTATTGTACTAAGGGGCTGATGTCTTTTTTTTTTTTGGCGGCACCTGCAGCATACGAAAGTTCTGGGGCTAGGGGCTGAATCAGAGCTGCAGCTGATGCCACAGCCATTGCAATGCAGGATCCAAGCTGTGTCCACAACCTACACCACAGTTCACAGCAATGCCAGATCCTTAACCGTCTGGGCCAGGCCAGGGACTGAACCTGTGTCTTCATGGATACTAGTCAGGTTTGGTACTGCTGAGCTACAATGTGAACCCCATGAATATGGTTTATACATGGCACATAGTAACATTTTATATAAAACGCCTCTAAATTCTATGTTATGGTATTCTGCACATGTTTATCTATACATTTATACCAATAAGTGTTATCATACACATAAACAGGAAGATGGTAATAAAGCGATACTGAAATTTAAAAAAAAAAGAATCATCAATGGCCAATAGTACCATGTTCTTCTTGTTTAGTTTCAATAGATGATTATCCGTCATATAAATACCGTTTACATTGATCTTGCTGATTTTGAGTTTTAAGTTTACAAATAGGTTTTGGCTTTATATTTATATAAAAGATATAGGCAGATGGAATTTATATCTAGTTACAGGCTTGAACACATTTACATCTTATTCTTATTAAATTATTAAAATCAATAATAAAAGTTTCCACTTAATAGAAATAAAATTTGAAAAGCACTAAGTTTCTTTGAAGGCATCTTCAGTGATGATATTTCAGACATTCCTACTGAGGAATGGTTTGTATGGGGAGGAATTCCTGGTAGTTCTAAAATCACTGTTTCCTCTGTTTCTGAGATGGATCATGGGTTGGAATTTCTTTTTTTTTTCTGACAAAATATTGGAAACAAAAACTAAGGTTATATTTTCCCCTATGCCTACAAAAGGAAGTAATACTTGGATAATTTTCTGAGATCACTCTGAATTAAATTTAAATAATCCAGGAGTTCCCTTCATGGCTCAGTGGTTAAGAACCATGAGGTTGCGGGTTTGATCCCTGGCATCGCTCAGGGGGTTAAGGATCAGGCGTTGCCATGAGCTGTGGTGAAGGTTGCAGACGGGGCTCGGACCCCGCGTTGCTGTGGCTGTGGCGAAGGCCGGCGGCTACAGCTCCTGTTAGACCCCTAGCCTGGGAACCTCCATATGCTGCGGGTGCGGCTCTACATAAAAGGTAAAAAGACCACAAAAAAAATTTAAATAATCCAAATATTATTTCAATAGGAGAAGAGTAACCACTAAGTTATAAAGGGAATAACTGGTTGCAGTTACTTGAGTGGAAACAACCAGAAGTCTTTTCTTTCCAGGTTTTGGGGAGTTCCATTTTTAGAAGATAATAAACTGATAATAAGTCTGCACTTTGACTAAGTCCTGAAAGAGTCAGTGTGCTGAATACATTATATTTAGTGAGGCAGGAATGTAGATAAATATGAGCATTTTTTCAATTATAACACTTTCAAGGAAAAAGTAGACACATTGTTATATCATCTGTGAAGCCAGTTTTAGCCCTCATCTGCAAAACAGAACGACAAGCTCAAGGATCTGGGGAAGATTACAAAAGATAATGAATATGATGATGTGTAAAAAGTATCTGGTAAAAATTACAGTGTCCAACAAATACTTGTTAATTAAATGAATAAAATAAATGGAGTTTCTGGAGACCACTGAAATTTAAAATGCTCTGCTTACTAAAGTATATTATTTGATGGGCCTTAAATATTTGCATTCTTACTGTGTTTCAGGTGCTCTGCTAGCTTCTGTTGGTCCATAGAGATGATCAGCCTGTGCCCTGTGATACACTCAGAGAGAGATATAAACAATCACAACTCACCTTCTCTGAAGGATAAATGTGAGTATTGCTATAGCAGAAGAGGAGGTGACCAAGTCTGCCTCTGTGTGAGTGGGCGGTAAAATGGAGACTGAATCTTTGAAGAAGAATTAATGCTCACAATGGGTTTGGAGGAGGAGGAATTCACTGCACGGATGTGGAAAGGTAGAAGATTCCAGACACAGACACAGCATGCAGTTAATCAAGGTATTACAGTAAGTGACAGCTAATGTGGCCAGCGCATTGACCTTAGTAGACATGTAACAAGTTTTATTGAACTACTGTTGAATATTAACAATAAATATGCATACATACACAGTTTTCTTTACCTTAAATGTTAGCCATAGTCTATAGTATTTCCAAAGTGGACAAGAGACCCTGATTTTTATGTTCTTTTCATTTTTGTAGGGTTAGCAAAACTTTTGCGTTAAGTTAAAACAAATATCCAAAGGAAACTTCCAAATGCATTTTTTTTGAATTGATGACATTGACTATTTAATGATCTTACAAGGTAGATTTATAGCAACTTAGAGAAAAATTTCCATCATAAAATATGTATAAACTATTTAGAAATATTTGACTGTGTGATTTTATGTGATGACAAATTTAGAGTAGGTATTTTTTTCAATCACCTGTGGGTGTAATGGGCCTAGATGTAATGCAGTTCAGCTGACATGAAGAATTTCTGAAACTTAAGTGATTTTAAATATAGTATTTCAGTACGTAGAAATGCTCTCTGTTTCTCTGATTATAATATTTGCATTGCTTTTAATTTATAATTAAAATGAATGAGCAGCAAATGTAACAGATATTAAGGGTAAAAATGCCTTCAGGAAATTGTTAATAACTAGTGGCATCTGTGACTAATGAATGCCATATTGGTTTAGACTGTGACTAATAGAATAAATGTTTTGAAAAAAATCCTTATGTTAGTAGTATTTTATAAACAGTAATCAGGTTGTGATGGATTTGTTGTGTGAATACGGATGGGTAACTATATGAAGTTTCCTTTTTCTTTTACAGTCTTTTACAAAGTTGATTAGCCTGTTTCAGTATTTGGTTCCAATTATGGACTACCATTGCTTATTTATTTATTTTTTATCAACCAGTGAGCTAACGAAAAGCACTTCAGTTAACTGAACATCATGATCTACTGTTATGTAAGGAGATTAATAATGCATTTCCTAAAGAAGATTGTCTGTATGCAATTAGCTCCCTAGATAAGCTGCTTTTAACTGGATTTTTTTGTTTTCTATATTCTAAATTTATCGGTGATCTAAACCTAATGTTTTAAGAATTTTCGAACTACGCTAGGGTATTCTTAATTCTAATAAAAAATATATCCACCTACTAGTGAAAGTGGGTATTGGTTTATGAATAATAGCTGTTGGTTATCTCAGTAACAAAAGCGAATATATTAATCCTTGACCCAACAAGAGGATGTTATTACTTTTCAACACTCAAATTTACCAATGGTGAAAACTTTATCAGTCTCTTAGTTCTAAGCAATAAATGTAATATAAAGAAATTTGAAAATCTTCTGGGAATGTTTACTATTTTTTTAGAAGCCAGCATCCATTTCATTCTTGGGTTTTAGTCTCATGGTTCCTACAGTCTGCAAGATGTTTAATTTGAAATGTCTTGTATTCACTTATGATCGACATCCTTAAAAAATTTATCTCTACCACCAAAGTAGCAGCTTCCTCTGAATTCCTGTTTTGTTAAATGTACTATCATTCTTTAAACTTCCTCCCTGATCCTAACCATATGAAGTGTTTACTTGTTTCTTTGATTTTTCCTTTACAATTTCTACTCCTTTCTTCTTCATTCTCATGTTCACCATCCCATCTAGGCACTTAGAGAATGCTTCACTATTGTAATGACTTCTGTTTTTTTTTTTCATCATTCAAATTTATTTATTTTTAACAATTTTATTTCAATTATAGGTGTACATAAGTCATCACAAGTCAATTTGATATTTTGTGTCCCAAACCCACAGTGCATTCCCCCCACCCAGGTTGTCTTATTTGAAAAACCAAGGTTTTCCAAAGTCTGTGAGTGATTGTCTGTTTTGCAAAGATGTTCATCGTGTCTTTTTAGTTTCCACATGTAAGTGGTAGCATTGGGTGTTGCTGTCTAATGAGTTCTGGGTTGAACAGAGGAAGCTGGAAGCAATGCATTTGGTGTCCAGATGGCTGGCTTGTGTACGTGGAGGAGGGAGAAGCCCATCCCTGAAAGGTAAGGAGGAGTCGAGCAGAGCAGATTTTATTTGGAGCAATGCTGTCCACATTTTTCAGTAATTTCAAAGAAGTAACTGGTTTCCTTGAATGTGTTTTAAAGTTGATTTATAAATATCTCTCACGTTGAATCTCCAAATGCATGCATTAGAAATTTGAAAAACCCCTTATTCTGACATAATTTAAAATTTACAGAAAAGTTTCAAGAGCACCACAAATAAATTAGTATCTGTTTCATTAAGATGCCTCCATTGGGCGTTCTCGTCGTGGCTTAGCGGTAACAAACCCAACTAGTATCCATGAGGACATGGGTTCAATCCCTGGCTCAGTGGGTTAAGGATCTGGCTTTGCCGTGAGCTGTGGTGTAGGTCACAGACATGGCTCAGATCCTGTGTTGCGGTGGCTGTGGTGTAGACTGGCAGCTGCAGCTCCGATTTGACACCTAGCCTGGGAATGTCCATATGCCATAGGCAGGGCTCTAAAAAGACAAAAACAAACAAACAAAAACAAAACAAAAAACATTTCTCAATTGGTATACATTTTACTACATTTTTTCCCTTCTCTGTCTCACTGTTTCTCTACAGATATACTAATTATCATAGTCTTTCCCTCAACCATTTGTGTACAAGCTGCCAATATTATGCCTCATTACTCCTAAGTTTTCCAATGTGTTTTTCCCAAAGAGACTCTCATACATGACCACAGTTCAAACCTCCAAATCACAGACTCAACATTGATATAGCACTGCCATCCAATCCACAGACTATCTAAATTTTTTGCCAACTGTCTCAACCATTCTCCTTTCCTCCCTGGTCCAGAGTCTGTACAGGATCATGAACTGCAGTTAATTGTCATGACTCTTTAGTCTATTTGTTTTCATTGAAGTATAGTTGATTTACAGAGTCATATTAATTTCTGCTCTGCAGTAAAGTGGCCCAGTCATACATATGTACATCTTTTTAAAAAATATTCTTTTCCATTATGATTTATCACAGGATATTTTTTTTTGTCTTTTTTTCGCTTTTTTTTTTTTTTTTTTTTTTAATCTATGGCCACACCCGCGGCATATGGAGGTTCCCAGGCTAGGGGTCTAACAGGAGCTGTAGCCGCCGGCCTTCGCCACAGCCACAGCCACGCGGGATCCGAGCCACGTCTGCAACCTACACCACAGCTCATGGCAACGCCGGATCCTTAACCCACTGAGCAAGGCCAGGGATCAAACCCGCAACCTCATGGTTCTTAGTCGGATTCGTTAACCACTGAGCCACGAAGCGAACTCCTCACAGGATATTTAATATAGTTCACTGTGCTGTATAGTAGGACCTTGCTGTTTATAATTATATATGTAATAGTTTATGACTGCTAACCGCAACCTTCCAATCCATTCTTCCCTCAACCCCCCTCTCCCTTGGCAATGACAAGTCTGTTCTCTATATCCATGAATCTGTTTCTGTTTCACAGATAAGTTCCTTTGTGTCATATTTTATATTCCACATATCAGTGATATCATATGGTAGTTGTCTTTCTCTTTCTGACTTCCTTCACTTAGAATGAGAATCTCTAGTTGCATCCATGTTGCTGCAGGTGGGCATTATTTTGTTCTTTTTATGGCTGAGTAGTATCCCATTATATATACATACCACATCATCTTAATCCATTCATCTGTCTATGGATATTTTTGTTGCTTCCATTTCTTGGCTCTTGTGTGCTGCTATCTTTGAAAATACAGGTGCATGTTATTTTTTTGATAGAAAGTTTTGCATGGATATATGCCCAGGAGTGGGATTGCTGGATCATATTGTAGTTCTATATTTTGTTTTCTAAGGTACCTCCACACTATTTTCCATAGCGGTTGTACCAAATTACGTTCCCACCAACAGTGTGGGAAGGTTCCCTTTTCTCCATATCCTCTCCAGCATTTGTTATTTGTAGATTTACTAATAATGGCTGTTCTGACCAGAGTAGTTTTGATTTGTATCTATCTAATAATTAGTGATGTTGAGCATTTTTTCTTATGTCTACTGGCTAATCTTATTGGATAAATGTCTATTTAGGTCTTCTGCCCATTTTTCAATTGGGTTTATTTGTGTTTTTGTTGTTGAGTTGATGAGATGTTTGCATGTTTTGAAAAGTAAACCCTTGTCAGTCACATCATTTGCAAATATTTTCTCCCCTTCCGTAGGGTGTCTTTTTGTTTTGTTTATGGTTTTCTTTGCTGTGCAAAAGTTTAAAAGTCTGATTAGGTTTCATTTGCTTATTTCTGTTTTTCTTTCTATTGCCTTGGGAGACAGACCTAAGAAAACATTTGTACAATTTATGTCAGATGATTCTTCAGTCTCTCTTTTTTTTTTTTTTAATTTTATGATTATACCCACAACATATAGAAGTTTCTGGGCCAGGGATTGAATCTGAGCCAAGCTGCAATATTCACCATAGCAATGGCAATGCTAGATCCTTTAACCCACTGCACTGGGCCAGGGATAGAACCCGTAACTCTGCACTGGCATGAGCCTCCACAGTTGGATTCTTAACCCACTGCAACATGGCAGGAATTCCTCCTCTGTCTCTTTAAATCTAGAATGAATCCCCTTCTTTCCTGCCTGTCATTACCTTGACAATTTTTTTTTTCTTTTTTGGCCACCCCATGACACATGGAGCTCCTGGGCCAGGGATCAGATCCTGCTACCTACACCACAGCTATGGCAATGCTAGGATGCTTTTATTCACTGTGCTGGGCCATGGATCAAACCTGTGTCCTGGTGCTGCAGAGATGCCACTAATCCCATTGTGCTACAACAGGAATTCCTCGACAATTTAAAAAACTACCAGCCTGTCTTTCAATAGGATGGCACCCTCTATTTTATACAAACTTGTCTGATTAATATTCCTAAAAGGTTTAATCAAATCTTTCAGATAGTGCCAGTCCAGTTCCCACACTGGTTCTCTCTCTCTCTCTCTCTCTTTTTGACTGTGCCTGGGCCATATGGAAGCTCCTGGGTCATGGATAAAACCAACACCACAGCAGCAACCCAAACCACTAAACCAGACCCTTAATTTTCTGCGCCAAAAGAGACTACACACACTGGCTCTCTCGTGCTTACAGTTGACTTTGGAAGTCAAGGAGTTTACAAATGTTGCTTTTGTCCCTCATGTCATTTATTAGATATTGCCACATATTATGGCTCTGTTCATTCATTTGTTGATTTATGGATTCATTTATTCAGTCATTAAATGATTCAGCACACATAAAATCAGAGACATTGAAGGCAGTCGCATTACATGTGTTATTTTACTTAAAGCTCATAATTACTCTTTAGATAGGTTTCATTATTGGCCTCATTAATCAGATTAAAAAATTGAAATTTACGAGAGTCAGGTAATTTGCCAAATCATATAGTAATAAACATCAAGCCTGGGGCTCTGATGACAAAGCTATAATGTTTTTAAATACTTACTTGTCATGCATTAGAGATGTAGAAATTAAGATACTCTGTTCTTCAAAAACTTACAGCTTACCGGAGGATATAGTCATACAGGTGAATAGGGTAAGTATTTATTTATTTATTTTTATTTATTTTTTTTGCCTTTTGTCATTTTATGGCCGCACCCGTGGCATGTGGAGGTTCCCAGGCAAGGGGTCTAATCGGAGCTTTGGCCACTGGCCTGCACTGCAGCCACAGCAACGCAGGATCCGAGCCGTGTCTGCAACCTACACCACAGCTCACGGCAACGCCGGATCGTTAACCCACTGAGCAAGGGCAGGGATCAAACCTGCAACCTCATGGTTCCTAGTCGGATTCGTTAACCACTGCGCCACGACGGGAACTCCAAATAGGGTAAGTATTTAGATGCAGGGAGTATAATTCACCCATTCTGAGTCCTGGCAGTGCCTTATCGTATCCAGACATCCAATATATCCTAATGAATAAATAAATGTATTAATTGGAAGGGTTAAGAAACACCATGTTTAATTCATTACTTAATTATGCCTAAGATTTGCAAATACATTTTAACTTGAAGTATGTTTTAATTTGAATATTCAGTGAAAATAGCCTCGATTTAAAACTGTATGTAATTTAAAAACAATCGATGCTTTTGAGTGTTTGCAAATTATCTCTACACATGCAGACAAATGGAGAGAATTTTGATTGTTACCAATAAATTTATATAATCGATTATTAAATGCATCATCTTATGGGAGAGTCTATATTAGCTGAGTTAAATTATTGCATTTAATTCATAATATACTTTTTAAATTCTATACTTCATTATATTTCTATAGAATACTACCAGCTATGTAATTCCAGTTTTGTAAAATTATGTAAAATTTCTGTTATGATCATTCTGATTTCATAGAATAGTTGTAACTAAAGCATTTATGAATGTCAACTAATCCATTCCTTTGTTCCTATGCTGTGTCTCAAAAAGAAACTTGTTTGTGTTATTATATGAACCATAATTTTCTCCTCTGTGAAAATGAGATAAGCATGCCTCCATTAGAGTATTTCCACCCATAATTAAATATTTATATATTTAATTAAATGATACGTTTGTGTTGGTAATCTACATGTTTGAAAATGCTTGACAATAGAAATTTTAATGGTAATTATAAATAACAGGTTAAAAATAAAAATTAGTATATATTAGAAACACTAAAAATAGGTTATTTTGGCACATACATAATATATATATGTATATGTATACACGTGTATATACTTTTATATATATAAACCAGAATAACTTTTGGTCCAATGTTCAGAGCCATTTTATTCATAATTGGTTCAAAACCGGAAATCACTCAAATGTCCATTACCAAGAAAACAGTTAAAATTGTGGCCTATTCTTATATGGAAATACCTCAAGGCGGTCAAAAGGAACAGAGAACTGATGTCTTCAGTAACGTGAGTTATCTCAAAACCATGTATTCAAAGAAGCCAGACACAAAATAATACGTAATTAGTGATTGCATTTATATGAAGTGAACAGATAAAGCTAATCTATGCCGTTAGAAATTAGAATAGTAGCTGCCTCTAAGTGGTGGGATGGGGTTGGGGATATGAGGGGAAGTTGACTGGAAAGGAGCAGGAGGGAACTTTCTGTGGTGGTGGTAATATTCTATACCTTGATCTGAGTGATGCTTTCATGGGTGTATTATATTTGCAAAAATTTAGTGGTCTAAATTTAATATTTGTGGAGTTCCCTTCATGGCTCAGAGGTTAACGAATCCGACTAAGAACGATGAGGTTGCAGGTTCGATCCCTGGCCTTGCTCAGTGGGTTAAGGATCCGGCATTGCCGTGAGCTGTGGTGTAGGTTGTAGACGCGGTTCGGATCCCGTGTTGCTGTGGCTGTGGCGAAGGCTGGCAGCTACTGCTCCTGTTAGACGCCTAGCCTGGGAACCTCCATATGCTGCGGGTGCGGCTCTAGATAAAGGCAAAAAGACAAAAAAAAGAGATAAATTTAATATTTGTGCAGTGAGTGCTTTTTACTTTGAGGCAACATTCTATGTCTAGATTAATCAGATAAAGTCTTGGACTGAGTGAGTCACATCCAAGCAGAGGTGGAGAGTGATAAAGCTGCTGAAGATACACAATTATAATAATCTTTCAATAGAGGGATGTACACTGTACAGGGACAGTGCAAAGGATGGAACAATTTACTTATTTGTTGCATGATGTTTTCAGAAGGCTTCCCAGAAGTTGATTCCAGATGGCTTAAATAGAAACTTGTGGGAAAGTCAATTAGGGGCAGGGGAGAGATGTGATGAAGGACTCAATTGCATGGGGCTGTTGAGGGGGAGAATTCCAGGCAGAGGAAAGATGACTATGAATTGTGAGAGACTGAATTTATACGAAGATCAGACCAAGCTATCCTCTAGCAATTGCGTTTCTGGGCTAAATCTTCTATTTGTTTTTTGGTCATATTAAGGAAAAAAGCTTAAACACTTAACTAGTTACCTTTTTAAGTGATAAAAATCACCTTAACACTTATTGACTTAAAAGAACAATCATCTAATTTTTCTCACAATTATGTGGGCCAGTTTCACTACGGTCAGCAGGCAGTTCAGCTGGTGCTGGCAGCTGGTGTATTTTGTCTAATAGTTGGTAGGATGTTGATCTGGCTTCCTTGATTACCTTTCATATGGTCTGCCATTCTCCACCTCACTTGAGATCTTTTACATGGTAGGTTTAGAGTACCAAGAGCACCGATATATCAAGTCTCTACACGTAAATTCTTTTTATGTCTTTTGCAGCAATTTTGATAATATTCCTTTGTGCCAAAGCAAGTCATGTGTTCAACCCAGTTCAAATAGTTAGAAAGGTAGACTACCCCTTTTGATGTGAAGGAAAGAATTCAATAACATTTTTAAAATCTTCATTAAAAACTTGTTTTATATATTTATTTTCCTAGGTTTTTTTCCCCCTATTGTTAGGAGATTCTAGGCAAGATAATTCATAAAGAGTTAGTTAAATAAAGTATATTAAGCCATGTTATAGAATTTATCACAGTTTCATCTTTAAAATCCTAGTAGCTAAAGGGAAGACTGGCATGAATAAATTTTTGAAAAGAAATTTACAAACTATAAACAAACCCGTTGTAGGTATATTAGGAATTTTACCATTTTTATGCTACTTCCGTTACTTTTGATTTCATGTAAGAGAATCCCAGCTTGTACTAGCAAGCACAAAGGTGAATTTAATAAAGGGATATGGAAATAAATTGTGGATCTCAGGGACAATTCTATCTTGCCCTCAGGAGATAGAGGATTTCACTCTAGCCATATCATAATTTTTTTTCTTTTGGTTCACACTCTTTGACGGAAAATAGCTGTTAACACACCTGGCAAGCAACATTGCAATTCAGAATCTTAGCAAGAGAATGATGTCTGTCACAGGTCCAAAATTTTGACACACCAATTGGACTCTTTGTTGTTCTTAACGGATGCCTACTCCTTGAGGGCAGGTAAAACAATGCAAAGTAAGAGTTCTCGTGGCTAACATATATAGATTAGGAACAATTTCAAGAAATTTTGGGGGAACATCCTGAGAAGAAATGTGTCAAGAACATTCAGTATAGCCTTATGCTTTAAGTAAAAATAGTATCTTGTTTTTTTTTTCCCTTTATTGTTTGACACATGTTCCCTCTCTACCAAATTTGTTGTTTGTTTATTTGTTTTACTATGAATAAATTTTAAAATTTTGTAATGCTTTTTCTGCACCTATTAAGATGATAAGGTGATTTTTATTCTTCTTGTGGTTAATGTGGTGTGTCATATTGATTGATTTGCAGATATTGCACCATCATACAACCTTGGAATAAATCCAACCTGATTATGGTGTGTGATCCTTTTTTTATATATATATTATTGGATTTGGTTTACTGTTATTTTGTTGAAGATTTTTACGTCTATATCCATCAGCGAGATTGGCTTTAATTTTCTTTATTTTGTAGTGTGTTTATTTAGTTTTGGTATCAGAGTAATGGTAGCCTTGTAAAATGAATTTGAGAATGTTCCCTCCTCTTCAATTTTTGAAATAGTTTGAGGATTGTTATTAGTTCTTATTATAACTTCCCCTATGAAGCTGTCCACTCCTGGACTTTTGTTTGCTGAGAGTTTTTTGAGTTCAAATCCAATTTCACTGCTAGTGATCAGCCTGTTCAGATTGTCTGTTTCTTTCTGATTCAGTCTTGGAAGATTTATGTTTCTATAAATTTATCCATTTCTTCATGGTTGTCCAATTTATTGGCATATAACTCTTCATAGTATTCTCTTGTAATTTTTTTTGCATTTGAGTGATATTAGTTATAATTTCTTCTCTTTCATTTATTATTTTGTTTATTTGGGTCCTCTTTCTTTTTTCTTAATGATCCTGGCTAAAGGCTTATCAATTTTGTTTGTCTTTAAAAAATTTAATTCTCCATTTCATTGACTTTTTCTACTTTTTCTGTTGGCCTTTTTTTTTTTGGTTTCTATTTTATTTCCTCCCTGGTCTTTATATTTTCTTCTTTCTTTGGGCTTTTTTTGTTTTTCTTTTCCTAATTCTTCTAGATGGTAGATTAGGTTGTTCATTTGAGATTTTTCTTGTTTATTGAGGTAGGATTGTATCTCTGTAATCTTCCCACTAAGGGGGTTCCTGCTGTGGGTTAAGAATCTGATTGCAGTGGTTAGGGTTGCTGTGGAGGTAAGGGTTCATTCGATCCCTGGCCTGGTGCAGTGGGTTAAAGGGTCCAGCACTGCTGCAGTTGCAGTGTAGTTGCAGCTGTGGCTTGGATTCAGTCCCTGGCCTGGGAACTTCAATGTGCTGTGGGTATGGCCATAAAAATAGAAATAAAAATAAATAAATAAAAGATTAAAAAAACAAAAAAGCAAACGAAATCCTCCCTCTTAGAATTCTTTTTAGCTGCATCTCATAGACTTTGTAAAGTTGTCTATATTTTCATTTGTCTTGAGATATCTTCTGATTTCATCTTAGGTTTTCTTCATTGAACCACTGATTTTTTTTTTTTACTAGCATGTTACTTAGTCTCCACATGTTTGTATTTTCCCCATTTTTCTTCATGTAATTAATTTGTAATATCATATTGCTGTGGTTGGAAAAAAATTTGATATAATTTCTATCCTTTAAAATTTTCTGAGACTTGTTTTGTGGCCTAGCATTAAATCTATCCTGGAGAATGTTATATGTATACTTGAAAAGAATGTATATTTTGTTGTTTTTCAGTGAAATGTCCTGTACATACCTATTAAATCCAACCGTTCTAATATGTCACTTAAGGCTACTGTTTCCTGATTGATTTTATGTCTGGATGATGTCCTTTGATGTAAGTGTGATGTCAAAGTCCTCTAGTATTATTGTATTATTGTTAACTTCTCCCTATATATAGTCTCTTAATATTTATTTATATATTTAGATGCTCCTATATTAGGTACATATACTTTAATGAATGGTATATCTTCTGTGTTAATCTGTTATCATTACATAATGTAATGATACAATTTGTTTTAAAGTCTATTTTTATTTGATATGAATATTGCTACTGCAGCTTACTTGTTATTTCCGTTTGCATGACAGATCTTTTATTCATCCCCTAACTTTCATTCTGGGTGTGTCTTTAGCTCTGAAGTGAATTTCTTGTAAACAGCATATGGGTAGGTCTTGCTTTTTCATCCAGTCAACCACCATATGTCTTCTGACTGGATCATTTAGTTCATTGACTATTAAAGTGATTATTAATTGGTATCTATTTACATTTTTTTGTTTGTTTTCTGGTTGTTTTTGCAGTTCTCTGTTATTTTCTTCTTTTGTGATTTGATGATTTTGTTTAGTGCTATGCTTATGTTTCTCTCTAGCTTTTCTGTATCTATTGTAGGTTTTTGATCTGTGGTTACCATGGTGTTCATCTACTTTAACTAATATCTACTTATTTCAAATGGTTTTAAATTCAAACTCATTCTAAAAGATTTGGTTTTTACTCTTTTCTCCCACCTTCTTTCCCTTTCCTTTTATTTTATTTTTTTAAATTACTTAATGAATTTTATTACAATTATAGGTATATGGAAATCATCAAAACCAAATTTTATAGCATTTCCATCCCAAACCCTCAGTGCATCCTCCCACCCCCCAGCTTGTCTTATTTGGAAATCATAAATTTTACAAAGTCTGTCAGTCAGTATCTGTTCTGCAAAGAAGTTCATTGTGTCCTTTTTTTAGATCATATTTTTGGCTTTTTGCCTTTTCTAGGGCCACACTCATGGCATAGGGAGGTTCCCAGGCTAGGGGTCTAATTATAGTTGCTGCTGCTGGGCTTCGCCACAGCCACAGCAGTGTGGGATCTGAGCTGTGTCTGCAACCTACACCACAGCTCACAGCAACGCCGGATCCTTAACCCACTGAGCAAGGCCACGGATCGAACCCGCAACCTCATGGTTCTTAGTCGGATTCGTTAACCACTGAGCCACATAAGGAACACCCAATTTTTTGTTTTTGATATCATATTTTTCATCTTCATGTTTATCCCTTAACTTCTTATTGTAGTTAATTTTACATTTTTTAAAATCTTTGTACTAGTTATTTAAGTGGTTGATCAACAGTCCTTACTATATATTTGCCTTTACTAGTGGGATTTTTCCTATCCTATAGATTCTTCTTGTTGTAGCCTTTTTTTTTTTTTCCACTTAGGGAAATCCTTTAACCTTTCTTTTAGGTTTGGTTTAGTATTGATGAACTCTTAGTTTTTGCTTGTCTGAGAAATTGTTAGCTCTCCTTCAATTCTGAATTCTGAATGATAATTTTGCTGGGCAGTGTATCCTAATTTGTAGATATTTCACTTTTAGCACCTTAAATATATGATGTCACTCCCCATTGGCCTGCAAAGTTTCTGCAGAAAAATCCATTGGTAACCTTATAGGAATTCCCTTGTATGTGACTCTTTGCTTTTGCTATCCTTAGAATTACTTTCTCTATATTTAATCTTTGTCACTTTATTTATGGTCTGTTTGGATTCATCTCTGCACTTTCTGTACCAGGATATCTGTTTCCTTTTTCAGGTTTGAAAATTTTTTAGCCATACTTTTATTAATACATTTTTGACATTTCTTTCTTTCTCTTCTCCTTCTGGGACTCTTATAATGTGAATGTTGGTGTGCTTATGTTGTTCCAGAGGTTTATTAAACTGGTCTCATTTTAAAAAATTTGTTTCCTTTGGAGTTGCCATTGTGGTCAGTGGTAACGAACCCAACTGTTATCCATGAGTATGCAGGTTCAGTCTCTGTCCCCACTCATTGGATTAAGGATCCAGTGTTGCCGTGAGCTGTGGTATAGTTCGCAGATGAGGCTTGGATCTGGCATTTCTGTGGCTGTGGTATAGGTCTGCAGCCACAGCTCCAATTTGAGCACTAGCCTGGGAATTTCCATATGCTGTGGTTGCATCCCTAGAAAGAAAAAAACAGGTTTTTTTTTTTTTTTTTTTGCTCTTCTGATTGGGTGGTTTCCATTCTTCTGTATTCCAGATCACTTATGCATTCTTCTTTATCACCTTGTCTGGGTTAATTCCTTCTAATGTGTTTTTCATTCCAATTATTTTAATCTTCAGCTCTGATTGGTTATTTTATATATTTTCTAGTTCCTTGTTAAAATTCTTACTGTGTCCATCTACTGTTTCCCTTAGTTCAGTTAACATTCTTTTCATTTTTTAAAAAAAGTTGAAGTTTAGTTGACTTATAATATTGTGTTAGTTTCTGGGGTACAACAAAGTGATTCAGTTATACATATATTAAATATATATATTTCTATATATAGAGAAATTCAGATTCATTTCCATTATAGGTTAATCCACATTCAAATGATAGCATATGATATCTGTCTTTCTTTGGTCGACTTACTTTGCTTAGTATGCTAATCTCTAGGTCCATCCACATTGCTGCAACTGGCATTATTTCACTCTTTTTATGCCTAATATTCATTATATATATAAAATGGTGTTTTGGAGTTCCCTTCGTGGCTCAGTGGTTAACGAATCCGACTAAGAACCATGAGGTTGCGGGTTCGATCCCTGGCCTTGCTCAGTGGGTTAAGGACCCAGCGTTGCCGTGAGCTGTGGTGTAGGTTGCAGATTTGGCTCAGATCCCGCATTGCTGTGGCTGTGGCGAAGGCCAGCGGCTACAGCTCCTGTTAGACCCCCAGCCTGGGAACCTCCATATGCCACGGGTGTGCCTCTACATAAAGGGAAAAAGACAAAAATAAAAATAAAAATAAAATGGTGTTTTATTTATCCATTCCTCTGTTGATAGGCACTTAGTTTGCTTCCATCTCTTGGCTGTTGAAAACAGTGCTCCAAGCAACACTGGGGTGCAGGTATCTTTTTGAATTAGAGTAATTTTTTTATTCCAGATATATGCCTAGGAGTGGGATTGCTTTTGTTTTTTTTTTAAGGAACCTCCATATTGTTCTCCATTTTGGCTGGGAGTGGCTGCTCTATAGTGGCTACACCGCATTTCACTGTAAGAGGGTTCCTTTTTCTCCA
Source organism: Catagonus wagneri (assembly GCA_004024745.2). Lineage (NCBI taxonomy): Eukaryota > Metazoa > Chordata > Mammalia > Artiodactyla > Tayassuidae > Catagonus > Catagonus wagneri. Next base: position 7,005,435 of record PVHT021183585.1, read on the forward strand.
TGCCCTCTCCAGCATTTATTATTTAAAGACTTCTGACTATGGCTATTCTGACCAGTGTGAGGCGATGCCTCATTGTAGTTTTGATTTGCATTTCTCTAATTATTAAATATTTTGAGCATTTTTTCATGTGCCTGTTGGCCATCTGTCTTCTTTGGAGAAATGTCTGTTTAGGTCTTCTCTCCATTTTTTATTGGGTTGTTTGCTTTGTTTTTGAATTATTTGAACTGTTTGTGTATTTTAGAAGTTAAGCCCTTGTTGGTCACATGGTTTACAAATATTTTATCCCATTCTATAGGTTGTCTTCATTTTTTTATGATTTCCTTTGCTGTGCATAGCTTGTTAAGTTCGATTAGGTCCTATTTGTTTATTTTTGCTTTTATTTTGTCTGCCTTGGGAGAATGACCTAAGAAAACTTTGGTAAATTTATTTCAGAGAATGTTTTATCTGTAGCCTTTTTTATGAGTGTCATGTCTTATATTTAAGTCTTTAAGCCATTTTGAATTTATTTTTCTGTATGATGTGAGGGAGTGTTCTTACTTGATTGATTTACATGCAGTTGTCCAGCTCTTCCAACACCACCTAATGAAGGGACTGTCTTTTCTCCATTGCCTCCTTTGTTGAAGATTAACCTGTAGGTGTGTGGATTTATGTCTGGTCTCTTTATTCTGTTCCATTAATCCATTTGTTTGTTTTTGAGCCAATACCACACTTTTTTTTTTTTACCTAACTTTGTAATATTATCTGAAGTCTCAGAGTGTTATGCCTCTAGCTTTGTTTTTTTTTTTTCCCTCAGGATTGCAATGCTGGATCTTTTGTGGTTCCATATAAATTTTATGATTGTTTTTTCTAGTTGTTTGAAAAATGTCATGAATAATTTCACAGTGATTGCATTAAGTCTGTAGATTGTTTTGGATATTATTGACATTTTAACAATTTTAATTCTTCCAGGCATTCATGAAAGATACTGGCCTGTGATTTTCTTTCTTCTTCTTCTTTTTTTTTTTTTTTTTTTTTTTTTTTTTTTTTTTTTTTTTTTTTTTTTTTTTTTTTTTTTTTTTTTTTTTTTTTTGGTAGTTAGTGCTTACTTCTGGTTTTGGTATCAGGGTTAAGGTGGCTTCTTAGAATGACGTTGGGAGCATTCTCTTCAATCTTTTGGAAGCATTTGAAAAATATCAATATAAGTTCTTTTTTTTTTGTATGTTTGGTAGAATTCCTCATTGAAGCCATCTGATTCTGGGGTTTTGCTTTCATGGCTGTTAGAATTCTTATTACTAAAGCTTTGAATTCTTTATCTGGTAAATTATTAATCTGTTTCCTTAGTTGTTTTTTTCAGATTTTTTTTTCTTTTTTTTGAAACAGGTTTCTCTGATTTCTAATTTTGCTTAATTTTCCCTGTCATTGTGAAATTAGGTGGAATAGTTACCTATCCTGGTCTGGAAGGAGTGTTCTTGTTTGTGGGTAGTGTTTCAAGGTCTACATGTGGCCAGTGACTTTGGTTGGAAAGCTCTGAATTATACCTGGGTCATGTCTTCCCCTATGCTGTGCTGGCAGTTAGGTAGGTATAGGGCTAGAAATGGAGTGGCTGGAGCCAGAGCCAAGCATGAGCCAGGGCTTCTCCTCTGCTTAATGGCAACTCCTTCCTATCTGGTGGGATTCCAGGAAAAGAAGGTCATCTTCCAGTGAGAATGTGAACATGAGCGAGGCAGAGTTCCTTGTATTTACACACCCCAACCCCATCCCCAATTAGTTTCTTTAATTAGTGCTTATACTGGTGTGAGAACTACCTGTGATGCTTAAATCCTGTATAGCCCAGCAGGGAAACTTCTTGAACACAGGTTATTATTACATTAACCTTCCAGAGCTCAAAGGAGTCTATCTTCCATTTAGTTTGAGAGGCAACAGCTGGAATGAGCTTTCCACTGTTTAAGAACTCTGAAATTAAGCAATTCAGACTGAATTAATACTGCTCCCTTTTGATCTTAAATATAAGATATGTTTTGGAAGAACTGGAAACTGAGGGGGTGGAATTGAGAAAGCTGCTGAAGCAGAAGCCCTGGGGGTTGAGTGTGAGATGGTTTTGTTCCCTCTAAGGTGTGTGCTCTTCCCCTTTAAGCATTTAAACCTTGCCCCAGAGTGGAGCAGTGCTGGAGCAAAGGGGGCCAGAGTAGGTGCCTTGAATAGGCTGGAGTGCATGTTGGGGTGGTTCTTGAATACCAGAGTTCCAGATTGCTCCCAATCTGCTGCCTCCATAAGCGCCCAAGTCTGCTCTTGCCCCACTCTGATGCTGTGCCAAGTCCAAGACAGCTCCAACCCTCACTCTCCTTGTGCACTCTCCTTGGCTGTGGTAGTCCTTGCCTTTATGTGGAGTCGTACTGTGAAGCAAGAGCAACCAGAGCTGACACTTAGCTTGGGCAAGGATGTGCACTGGGGTGGTTGTGGGAAAAATGCCCAGAGCCCAGGGCAGTTTCAGTCTGCTTTCTCTGCCTTTTTTGAGAGTAAGCATGCATATGTGTGCACTTCATGAGAATAGCCTAGTTTTTTAAAGCCCCACTGTCAGTCTTAGCTGATTTTCCAACCAGCTAAGGGGACTTGTCCTCCTAATGTCACACCTTAGGGCCACACCCCAGTATGTGGTTAAAATTGCCTGCTTCCCAGGGAATCTCTGAACCTAACTAAGCCCCCTCCTTTTCTGTGCCACCTCCCAGGGACACAAGTTCCGACATAATCACTTCTCTTCCCTTCCTACCTGACTCTGTGTGGATCTTCTTATAGCCTTGGTTGCATAAGAGTCTTTTTGGAAGTGTCCAATATTATTTCAGTGAGAATTGCCCCACATGTAGATCCGTTTTTGATGTGTCAGTGGGGGAAGGGGATCTTAGTATCTATCTCTGTCATCTTAATCTCCTCTCCTCTTCCTCTTTTTTTTTAACTTTGTATGTTATGTTTTTTTCCTTTCTTACACTTCCAGTTATCTGTACCATTATGTTTTACGTATATCTCCTATAAACAGGAAATACAGTAGTTCTATTTTATTTTTAGCCAGTCTAAAATTTTTTCCTGAACCATTTCTATTTATTAATTTATTTATATGTAATGTAAATTAGCAATGTGTTAGTTTGGAATGCACCATCTTATTTTGTGCTTTCTATTTGTCTTATTTTATTTTGTCAAGGAAAAAGAGTAATGGGAGCAGTCTGCTCTGGGTATGAGGAACTTTTATTGCAGATTATTATTTAGTATTGTAAGCATATGCTGAAGATAAAGTTATTAGGCTTTAGTTATCTAAAACCAATACAGTCCTTTTGTTACCTAAAAGGGACCTGCAACTTGCAGCACCCCCTCCTCCTTGATACATCCATTTACCTTCTAATCTTTTTTTAGTACTGTTTTAAAAATTATATTCTTCTCCTTTTTCTCTCCCCAACTGATGTTTTGGATATCTATTCTGTTTCTATTCATCTTATGATTACTCTAAAAATTCCTACATTTATCCCCAATCTATCAAACTGTGATACAAAGGCCTTCACTCTTCTTCAAGACAATACAAGGACCTTAGTGTATTTAGCTATAATTATTCTCTTCATGGCATAAATGTTACTGGTGTTTTACCTCTCATCTTCTTGATAAAACTGCATGAAATCTTATTTATATTACAATTTTGTATAGTAAAAATGTTTTGATCTATGCACATTATTTATCATTTTTGACCCTTTATTTTTCCTTGCATTTTAGACTTATCTGACATAATTTTCTCTTTGTCTGAAATGCTTTTATTGGATCTCCTTTCATGAGAGTTTGCTAAAGGCAAATTCTCTCATTTCTTTATTTGAAAATGTCTTTATTTATCTTCATTCCTAAAAAAGTTTCTTCCAGATATATTCTTTCAGCACATTGACAAATTATTATCCCCTAGTTTTCCATACTGCCTTGGAGAAATCGGCTCTCCCTCTAAACTTGACCCTTGAAGATAGTCTTTTTTTCTTTATCAGCTTTAAAGATCTTCTGTCTCATTGTTATTCTTCAGCTTCACCATGCTGTACCTAAATGTAACTTTTTATTTATTTTTTATGAGATTGTTGGGCATCTTAAATCTATGGATTAGTGTCTGGCACAGACAACCTCCTCCCCCTGGTCCCTGACTCCTTGTATTCATGCCCTGTGTGGTCCTCTACCACATCTACCAAGGTCGGTTTGTGTTGGCAAATGGAATATGGCAGAAGCGATGTTGTGCTGCTTCTGAGATTACATTTCAGCCCTTCTCTCCGTCTCACTCTTTCTCTCTCAGATCATTTTCTCTAGGGACGTCAGTGACCATGTTGTGAGCAGTCCCTGTGAAAGACCCATGTGCCGAGGAATGGAAACCTCCCACCAACAGCCATGCTGGGAATATTGAAAGCAGATCCTCCACCCTGGCCAAGCTTTCAGATGACTGTAGCTCCACCAGACACCCTGATTATAGCCTTATGAACTTCTCTGATTTTAAGTCATTTCTGGATTCCTGATTTTAGCTCTGTGAAATAGTAAATATTTATTGTTTAAACCACTCCACTTGGGGGTAATCTGTTATACAGTAATAGATAACTAGTACAGTGTTTTTTTATCATTTCTGGAAAATTCCCAACCATATCTCTTTTTGTGTTGTTCTTGTTTTGCTTTGTTCTCTTTTTCCCCTTTTGATCCTCTCGTTAAAAAAAATGTGTTTCCTTTCCTCTTTATTTTCCATTTTGATTTGTCTCACTGTGCTGTAGCCTAGATAATTTCTGACTTACTGTACATCATGAAATCTGACACCATCTATTTTAAAGGAAGTCTGACGAAGTGTTTTCTGATCACACTGATGAAAATGTATACAATTTTAAAGAAATTAAAGGGGAAAATATTTGTTCTAAAATAAGAGTTCCCACTGTGTCCCAACATAGTGTCCGTCAAGATGCAGGTTTGATCTTCTGGCCTTGCTTGGGAGTTAAGGATCTGGCATTGGTCGCAGACGTAGACTGGATTTGGCGTTCCTGTGGCTGTGGCATAAGCTGGCAGCTGCAGCTCCAATTCCACCCCAGGAACTTCCATAAACCTCAGGAATGGCCCTTAAAAAAATTTAAGTATGTCAGTATTCAATTCACAAATTCCACTTCCACTGTATTTCATCTGTTTTTAAACCTAACAGTCAAAATTTAAATTTTGGTTACTGAATTTTAATTTTAGAAGTTAAACATTATTCTATTCTTAACTCTTCTACGTCACTGGTTGTATTTTCTTGTTTTTTCCCTGTAGATATCTTTTACAGAAGATATTCTTTTCTGTAGATGTGTATTTTATTTCTGTTATTCCTTCATATGTTATTGTTACAAGCAATACCATTTTTATAGTCTGTGTTGGAGGGTCCTGGAGAGCACCCCCAGGTTCAATGATTCACTAGGAGTCCTAACAGACTTCACCATATATTTGTATTCATGGCTAATATTCATTACAGGAAAAAAATACAAAGCAAAATCAGCAAAAGGGAAAGGGGCACGGGATGGTCCAGAGGAAAACAAGCTCAAGCTTCCATGGGTCCTCTCCCAGTGGAGAAACACAGATGAGATTAATTCTCCCAGCAATGAATTATAGCAACACATGGGAAATATTGCCAACTAGTGAGGCTCATTAAGGATTCAATGCCCAAGGCTTTTATGGGGGGCTGATCACATGGGTATCCTCCGCCTGGCATAGACTCCTAGTGGTAACAAAGTTTGGCATAAACCATGTTGTTTACACAAACAGTTTAGGCACAGTGAGTCACTCTTAGGAATTAGTGGTTGTGGGAAACTTCCTGAAATCCGAATTCCCAGACACCATCTAAAAATCACCCTTGTGGAGTTTGCAGATGCTGCCATGCAGGGGATCATAACTCGTACAAGACAGACTGCCCACTAACTGACCGGTGGTAAATAAAGCACCAGTAAAGCAACCAGCTACAAAAGCCACTGGCACGAGTGTGTCCTCTAGTTGAGGGGTGAAGAAACCTCATTGTTACAGGCCTGGTATCGTGGCACTCCATGAAATTAGATGTTAATAGAAGTCCCCTGAACTTCTGATTTACAAACTTCACTTCCAGAGCCTGGTAAGGGAAATTGCTCAGGATTTCAAAGCAGATCTGTGCTGCCAGAGTGTAGCTATTGGTGCTTTGCAGGAGGCAAGTAAGGACAATTTAGTTGCCCATTTTGAAGACACCAGCCTGTGTGCTCTCCATGACAAATGTGCAACAATTAGGCCAAAAGACAGCCAGCTAGCATGTTGCATACCTGCAAAAAGTGCTTAAGAATCCACTATGAAGGGAAACATTTCATTCTTTAAAAAAAATTTTCTCTTCTTTCTGTTATTGGTAGTTCTGAACGTTAGATATTTTTTTCCCCGTGAGGTCAGGAGGTACCTAGGTATATGATTGCAAGTGGAAAAATAGGAAACAGAATTAGGTATTGATGATTTTTCCATTTTCATTTGTGTGTGGATTTTTAATATAAATGCGAGGACATAAAGCAAGTTAATGCAAGTGAAAATGTTTCAGTGAACAAGTTTCAGCCGTTCAGCTTTGTAACAATTGTAAATAAACCTGTTATAATTTTCTGAGCAAAAAAAAAAAAAAAGAAACTAGTCAGCCTTATAAGCAGATCTTCAGAGAATAGCACCCAGACCTGTTATGTTAACTATTTTCTGCACAGAGTCAATACCTGAAGTCTTTGTGAGTTGCTCTCAGGTATGCTGTTTCTTGACTTTGCTGTTTCTTGCTTATGGAAACTAGTTTCTTGGTTATCTTTGTGCTGTTCCTGATTAACTGTATGTTTTTTAATTGTATTTGAAGAGTAGTTTGTAGGACTAATCAGAGACATATGACAAAATCAGCTTGCTTCAGAAATGATTTGCTTTTGCTTTGTTTCTGTTCTGGACCATCTTCAGCTAAACTCAAAACCTTGAATTCTTTGGATGACTCTGGCCCCTGGAACCTGAGAGGAAGGAAATTCTGGACAAGAGCTTTTCCACTCTGGTGCTGACAAGGATTCTCTCCTTGACCAAATTCTAGTCAGGCCTTTTGAACTCTTTTTTTTGAGTATGTCATGTCCTTTGACATATTCTCAAGAGCCCAGTTTTAGTAAGAATCCTGATAAGTCAGTGTAACCTGAATCCCTCACCCTCAACATCTAATTATCTTTCATATTCGATTATCCTTCTCATCCTTCACTGTATTCTAGGTAGCGTGTGATCACCCCAGCCTCCCTTCAGCAAGAATCCTGTTTGCTAGATCAGTTAGCAAGAATTATCTTATCCTCTTGGTAATTTTCCATCCACTTACTCCCCTAGCCTGCTCCTTGCCTATAAAATCCCCACTTTTCTTGTCAGATTTGGAACTGAGCTCAGTCTCTTTCCCCTGCTGCAAAATTCTACCTAGCCTGAGAGTTCCCTTGAATAAAGTCTGCCTTACAGTTTGATAGTGTCTTGAGTAACTTTCTCTCTAACAGTTCACCCTTACACCCAAGGCATGGTGTCTGTGTCACGGTTTCTTGTGGTTCCTATTTCAGCGGATCCTCTGTAGTGCCTGCATTCTGATCTTGATGACCTCCCCCCACCCCGAGAAACCATCAGAATGAAAATTCAAATTTCCTTGCATAGACAAATTCCTTCTAGGTAAACGTTTCTTCTGAATTTGTTTAATCTTCTAGATTCCCATTTTTCTCCTTTACCTTGGTCTTACAATTTCCTAACATTTACCAGCTGTTTTCCAGTACTTTCAAGAGACTACTTTTAATATATTAAAAAGCATTCCTGGGAAAATTCATTTGGTAGGGTTTGTTCACTTACCTTCAGTTTTATCTCTAAAAATGAGAACTACAACTGCACGTTTACAATGTTGTAACAGTTATGAGATAACATATTAACCAAAGAAAGTATTTTTCAAACTCTTGGGCTAATTCTTCTTAACATAGTCCTCCATATGTGACCGCCGCCATTTGTTAACTTAGCTCATGTTTTGATGCATAGCAAGGTGCATGAGAGGTTTTATTTTTTTAACTAAATAAGAAGAGAAGGAATTTTGGTTGAGAGAAAGCTCTCCACATAGCAATACTCTGCAATAATAAAAGGGAGAGAAAAGTAGGAAAATGTAGAAAGGTGTTGGTAGTGCCTCTTAGTCTGGCCAAGTGATTGTGGTTGACTGCGAAGGACAGGATCTTCTCTGTGCAGTGAGTTCTGTGAGACTGACACAAAGAGGGCACAAAGAGGACTGTGCTGGGGTCCAGGGGATAAAGACTGCATGACTCACATATGAGTTCTCTCACCTTGAGAATCCAAAGTCCATCCATGTCTGAGGTGCGGACAATGCTGTTGTCCTGAATTGCAGTGGCAGAGTGAGGCAGTCATGAGAAGTAAGTGGTTTTTCCGGGCGGGGCACATGGATAAGAGGGAATCAGAGCAGGGAATCACTTATAAGGAGTGGGCCGATTTGCTTCTGCTGACAGCCTTGATTATGAGGTACCCTTTTGGGGACAGACAGGAAGCAGAGGAAGCTTTTGAGAAGGACTGAGATGCTGCTGTGACACTAGAGGGGGCATGTGGGTGTTACACAGTTTAGATGATGATAATAGCAAATGTTTATGTAGCATTTATATGTGAGGGGCTGTCTTAGATGCTTTAGATATATGTGAAGCCATTTAATCTCCACATCGCTTTATGAGGTAAGGTGTTATTATTTTACAGATGAGGCACTCATACGAGGCAAGGGGAGGTGGAAGTGTGGTCTGGATCCAGGCAGTGAGGCTCCAGAACCTGTGCTGTTAAGCCCCATGCTGCAGCGAGATTCATGAATCCCCATGAAGAACTCAGGAACTGTGAAGTCATTGATCAATGTACCATCCAGTGATGGACTACAGGAAGGTATTGATCTAGGCCATCACTTTTGTCCAAACTCTGAGAACTGAGCTTTAATTAGAAAAAATTTTTAAGAAAGAAAATTTAAAACTATGAAAGATGGGACTCCACCCTTCAGAAATCATGATTTAATTAGTTTGGAGTACTTCTCAGGAAATAATAGTTTTCAAAATTTCCCCAGATGATTCCAATTTGCTGTCAATGTTAACAATCACTGCCTTTTTTTTTTGGCTTTTGCCTTTTTAGGGTCACACCTGCAGCATATGGAGGGTCCCAGGCTAGCGGTCTAATCAGAGCTGCAGCTGCCGTCCTACACCAGAGACACAGCAATGCCTGATCCGAGCCGCATCTGTGACCTACACTACAGCTCACGGCAATGCTAGATCCTTAACCCACTGAGCAAGGCAAGGGATCAAACCCGCAACCTCATGGTTCCTAGTTGGATTAATTTCTGCAGTGCCACGATGGGAACTCCAACAATCACTGTCTTAGTAAGACCTTTTTCCCATGAAATTAGGCCTGCCTTGAATGATTAAACCATGGTTCTCAAAGTATGGACCCCCAACTGCATCAGCAGTGCCTGGAAATGCTGGAAATGGAAATTCTTTTGTCCTATCCAGGCCTATTAAATCAGAAACTCTGGAATGGGGCCCAGAATTCTGCTTTTAGATTCGTAATTCTGCTACATGTTAAAGTTTGAGAACCACTGATCTTAGACAATTACCACAACTCGCTTGTATATAAGTCTTATTTTGAAGCCATTAATGTTAAATATTAGATTGCCTTTTTGAAACCAGTGTTGTTACGTTACATTTTATATTTATTTCTGTATTTTACCCATCTAATCTTCTCCATTATTATAAGTTCTCAATATGTCCCTTGTAAATCCATTCTAATGGATCTGGTTTAGGTAAGACTGTGTTGTCATAAGCTGTATGTTGCATATTCCCTTGACGAGACACACATGGGAATTATGAATTATTTATAATCTGCCAATAGGCTGGTAATATTTTAGTTAACCTAAAATGTAGGGAAACAGAATAGCTTTTGGTTAAGAAAATACCTCTGGGGAATAAGTCAGGAGTAAAAAAGCAGTATATGAAAGTCTAGTCTCCTATTATCTTTCTGACTTTTTTTGCTATGTGAATTATACTAATTGTTGCAGTTAAGGAAGTAAACACTTGAGAAGTCAGGTGATGGCTTAGACAAGGTTGGAATCATTATTTGATAAGGTCACCACATTACTGGGCCCTGTTCTCAGCTCAACAGGCTGAGAAATTAATTTTTCAAGCTTGCCCTTAGGTGACAACCTCTGGGCATTCTTACCAAACCAAACCTATAAGAAACTAGTGTGTTGTCCAGAGTTCTAACTTGTTAACTTATCATTTTAAATATCTAACTTTCAGGAAGAGTGTTTAATGTTGGTCTGAGTGAATTCTTTCTCCTCTCAGCAAAACTGCAAGAAAAGACATACTGTAATTAAAAGGATGCTTGGTAAACATGGAGCCAGTCCAGGGGGAATGAATTTAATGATATTTGACTACTACATCCGTTTTCACTTGGTGTGTGTTTATAAGGGGGATTGATACCTATTTCTGAAATCAGGATATACCCTTCTCTGGATCATCCCGGGTGCTTTCTATTTAGGGACCCCTGTATTCTTCTTTTTGATCATTCATGTTTTGTTACTCTATCCTCTCTTCATAATGGAGACAATGCAAATTATTTGATTACATGTTCTAATAGTCCTTGTCTTCTGAGGCTATATACTAATCTCAATAAATACAATCTGAAATTTATCTAACTCCCCAGTCACCAGTTTATAGGCAGTTTTTAGGGTGGGTGATGATAATGATGACGATGGTGATTTTTTTTAGAAAACTAATTCTGGTTGACTTTTGAATTTTCTTTAATTTCATTTTATGTTCAAAATATACCTTGAGTGTTTATTTGTGTGTGTGTGTGCTTGCTTATGGAAGTGAATACTATATTTGTCTATCATTATGCTGTCTTTTATTAAATACAAGGGACTTCTACTGAGAAAAAAATGATCTTTTTAACTGTCTTTTTTAAAAATGATTTTTATTTTTTCTATTATAGCTGGTTTACAGTGTTCTGTCAATTTTCTACCGTATAGCAAGGTAACCCAGTCACACATGCATGTAGAAAAAAATGCTTTGTAACACTGTAGAAAAAAAAAAACTGCCAGTCATAATACAATGCTTTATTTGGCACTTAGAACCTTTTCCTTATATTTATAGAAAAATATTTCTAGATTCATTTAAACATAAAAAAATACATTACTCTTTTCTGTATTTGTATTTGTATAAAACATATATTGATTAAAACGTTTTTCAATAAGCTCAGTAATGAAATTCTGTTCTTCTGAATCATTTTTCAATTTAGAGCTATTGACAGAAATGTTTTCCATACACTATCGCCATCAATACCATCAAAAACATTGATAATGCAGTGTTCAAAAAGTGCTCTATGGGATTATAAGTTTTGATGTTGGTCCTTTTCTGACTACTCATAATTATACTTTTTTTCTACCATTGAATCATGGGTAGCTGGAAGGTAAGTGTTTCCCTTCAAAGACAGTAGGAAGGCTTTTTTTTTTTTCTTCTTGTTTTATTTACATATAAATGACATATAGAACTGTTTAAGGTGTAAAGTGTTATAATGTGACTTACATGTGTTATGAAATGACTACTGCAATAAGTTTAGTAAACATTCATTTCATATAAATAAAAAATTAAAGAAATAGAAAAAAATTCCTTGTGATGAGAACTCTTAGGTTACTCTCTTAATACTTTCATATGTAATGTTAATTATATTTACCGTTTTGTGTATTACATTCCTAGTACTTATTTATCTTTTAAGTGGAAATTTGTACTTTCCAACAGCATTCATCTAATTACCACTTCTTCTACCCTCTCCCCAACCTCTGGTAACCTCAAATTTGATCTCTTTTTCTATGTTTTCTTTCTTTCTTTTTTTTTTTGTCTTTTTGCCTTTTCTAGGGCTGCACTCGCGGCATATGGAGGTTCCCAGGCTAGGGGTCTAACAGGAGCTGTAGCTGCCGGCCTTTGCCACAGACACAGCAACACGGGATCCGAGCCACGTCTGCAACCTACACCACAGCTCAGGGCAATGCTGGATCCTTTACCCACTGAGCAAGGCCAGGGATCGAACCCGCAACCTCATGGTTTCTAGTCGGATTTGTAACAACTGAGCCACAACAGGAACTCCTGTTCGTTTGTTTTTGAAGTATGCTTGACAACAGCACTATGTTAGCTCCTGTTAAGCAACATAGTGATTCAATATTTCTCTACATTTCAAAATGATCACCATGAAAAATTAGTTATGCCACCACACAAAGATATTACATAGTTAATAACTATATTCCCCACACTGTACACTTCGTACCCATGGATGAGTCATTTCATTGGCAACTGGAAGTTTGTACTTAATCTTTCTCATTTATTTATCCCCCCCCACTCTCCTTCCTTCTGGCAACCAATTGTTGTGTCAATAATTCTGTTTCTAGTTTTGTTATGTTTATTAATTTGTTTTGTCTTTTCAGATTCCACGTAAAAATGAAATATATAGCATTTGTCTCAGCAGGAAGTTTTTGACTAATAGTAGTCCTATGCAACATATAAATTGATCACACCAGTCTTTCATAGCTTTGAATTTTTTTCCCTTAGAGGGAATTTATCCCACCTTCTGTTGCATTGCAAGGTATAGAGCAGTAATATAGCACCTTGAAACATCAGAATCACCTGAGAGCTCATTAGCAATGTAGAATCTCTGGCCCTACCCTGGACTCACTGAATCAGAATCTGCATGTTAGCCATGCATTATAATACATCACAGCTTTATCTTCTTGTAGGATTCTTCCTGTCTTAATTGCTGGAAGGTTCTTGATTGCTCCTTTCCAAAACAATATGGATTTGTGTAATTTCTCCAATGATTATTTACTTATCATTTCCCCCACTCCTCTATTTCTATGTTTTCCTGTCCTTAATGATGAATTGTCATCTAGTATTTTGAAAACATTTTAAATAGTAATTCCACTTCTAGTACCAATAGGGCACATAATTCAATTGAAGAAATAACAATACGAACAGTTTATTTTCATGATCCCTGACCTATAGTGATTGTAAAATGTTGTAGCTCACTTTCAGAGTTGTTAAATATGGACAAAATGTGTACTCTAGGGCTGGTGAAATATGGTAATTATTTTGTTAAATACTAGGCTCTTTCCTACCTTTTGCTTCTTCACTCCTTTGTCCTAAAAGAAAGGAGGTGGAAGTGGAGTTAAGATTTTAAGTTTAAGCTTGTGTTTAGAGGATGAGAACTCTGCAGAGATAAGAATCAGAATAGAACCAGGAGAAGATTTAGGTTGGTAGATCAAACCTATGGCTTCAGAGCCAGTTTGTGAAAATACTTATTTCTTTCCATATTCATCCTCAACACAGCAGTAACTTACCCTAGTCTGTTGCATTCATAGGTCTCATTTCTCCATACTCTCCATGGCTCTTTGGATGGGGTTCTTACACGTGGTGTTTGCATTGACACCACTTCCATCAGATGGAGTCAGTTGCTAGCCCCACAGAATGGCTCAGGGTCTAAGGCCAGAAGTAAAAACCCTATCAAACTAATTTGGTTGGAGTAAAACAGGGATACAGATTCAGGTTAGTGCAGAAGTGTTGGATTACTCACTCCGCGTTTTGTTTTTTCTTGGCAAATTCTCAAGTGGTTTCAGGCTAAAGTGTAGTCAAAGCAATAAAAAGTTGGTATACCGAGCATAGGACAATTCAAGTTCATCCACATGAAGGCTAGATCTTAAATGCCTTTTCAAAATTATTTTTATTTTTTCCATTATAGCTGATTTACAGTGTTCTGTCAAATCTACTAATTTTCATACAGTCATGTGTTCCCCCCTCTGTGTTATCAAATGCCTTGCTCATCGAAATTCTATAACATTTCTGGGGAAATCTGACCTATAGGTCATGCATTGATGAGAAATGTGTACTTCTGAACTTTAGTATGTCTTTCAAAATCTTCAAGATAATATTCATGCTAAAAAGCAACCCATATAATATTTACTAGATTTAATTTTCTGAAATTGCATGATCCTTGATCATTTATTTTTCTTTTCAGATATTTTTTATATTTAGAGTGAGTAATTACTGGGGGAAAAATACACATCCATTTTGTGGACAAGGTCCTGTAAGCCTCAGGGTTTTTACACATCAAAGAAAGAAAAAGAATGTATTTTTCTTTCAGTAGAGAGTGAAAATAGAAGCCTTTGCTTGTATTGACATTTAGTAACCTATATAGCTCCTTGGGAAACTAAAATGTGCCATGATATCAAAGAGATATATTCCTTAAAGCTCTCTTATTGTCTGCACTTCGCCAGTGCTTCTTTATTTTGCATTGATACTGAGACTCCTGTTCTTTTATCATGAATATTTAAAGCTTGTCACTATAAAAATCACATTAGCTAGTTACAGGTGGAACCTGAATATCAAATACTTCAGTGGGTGGAACTGGAATAGTCAACAGTCAAATAGTCAAGAGTTTGAAACACAAAACAAAACAAAACCAATCAGGTGGGCATTACTATATGAAATCCAAAATATGAAAAGTGCAGATTTATTATAATTACATTATGGAAGAGTTAGGCAGCTTTATCTTAGCCCAACTCATTATCCCTTTGAAACATTTAGATGGAAACATCTGTGTATCAACTGTGACCCTACTAGTATGTTATTTATTTACCTTAATGTGAAATGCTACACTGCTGTGTTCTCCCGGTTCTCTTGAAGGATGTCTATGGAGCGTGTCTATTGTAGAATTACAAGGTTATAAGACACTGGGTGTTTCTGAATTTTGGCGTAAAACCCATAATGTACTTTTACTTCCATTATATTGTGGAACAAAATTAACACCTAAAAAAATGTTGTTTACAAGGTATAAATAAAGTGGGTAGCTTTGCAATATGGTTTTTTAAGTAAACAGTAAAGTGATTTCAAAAGCATGTTTGGTGCATAAATACATGTGAATATTAGAAATACAAGCAAGTAGAAAGGGCCATAACTAATTCAGGCTTCTACTCTTCAGAGATAATCCCTGTAAAAACCGTAGTTTTCAATCTCTTTCTCTCTTCATATGGATAGATATGAATATAGCTATCTACTGATAAACAGATGTAATATTTGGGATTATACTGTGGATGCTATATACCTTTTTATTTAGTAATAACATGTCATGAACATCATTCTGTGTCAGTAAATATTATAGTACAACCTTATTTTCAATGCTATAATAGTTGTATGAATTTTACAAATTAATTAGGTAAATTCCTTGATGTTGAACAATTGGTCATGAAATAGAAACTTACTAAACCAGGTCCTGGAGTTCCCGTCGAGGCTCAGTGTTTAACAAATCTGACTAGGAACCATGAGGTTGCGGGTTCGATCCCTGGCCTCACTCAGTGGGTTAAGGATCCGGCGTTGCCGTGAGTTGTGGTATAGATCGAAGACGCGGCTCGGATCCCTGTGTTGCTGTGGTTGTGGCGTCAGCCTGCGGCTATAGCTTTGATTGAACCCCTAGCCTGGGAACCTCCATATGCCACGGGTGCGGCCCTGAAAAGACAAAAAGACAAAAAAAAAAAAAAATAAACCAGGTTCTAATTACCTTGAATTTAGATTATCAGACTGTGTTGATACAAACAAGTGATTAAAAGGTATGGAGAAAGGAAGTGTTCGGGGTTAATTATGTGTTGCCTGTATGCAAGATATGCTAGAAAATAAAATGTGCTCAACTTTGAGTTTAAATAATGAGGATGGTAATAATATAAAATGGGATACAGTTAACTTTACCACCCAAACAGATTCAAGGAAAACAACCCAGGGAAACTTGTCACACTCTTGTGCTTAGGCAAGACTTTGAAACAGACCTGCTCTGTATTTTCCTGCCTTGTGGGGCTCTGGAGCTATTACCATTCTAAAGAACTTTAGAATTGAAAAGATTGTGTAAAGACCAAAGAATAAAGATCAGATTTTGAAAGCTGTTCAAACTGGGGACTAAATAATCATATGGAATTGTTGACAAATATCTTGTGCATACCATTCATGAACCAGAATTATTTCATGCAACTCTGGTAGGCCATAAGTAGATGGTAAAATGATTTTTTCTCTCTAAACTTCCACATTTATTGAGGGATATAATTTTCTCCAAGTAGTAATTTCTACTTTTAATAAATATCCTTCATAATATTATTTAATATATTATTAAATCAGAATATTATTAAAATATTCATTTGTTATTTTAATAATACACTTTGAAATGACAGGATGAAAATCATTCAAATATTATTTAAATATTCTAGAAATAATTCCCATTTAAAAGTGTATGGATGCTTCTTACAAGCTCTTCATGATGATTTTATACATAGGCTTTCTGCCATCTTATAAGAATGAGGCTTTCTGAAGCTTAGTCTCTTCAATTAAACATATTCTGCCATCTATTTAGCCCCTACCATCTACAAATTTTTCAACTTGTTGCTACAGTATATATATATGAACATGGTTTTCTTTCTGGGTCTTATAATTTATGCACTAGGGTTATGTTCATGTGTAAATAACAAAGGCTAAGGAAAAGTGGATTATGATAAGAAAAAATAATAAGAAAGTATTCTGGGAGCATTCAGAGGATACGACAAATTCAGTTTTGATAAGAAAAGTTTTTTGGGGGTAAGTCAAGATTTGAGCTATATCTTGAAGAATAGATAAGAGAAATATCAGGAAGTCCTATAGCTTGAGATTAAGCGAGGATGTTGGATTTTGACAGACTTAGGTGCACATTTGGGCTTTCTCTGTTTTGATCAGGGTCTAAGTCCACAAACTCTTTAAATTTCAATTTTCTTATCTAAAGAATAGAAAAATACTATGAATACTACCTAGGCTTTTGGGAAAGATTAATGGGATAATATTTGTTCCAAATAAACACTTAATAAATTACCATGATAACTATTCCTACAATCTAAGCTCCAGCACCTGGGATACAGGGCTTGGCATATAAAAAGGGCTCACTAAATAGTTCTTAAATAAAATAAATACCAACTTGGGCAAAGCTATTGAAAAGTGTATGCAAGACAAGCTAGAGGAATGATGACAAACTTTGTATGATGGTCCACAGGGAATGCATTGATGGTGTTGATTACATGAGTTTGTTTATATGGATGCATATCACTGAGAGACGTAATGAAAGCATCAACTCTTGCAATGTAAGTGGTCAGATGGAGGAGGTAGGTTGAGACTGTAGAACATTTAACAAATTTCGTGATTGCTTGATTAAATGCGAGGGAAGGGAATGTATGAAAGTGACCCTGATGGTCATAGGAGAAATATTCCAAAGAGGGACTTAATACATTCTATTTAAATAACATAAATTTGATACTCTTAAGGGGTAATCTTCTTAACATACAATAATGGCACAAACACTACTTTTTGGAGACAGGAAACTTAGGCTTAATGCTCGATTCTTCTATGTAACATATGGTTACTTTAGGGAAGTTACTATACCTGTTAAAACTACAGTTTCTAAATTTCTAAAATAAGGGTAAGAATATTCATATATATGTGGTAAACAGTGAAATAATTTATAGAATTAATTGCTTTTGCTTGATTTTGGTTCAGAGAGTTTGAAAAAGGTGAGGATTAGAGGCAGATTTGAGAGTATGTTGTAATAACTGCTTTGGCAGTAGAAGTCGTTGGAAGAAAAAAGGATGAAAGATCTATGTATTATACCCATATCTAGGTGAAGAAGCAAATCCAGAGACCAAATGGAGGCGAGACTAGATAATTGTAAGAATGTTTGCAACTAGGGTAGAAATATAATGTTTTCTTTGCTGCTATATCTCTAATATCTAGAACAGTGCTAGCCATATAGTAGGCCCTCAATAAATGTTCACAGTAGAGTGAAAAATAACGGCCAAGAGATTGTAGATTTGAAACAGCAAAAAAAAAAAAAAAAAAAAAAAAGCTTAGTTTGTATACTAAAAATGGTTGATATAACTAGAGATAAACAGAAATGGGTGATCTTCCAATATGGCAATTTTATTTAGCCTAAAATGGAAGAAAACACAGAAAATAAGGCAGAATAAGCTGACTAGTCTATCAGGTTTGTAGGAAATGAAAAGTAAACAGGAGTACCGTGAGCTTAGAGGGAAGCAGTTAGTGTTGTCCCTGTGCCCTTCTAATTCTGTACACTTTACCTAGTGAGAGCCTCCATTCCCGTGCCTTTAATGAATGTCTATTGGAATATGACTCCAAAGCATTTTCCTTCAGCTTAAATCTTTTTCCTGAGTTCTAGACCTGTATATCTAATGACCTACTCTTACATATTTCTGTTTGAAGTTCACCAAGAAAACACAAACTTAGTACTAAAAATCTGGACTAGTTTTCCTCAAATCACTCTTCCTCATATATTTTCTTTTGAAGTGACTGGTGCCCTTATCTATCTACTGCCAAACTTACCTTTCCCAGTAAAACAGCAGTCCATTCACTGTGGTTATGAGGGACAAAAATCCCGCTCACTGGCGCCTCAAAACATTATGGGGCTTATTGTAAGAACTGAGAGAGTCATTTAAAAGAACCTTTTTTATTAGAGTGTAGTTAACTTACAGTGCTGTGTCTTCTCTGCTGTACAACAAAGTGACCCAGTTATATGCATATATACATTCTCTTTCTTATATTATTTTTGCATCATGGTCTAATCCAAGAGACTGGATATAGCTCCCTGTGCTATATAGCAGGACCTCTATACTGCTCATCCATCCCAAATGCAATAGTATGCATTTACTAACCCCAAACTCCCCATCCATCCCACACCCTCACATCTCCCCCTTGGGCACCACAAGTCTTTTTCCCATGTCTGTGAGTCTGTTTCTGTTTTGTAGACAGGTTCATTTATACCATATTTTAGATTCCACAAATAAGAGACATCATGGTATTTATCTTTCTCTTTCTGACTTAATTTCACTTAGTATGAGAATCTAATTTCATCCATGTTGCTGCAAATGGCATTATTTCATTCTTTTTAATGGCTGAGTATTATTCCATTATATATATGTACCACATCTTCTGAATCCATTTATCTGTTGATGGACGTCTAGATTGTTTTTAATGTTTTGGCTACTGTGGATACTGTTGCAATGAACACGCAGTGCATGTATCTTTTTGAATTTTAATTTTGTCCAGATATATGCCCAGGAGTAGGATTGCTGCATCATATGGTAGTTCTCTATTTAGTTTTCTGAGGAACCTCCTTACTGTTTTCCATGGTTGTTGTGTCAATTTACATCCCCACCAACAGTGTAGGAGAGTTCCCTTTTCTCTACACCCTCTCATGCATTTTTTTATTTGTAGACTTGTTAATGATGGCCATTCTGACCATTGTGAGGTGGTACCTCATCTTTTTGATTTGTACTTCTCTAATAGAAATGTTGAACATTTTTTCATGTGCCTACTGGCCATCCATATGTGTAATTGTAGATACCTATTTAGATCTTCTGCTCATTTTTCAGTCTAGTTGTTTGTTTTCTTGTTATTGGGAGTATTTTTCAGCATGGGAAAATTAGCAAAAATTCAAAAGTTTTCTTAGGAATAAGATGTTTAAGAAAGGAGATCTGGTGCTCCAAGTGAGATGTTTCAGTTTAACACTTTGAGAGCAAGGACTCTGTTGAAATTTTGCTCTATGATTTCCCCAATTCTTAGCATGGTACCTGGCATATAGTAAGGGCTCATCGAATCTCATTGGGAATCAGAAGCTACTTGCTGATCACAGAGTGGAAGAAAAAGAAAGTAGGTAGACAGGTGAAACATTTTACTGATCCTATAGTAACAAGAAGAACTTCTTATAAGAGCTAGAGATCCTAATAACCAAAATCTCTAATATCTCACAGATAGCATCAGTATCTGTCTTGCCTCCAGATTGGTTTTCTCCCCATTTACCCAGCAATGTGGATGGGTAAACCTAAGCATTTCTTACTTTTTCATTCTCTACTTATGTTTTCCTATGCTTTAAGTTAATGGTATTTGATTATTGATTATGAGGGTCTGGAGATATCCTGCACTATCAGCCCCAGCTGGGCACTTTCTCTGCCCAGAGGCAAGCTCCACATGGAGACACATTATAAAAACTCTCTCTCCCCTCTCCCCTGAATGAAATAGCTAAAGCAACACTAGGGAGTGGGTGATTTATAGCTTTAAAATTTTTATCAGAAAACAAGAAAGATTAAAAACAAAGCAGCTAAGCATTCAACTCATGAAGTTAGAAATAGAGCAAACCCAAATAAGCAAGAAGGAAAGAAATAATAAAGGGCAGAAATCCGTGAAATATAGTACAAAGATAACATCAGCACAAACAACAGAGATTTCAAAATGGATCTTTCAAGTGATTAACAAGATATGGAGACCTCTGGCAAGATGGATAGAGAAAAAAAAAAGAAAATATGATGCAAGACAAAATACAGAGAGAAAAAGGGAAAAGATTTAAGCACATAGAGATTAAAAATATGAAAGAAGATTAAAACGATATACATACTTGAAAAAAACACAGAGGGCACAAAATTGGAAAAATGGAAAACCGAATAGATTGATAAACATATAAATTAATTGAAGTGGTAATCAAAATCTCCTCTTTATGAAACCCCGGTCAAAATTTACCAATCATTCAAGAAACTGTTAATTTTGAACTTATAAAAAAATTTTCCAGAATATAAAAATAGCAAAAGATGCCAAGCCAATTTTGTATGGTTAGCTTAAGCTTGACTCTAAAACTGGAAAATGGCAGCATAAGAAAAATACCTGCTTTACTTACAGACACACA
Source organism: Catagonus wagneri (assembly GCA_004024745.2). Taxonomy (NCBI): domain Eukaryota; kingdom Metazoa; phylum Chordata; class Mammalia; order Artiodactyla; family Tayassuidae; genus Catagonus; species Catagonus wagneri. Next base: position 7,026,237 of record PVHT021183585.1, read on the forward strand.
TGTGAAATTCCTTAATAAGGAATTAGTGAACTGAATTCAAAAGTGTATAAAAATAATTCATTGTGAAACATTTTATCTAGGAATTCATGGATGTCTGAATATATTCATGGATATTTTAAAACATCTAAGAACTTAATTTTCCCATTAATTGACTGAAGGTAAAAAAGTCAGTTATCTTAAAATTGATGAAAGATAACGTTTGTAAATTCTATGTATTATAATACCCTTAGAAGACAAAAAATGGAAAAGAAATTCCTTAATTCGGGAGGTTATGTACCAAATTCTTACTGCAAGCATATTTGATGGAAAAAAATAAATGTATTCTTTTGAAGATCAGAAACAAGATAAGAATTTCTATCACTGTCACCGTTTTACACAATATTGGATGTTTTGACAAATACCATCATAAATAAAGAAAAAGAAATGAGCTGTGAGGATTGGTAGGAGAGAAAAACATGTCATTATTTACAGATATTATGATTATCTACTGTATTATTTTCCTGGGGCTGGCATAACAAATTAACATAAACTGGGATTAACAGATATACACTACTAGATATAAAACAGATAAATAACAAGGACCTGTTGTATAGCATAGGGGGCTATACTCAATATCTTGTAATAACCTATAAGAGAAAAGAAGGTGAAAAAGAATACGTATGTATATAAAACAGAAGCACTGCTATACACACTGCAATATAAGCAGAAGAAAGTCCACAAACTGGTTGGCTTAAAGCCAAAGAAACTTATGCTATAACAGTTCAGCTGACCAGCAGTCCAAAATCAAGTTCCTGAAATCAGCTAGAAATTTGAAGTGATAATCTGCTCCATGCCTCTCTCCTAGCTTCTGGTAGTTCCTTGACATCCCTGGGCTTATAGCCACACTGCTCAAAAATTTGCACCCATCACTACATGGCCTTTTCTTCATCTCTGCGTCTTCATGTGGCCTTTATATAAGGACATGAGTCACTGGTTTTTGGACACATCTTAATTCATCATGACCTTATCGTAACTAATTACATAAGTACAGACCTTATTTCTAAATAAGGTCACATTCTGATGTTCTGGGTGAATATGAATTTTTGGAGGACACTATTTAATCTAGTAAATATGCATAGAATAAATAATCCAACAGAACTGAGATGAAATTAGAATAAATGTAAAGTTTCAGCAGAATTGTCAGATACAAAATCAACATTTAATAATCCATGACATTTCTCTGCACTATAGAAAATACAATCAAAAATCAAACAGTCATAATAACAACAAAAATCTATAAAGTTAATAGGAATAAATATATCAAGGAACAAACAAGATTTCTATGAAGAAAATTTAAATGCCCTTTTAAAATATATAGAAAAGATCATAATAAAAAGAAAGGTTTCTATATCCTTATGGGATGGCTTAAAATTAAATTTAAGCTTAAAACTTTAAATTGTCTTATTCAAGTATAAATTCAATGCAATAATATCAAAATTCTAGGGGTTTTTTTGAGGAATATAATAAATTTATTCTAGTAATTTTAATGTGGAAGAATAGAGGTCTGGGAATAGGAAAGCCAATTTTGAAAGAGGAAAAAAGGAGGGAAACGGCACATTTTACACATACATATAAAAGGGTATACATTCGTTGGGCATATTAGATCGGATACATATGGGAAGTTAGGGAAATAGGAAAATTAAAGTAATAAGTACTCTAATGAAGAGTATTTATTAAAGTAATAAATGCTCTTGTTCAGACCAATGCGTAAATGAACTGAGGTTTAAAATAAGTTACTTGGTGAGTATGGAGTCAGAACAATGGCATTTTTAAAGGGATTTCACTCTTTATAGAAGAGAGAATATTTTTGATATCATTTCCATGTATCTGTGTGCTGTCTGTATATCTCTTAAAATGTTTCTCTTTTCTTCCTTCCTTCCTCCTTCCTCCCTTCCTTTTATTTCTCCCTCTCTTCCTTCCTTCTTTCTTTCCTTCCTTCCTTCCTTTCTCTCGCTCTCTCGTTCTCTCGCTCTCTCCTCCTCTCGCTCTCTCCTCTCTCTTCTGTCTCTAATTTCCCTATCATCTATCACCTTTATTTCTACTTCAGGTACCACAGCGTCCCTGTTTGATAAGTATTCTTTCCCATTTAATAAATACGTAACTGTTGCTCAAGGAAATCTTGTGCCTTTCTCTTTCCTCACCTAAGTGCAATTTGATTTCTGCTTCTTTTATTCTCCTGAAGTTAGTTGCCTTGTCTCTGTGTGTATTTTTCTCTCAAACCCTTACTGGGTATACTTGTACTCTTTATGTTTTATTCCCCTCTAGTCACTTGCTTCTTTATACCAGGACCTCTTTTTCCTAGTGCTCTCTGTGTCTCTGAGTGTTGCTTATGTGCCTTGTGGAATTCTCTTGCTATTCCTTCGCCTTAACTGTGTATTCTTTTTATGCTCTTCACACTCTCCTCTTGGACTTGAATGTAAGCTCCTGAACCACTAGCTGTCTGACTAGATGTAGAGATTTGACAGTTAAACACTACTCACAGGCTCTGCTCCTTCTCGCCTTCCTGATCATGCTTGTCTCCTCAGCCTGGGCTGCCTTTCCCTTCAGACCCTCTGTTCATTGTTCCCTTCCCTTTCCCACTCTATGCACTCTCCTCCTGCTCCCAGGCAAAGTCCTGGCTCCAAGTAAGCATTCCGTAAATACAGTTAACTGAAGGAAAAGAAGACACAGAAGGGAAAGGAAAGGAGGAAGGAAAGGAGGCTCTTCCAACAGACCACTGAGGTAGGGAATGGCAGAGTTCAAGTTCAAATCTAAAACTTTCAGCCACAAAAATTGGCCTTTCCAGTATATTTCTTTTCCAGTCCAAACAGCAAGGCCTGCACGAGCCACTTTGGAGACTGAGCAGGGGTGGGGTAGGGCCACACCTTGCTTCCACATATGCCTAAATAAATGTACATTTGTAGTCTAGTATGTCGATATGTGTTCAGAATCTGTTCGTTATTGACTTTGGCCTTGTAGAGTGGCATTTTCTAACCTCATCCTGAAAATCTGAGAGTATTTCTTATTTGAAATCTAGAATCTGTTTTCAATTGAATAGACTGAGTACTTCAACAAATCATGTTGGCTACGTCTCTTAATCCTAGCAAGCATGTCTTCATAGAAATTCTAGCCAAGTTGGTTATCTTTTTTTTTTCATGGTTCAAAATAGTCACTTAGCTCCTCTTTCACATTCATTCATCGAATAAGTATTGTATACTTGCTGAGTGCCATGGAGCTACTGGGAACTGGGGATATTGCAGGGAACAAAACAGACCGTAAGTCACCATTTAAGATATTAACATGGGGAATTCCTGGGGGAGTCAGACAATAAGTTAAAAGTACAATGTAAAATCCAACAGTGGTAACTGTCATGGAGAGAAATAGAGTGATCAGGAGATAGGAATGAGGGTAGGTCAGGAGGCTGCTAGTTTAGATGGGATGGCAGAAGACTCCTCTGTAGGTAACATTTGAATTGAGACCTGCATGGAGTGAGAGCGTGAACTCTGGCTCTCACCAGGTAGAAAGAATGGCAGGTGTGCGTTTTGTATGTTTGAGGTCAGGTTACTGGAATAGAGTGAGTGAAGGAGAGTGGTAGAAGACACACTGCGATGAGTAGCCACATCAAGAGGTAAGTTATAGGCCTGGTAAGGGCTTTGAACTTAACCTTCAAAGGGAGTAAAATTTCAGGGGTCACTCTCCCTGGCCTCATCCTAGACCTGGCCCTGCAACTTCTTCCGCTGTGTCTTTCCCTTGTGCTCGCTCTGCTCCAGTCACACTGGCCAATATGTTGCTCCTTGAGCATGCCAAGCACATGCCTACTTTAATGCCTTTGTACTTGCTATTGCTTCAGAGCTCCGGAGCATTCTTCATCTAGATATTGGAGTGGCCTAATTCCTCACTTCATTTAAATCTCTGGTCAACTCTCTCCCTTCTCTGAACAGGGAGGCTGTTCAGAGAAGGGGACAGTTCCAGATTCTATTTGAAATGTCAGCCTCCATCACATTTATCCCCTTACTGTGTTTTATTTTTTTCCTCCTGGTACTTATCCCTCTTGACATCATATTATTATTATTATTTTTTTTTGTCTTTTGTCATTTTAGGGCTGCACCCTCGGCATGTGGAGATTCCCAGGCTAGGGGTCCAATCGGAGCTACAGCTGCTGGCCTACTCCACAGCTACAGCAACGCGGGGTCCGAGCCGTGTCTGCAACCTACACCACAGCTCACAGCAACGCTTAACACACTGAGCGAGGCCAGGGGATCGAACCCGCAACCTCATGGTTCCTAGTCGGATTCGTTTCCACTGCTCCACGCCGGGAACTCCTTGACATCACATTATTGTTCATATGTTTTCTATTTTTTTTCTGCTAGAATGGTAGAGTCTTTGTCTTCAATACCATTAATTACCAGTTAAAGGAGAGTGTCTGGCATATAGATTATACCCAATAAATATTTGTTAAATGAAAGAATCCAAGAAAAGACTTGACAAATTTACTTCTATGAGTTACACAGAAAACAGTGATCAAGAGCTTTATAAGCCAGCCACTATTCTAAAAACTCTAAGTATATTAACTTATTGCATCCTCTCAATATTTGCAGATGAAAAAGCTGAGGCAGAGAGAGGCCATGTAACTTGCAAACTCACACAACTAGTAGCGTTAGAACTGGATCTGAATCCAGATAATGTGGCTCCAGAAGCCAATGCTTCTCTGTGTGCAATCTCACATTGTATTTTTAATTTTTATGCTTACTGTAGGATGTTAAAAATTAATATAACTATAGTATGCTGTTAACTTTTAACATTTGACTACTGTTGTAAACATGGAGACAAATTATTTACTTAGAACAAACTTTAATATTATTAAAAGTTTTACTAGAGGTTTCTAGATAAAATTATGGGAGAGGGAAAATTTACTGAGCATTTATTAGTTTGTCTAGGTCAGGCTGATAGAGAAGTTAAACATTGTTTCTATTCTGGTACATTCACTGGAAATGTATTTTTTACTTGACTATTATTTTTTCCCCAATAAGTCCAGAATGAGAGAAAAGAAGGGAGTAATTCTTATGCAGATAAGCTTCATAGGGTGGCACAGAATGAGAAACAGGGCAAGGGCTTGTTTTATAAATTACTAAAAATATGAACTTGGGAAAATTGTTCTTCATAAACAAGAGTGTTGTAATTTAAGAGATGTGGGCCAGATGGTCTGATGGAAACTCGACACCATTTTGCCCCTCCTATGCTTTCTCCTGAATTCTTGGAAACAACACTTCTCCAAATCTATGCCAGCAGGGTTCTGGGTTAGATTCCACCCATGAGAGGCTCTTGTGCAAGATTTGGAAAGTGGAAAAGCAGCAGAAGCCATTATTGCTCCTGCAGGCAAGTTCATGGGTTTTAGCAGATGGGCATATGTGAAACCCTGCCAGCAGCTTCCCAGCATCCTCCTGTGAATCACCCTCTTTGATGAAGCTGTGGGCAGTTGAGCTCACTGATGGTGGTGGCCTGCACTTCTTAATTTCCTGAAAACCAGCAGAGGCTTTCCCTGACCTTGCTGCCTCAACCCATTTAACTGTTTTTTTTTTTTTTATAAGCTTCAAACTCATTTTATTAAATTTATTTCTGCATGAATTGCTTTAGATTGGCTTCTGTTTTTCTGACCTGATTCCTGAGTGCCATACCCACATTTTTTTTCAGGAAGAATATTTTGTTTGGTATGTGTTTTATAAGTTGTTTCCTTCCACAAGATAATTAATTTTTTTTTGCGGGGGGAGGTTAGGAAATAAATGAAAACATTAGTGTCAACTACTGCCTTAAAATATTTTATTTGAGTTGTTAAAATGGGTGAGTCGAAACAGTTATTTGATAATTTATATTTATACAATATTTATAAATTGTTTAGTACTCTTACAGTTTCTGGAAGAAAGCTAATGGGGATTTCCTTGGTAGGTAAGCACTGGCAAATTGTCAATACAAAGGAGTATAAATGCCTTTCAAATACTATTTAATATTACTTGGATGCAACTAATGTCTTCTTCAAAAGAAGATATTTGCACTAACTTCTGATTTTTCCAGCCCCTCCTACTTTCTACCATGCTAATAATCTAGAATTATTAAGCTGAGGACAGAAGTAAGATGATTCATATGTGTACAAGGCTTTAATTTACAAAGCACATTCCATATATTGTATCATTGGCCTCCCCATGCGTTTAAGCTTACTTCCTCTATGTTTCCACAATTTCCTGTACTTTCTCTTGGCATAGCACTTATGCATTGCATTTGCATTTTTATGCCTCTTTTACTACTTCTTTATTTCAGACTTTTTGATAAAGGAGTCATGTCCTCATGATCATTGCTTGCCTGATGATTAGTCCAGGGCCAAGCTCTAAGCACATGCTCAGAAGGGTATATTTAATAGATGGACGGAAGAGGCTGAGATTGAGATGATACAAGGCATTCTGGACTCTGAAATTTATGACCTTTATCTGATGTCACTTTACTTCTCATTTAGAGTATATGTATGATACCAAATAAATTGGTAAAATAATTGAAGAAACAAAACAAACATGAAAACCCACAACATATTTCAAGGAAATGACTTGACATAACCAATAGAAAAAGAGAAGGAGTGATTTGGCGTTATTACTATTTTTAACTTGTATTAACTTCAATCTACCTTTTCAGACACATCTCCCTGATCCTTCCAACATAAATATTCCATGGCATCCAATAGCTGTGAATGACAGGGAGATGGTTAACAAAAATAATTCATGTTACATGCCTAGAAAACTTGACAAAAGCTTCAGTGTCTGAGAAATTCAGGGAAGCAGAGAAAAAGCGGTGACAGATGGGGTGGTTTATTTTGAGCCAAGTTTTAGGCACTCTTTGTATTGGTGAAGAAGAGTTATTCATTCTGGAACACTACTATAGGCAAAGAGCTCTACAAGTGCTGAGAGATGGTGTTAGGCATGGCGTCTGTCCTCCAGGATTGTAATACCTTGTGGGAGAGCCAGGTATTCATTCAACAGGTACAGTAAGGTGTGATATGTCCTGAGTAGCCCACAAAGTAAATGATGGGACTTTATATTAAAGGATGCTATTCATATTTGGATTGTGCTAGAAGAGTTTCCCTTTCATGCCAAGCCAACAGACACAGAATCAAGGAGTAGAAAGGACTGGTGGGAATATAGAGTGTAATGTGAACACGGGCATAGATTCAAGAATGGGGTTCCTTCTTGGATGCAAGGTAATTTCACAGTTCTGTTTTGCACTGAACTGAATTCTTGCAGGTGTGTATACTAATGTTACATATTTTCGCTAGTATATCCAGAGCAGGAAATTAAAAAAAAATACACGGTCTTAATTATAGTCAAAAGATTTTGCATGATTTAATTCACTAATTTTTTTTTTTTTTTTACAAAACAGAGTGACATTATTTTGGTAGACGTTTCTTTACAGATAAAGCACGTATTCATCAAGAATCACTGTGATTGCCTAACGGAGAGAGAGAGAAAGAGAGAGAGAAAAAAAACTACCGCAAATTAAAAATAAGACTCATCTACTTTAATTATAAAATGAGAATGATTACTACTATTACTGATTATTTAAATATTCATGAGAAAAAGTCTCCAAATTTAGATGCTGTATTTAAAGATAAGGTATGTTCACATTTCTTCTAAATCAATCCTTTTCCCCCACAGTGGAGCTCTGGGAGAGCTATGGAATATGTCTATCTTGCTTTCTGTACATTTAAAAGGTAGTGAACAGCAGTGAGGGAGTTTTTCTTCTGAGTCAGATGGAGTGGATCAAGATGCTTTTGCCTTGGCTGTGCAAAGATAATTTATTCTCTTATTCCTTTTGATTGCACATAATGCTTCAAATATTGAATATCTGAATTTTGAAAATTGACATATCTATTTTGACATAAAAACATCCACACAGAGTGAATGGATCCTTGCCTGGGGGAATTCTGGGACTGTCTGGAAGATATCGGAAGATCTCACACACCCTGGATGAGTTGTTGCTCTGATGCCTAAATGGTAGGCTTGAAATCAACTCTAGGAATAATCCGGTCCAAGCCATAATTTTAGCAACGATGAGTTGAAGACTCAGATACCTGAAGTGATAAAAAAAAGTCAGATTTAGTAGCATAAATGGGATCAAAATCCAGGCTTCCTGAGCTTCAGGTTAATGCCATTTCTGATATTTTGCAATCTCTGGGCTTTCTTAGACTTAAAGGGTAAGTATTTTAACCTCCACACATGGCTTTTCCTTCAAGCAAGATTATGGATTAGAAAATGTGTCTCTCCCCACAATATCTCTTCCTGTGACCTTTTCCCCAGCCCACTTTCTCATTTTCTTTCTTATTTTTTGTCTTGTTCCTTTTTGCCTTTAGAGCACTTGCTAACCCATTAAAGGCTTCCTTTAGAGATTGTCATCTAGTTAATTTGCTGATAAGAAATTATGGGATGGGATGGGATGAATGCAATGGATGGCTGAAAAGGACCGGAGATGAATCATCTTTTCTCTGACATGGAATGTTCTGCCTTGTTTTGATCGATATTTTAAAATTCATATTACTATTACTTCTTCTCTGAGCTTTTGTACATTTGGAGGGCAAGGGCTGTGACATTTTCTAATTTTTCTGTTACTTGGCAGGAAAAGAAGAAACCGACAAACATGCCAAGCGTCAACCCATTTGTATTTAAGTGGTACTTCAGTCAAAACAGCAGCAGAACACATAGCACCACCTACAGGCTCGGACCCATCCTGTGACGTGACCAAGTTGTAAAACTAAGGACACATTTCTATTAATCTTTGTTAACTGTATAAAAAAATCTGCTAACAAGCCATATGCCATCTTAGAAAAGTATAGCATACGGTGTCCAAAGTTTGGTCAGGGAAACAAAAGCCACTCAAGATATCTCAAGCAGACAAGGATTCGATACTGAATTAAATTAGATACATTTAGAAATTGACACAACACCGTAAATCAACTATAACTTTAATAAAAATTAGATACATTAATTCAATAAATTAAACTAGATTATAAAGCAATTACAGGCTTAGGAAACCATTGGCAGAGCTTGAGGAGTGACAGATATTAGTGCCATTTACTCTCAAGAGTTGCAGTTTTAAGCAATTAAAACTGTGACAATTCTGGAATTACAGGAAACTACCACTTCTGTTCACATGTGCTTCCAAAGCTGAGCTGAGTAATTCCCAGGAAAACACCCAAAGGCAGATGTAAAATATCCCGTCTACGGAAGCCCATACATCTGGGACTTTTATCTGCCTCCAGTGGAGAAACAATAATAACATTTCTGCTTTTCTTTTGCCACTCAAATTTTATTCAAGTGCTCCTGGCTGGTACATTCTGACCTCCAATTCTGCTCACAGGAATTTTGAAGAATGTAGCTTCCAGGCTCTTATCTCCTGCAACATCAAGGGGAGCATGGGGCAGGTGAATAAAAATGGTGCCAAAAGCTTAATGACAATCTAATCCATAACAATTCCCACCACTTTACATTCCTTTGTTTTCACCAATTATTTGAGATTCTCTTAATTTAAAAAATCCTCCTGGGTGTTTTATTCATTAATTCATCGGTGATTTGAGCATAACGTAGTTCTGATTTTGTCAAGAAGAGTAGTCTGAGTAATTATTCATTAGAATATACTGTAGGAGAGAACTTGATATTTGAGCTATTGAAAGAATTCTTCAAATGAGAAAATAGTGTGGCTATCCTCTGACAAAAACCCACCTCAGGGAACTATTTTAGCTTGAAAGAGTTTTATTTTTGAAAGGAAGTTACTATCAATGCAAGCCATTTTTTAAAACTATTCCTTTTGCTATGGGGAGAGACTGTAACTTGGGAATCAGAACTTTGAAATAACCTACTGATGTAACTTATAGGTGTATGATTCTTCTTTTCTTGTATCTAAGGTTATCTAAGGATGACACATACCTTAAAAATTTTCAGGAGTTCCCATTGTGGTCCAGCGGAAACGAATCCAATTAGGAACCATGAGGTTGCAGGTTCCATCCCTGGCCTCCATCAGTGGGTTAAGGATCCAGCGTTGCCGTGAGCTGTGGTGTGTGTCACAGACATGGCTCGGATCTTCTGTTGCTGGTGTAGGGCAGCAGCTGTGGCTATGATTGGACCCCTAGCCTGGGAATTTCCATATGCCACAGGCGCTGCCCTAAAAAGCAAACAAACAAAATTTCATGAGAACAAGTACAGAACTGCTGATACTTGAGGGAAAATAAAAGTTCTTTTTTAAAGAAATAACATTATTTTCCTGCTACTGATCATTACCTTTCTTTGCAAATATTTAATAATTTAACACATTTCAAAAGCTATCGACTTATGGAAGTTAAATATATTTTCTTCTCCATGGAAAAGATTATTTATTTCCTAGTGGATTTAGGCAGTCACAAAAAAAAAAAAAAAAAAAAGCTGCTGACTGTCTGTATAAGTACAGCTATCGATAAAGAGGGAAAGATAAAAAAAAAAACCTTTCCACTACTGTTCTTGGAGGAAAAATATCAAACTTTTGTGAGTTCGATAGGCTAACATTTATTGTTGTTGTACTGATCACAATTTATTACCTTTGCTGACCCTGAAATTGTCAATAACAGGATAGGGAGAAGATATTTGTAGACATTACGTAGATGGTCCAGGTAGAAGACAGGGTAGGGCAGAATTCAGGAGAAAAGGAACCTGACAAACAGGAGTCTCTGGAGAGTGAGTTTGAAGAGTGAAAAAAGTTTTAACAGGAGTTCCCTTCGTGGCTCAGTGGTTAACGAATCCGACTAAAAACCATGAGGTTGCGGGTTCGATCCCTGGCCTCGCTCAAGGGGTTAAGGATCCGGCGTTGCCGTGAGCTGTGGTGTAGGTTGCAGACGTGGCTCAGATCCCGCGTGGCTGTGGCTGTGGCGAAGGCTGGCAGCTACAGCTCCTGTTAGACCCCTAGCCTGGGAACCTCCATATGCCGCGGGTGCGGCTCTACATAAAAAAGGCAAAAATACAAAAAAAACAAGTTTTAACAAAAGTGATTAGTGAGGAATATAACTTGTAGTCCTTTAATGCCTTTGAAGAGACATGAGGAAGGCTGAAATTCTGCTTTATTAATTATTGATTTTAGCAATATTATTTGCATATTTGGACTGTAGTTCTTTAAATTAATATTGCTCCTGAATTGAACCACATAGGTTATGGTTCAGATGGGTTTTATGAGCACATAGGCTTATAATTGGAAAACTCTCCCTGGATAGGAGTGAGCCTAGGGGAGCAGGAAAATTTCTGCTCCCTAACCACTCAGGGGATCAACTGCTATGCATCCTGACTGCTATGCATGGGGGCCAGATTTGATTTGAATGACTATGTACTCATGCAACCATCAAGTCTCCCTTGTGGTGTGAAACTTCAGAGGCTGCTCATTTCGTGTTTCGTGATTGGCTAGTCCTATAAAGAGGAGACTGACCTCCACAAATATCAAGCTAGTCAAGAAAACCCAGCTTCCCTTTTTTTTTTTCCTATTCTCTCACAGAATCTTTTCCCACATAGACTATCACAGAATACAGGTTAGAGTTCTCTGTACTATCTGGCAGTTCCCTGTTGGCCAATCATTCCACATACCTCAGTGTGAATATGCCAGTCCCCAACCCCCAGTCCATCTCTCCCATGCCCCACCTGTCCCCTTTAATAACCGTAAGATTTTCAAAGTCTGTGAGTCTTTTCTGTTCTGCCAAAAATTCATCTGTATCCTTTTTTTTTCAGATTCCACATACAGGTGATATCATATGATGTTTGTATCTCACTGTCTGACTAATTTCACTTAGAATGATAGTTTCTAGATCCATCCATGTTGCTGCAAATGACATTAATTCGTTATTTATTATGGCTTAGTAATATTCCATTGTGTATATGGACCACATCTTCTTTATCCATTCCTCTGTTGATGGACTTTTAGGTTGCTTCTGTATCTTGGCTGTTGTAAATAGTGCTGCAATGAACATTGAAAACCCAGCTTTGTGTCCAGCCATCCTATATTACTTTGTGTGCTTGAATTAGTGTCTTAATAACCCAAGAGGTTGATATCCTGGGTAGGGGCTCTTATTGCTTTGCCCTTTAGGACCAGCCATACCCTTAGACACTTTTTTGTCATGATTCAGTCATGAGAATAACTATTTACTGGAGTTCCCGTCATGGCGCAGTGGTTAACGAATCCGACTAGGAACCATGAGGTTGCGGGTTCGATCCCTGGCCTTGCTCAGTGGGTCAGCGATCTGGCGTTCCCGCGAGCTGTGGTGTAGGTCGCAGACGCGGCTTGGATCCTATGTTGCTGTGGCTGCGGCGTAGGCCAGTGGCTACAGCTCCGATTAGACCCCTAGCCTGGGAACCTCCACATGCCGCGGGTGCGGCCCTAAAATGATGAAAGGCAAAAAAAAAAAAAAGAAGGAATAACTATTTACTAAACAGTTAGTATGTATCAAGAAGTATGCACAGATTTGGAAATAAAACAGAGGGGAAAAAAAATAAGTCTTCAGTCCTCATGGAGCTTTCATTCAAGAGGAAAAAACAGACGTTTAACTAGGGAGAAAAGATAATCAAGACCTCTGGTAAGTACAGTGCGGGCAATAAGTAAGGTGATTTGAGAAAATAAGAGAGGATAATGTAGGTAAAGAATTCTGGGAAGACATTTCTCATCAGTGAGAAAGACTCATCTGTGGGGAAAGCTTTTTAGGCCAAGGGAGCAGCCAGTATAAAATTCCAACAGCTAGGAAGAGGGGACAAGAATTTGCCATATGGCTCCCAGTTTGCAAAGATTTACCTTTCTCGACCCCCTTCCTTCTTTCTCCTCTATTTCATAACTTTGGAAAATTTTATTTAACCTTTCTAAGCCTGAGTGTTCCTATCTTCATTGCAGAATGGTAATATATAATTTTTAAGATTGTTATATTAAATTAAATGAGACAATGAGACACCTAGCATGGTCTGCAGCACCTAATACGTGTTAAGGAAATGATCACTCTTATCATCATCATCGCCATTATTATTAGAAAAATAAAAACATAAACTAAAGGTGATGATTAGCCCTCCAGAACTGTGTCTATATCCTTTCAGCTTTATTCAGCTAGAACGACTTAGGTTACCGTTGATGTTGTACCAGAATTGATGTTAAGAGCTGTGTACCTGGGAGAACATTTGGGAAAAAATGTTACAGTTGTTGCTATAAGCCTCTCCTACTCAATTATTTCACTATATTCATTGAAGAAATTTTAGAAATCACTTCATAAGAGGGGAACACTTTTACCCCAATCCCCCTGTGCTGCAATCCACATGCCATAAATAAACGAATTGTCTCTTTACCAACGGTTTGGGAAATCAGGCTCAAGATTTTATCATGGGAATGGAAAACTTAACAGTACCCTATAAATAAGTAATTAACTACCAATATTTTTAGTTTGATTGTCTAGACTCCAATGACTAAACTTGGGACAGATTTTACACTTGGCATGCTGCCCTGATTATTTCCATGAACTTCAAAACAACGCCCCACTCAAATCAGCTTCACTGGAGTATGCAGTTAGATAGCTGATTTCTTCAACTAAGAGTGTGGATTTTTTCTGATTTATTTCACTCATGAGACACACTTGTAGGATTCTTACTTATTAGTTAAGAAGTACTTTGTAAGAAAAGTAAAATGTACCAAGTTTATATTTAAAACTCATACATATTCAAGCCCTGACTTACCTAGCTATCCTTCTCTGAATGTATCTATCCTCTATTTTGAAGGAAATAACTCATGATCCTTCTAAAGATAGCAATACTAAGTGGTATTAAATACAGGAAACATATGTTTTTAAAAAGGAATTTTCCTGAAAAAAGGCAAGAGTTTCCAAATAGCTGCTGGAAGCGGATGCAAATGGCATTTACTTCTGCATCAGACCAAAGCTTCAGTTAGTTTTCTTTTGCAGAAGATAAAGGCTTCCAGATATAATAATAATATTCCAATATGTTCACCTAACTTGTGGAGTCTTTGTGAGGGTTAAATACATGTGACATGATGACACATAGCAAATAAAAACTGTGATGGATCCAGAGAGAAACCAGGGAAGAAAAGAAAAAAAAAGTTTTATGTCTCAGTAACTTTAATGATTACTTTTGCCCTGTTCTTTTGGACAAGTGGCCTCCACATTTTCATTTAGCCCTGGGACCGCCAGCCTTCTTATCGCTGTTCTTTCCTTTCCATTGCTATTACCAGTATCTCTTACCCAGGCTTTGCAGAAAGCCAGGCCTCCCTACTCTCATATTCATTTCTAGCTGGCCTCCCTACTCTCATATTCATTTCTGCTCTCCATAGTATATATCATTTGTCAATTACCATTCATATCAGTAGACGATTCTTATCATAACTATTAATAGAACTTGCAGCATAATAAGTTAACATCAATAAAATGAACAGACTACCATAAATTATTGCTTTAGAAAAATAAGTTAAATATTATTACTCGCATATGGTAATAAGGAGTTTAGAAGGAATGACTTCCTGTGCAAGTTGGTACTTATGGGGAAAAATGTATACATGGAGACAACTTTGAAAAAGAGTTTCAGTATTAAGAACGTACCCCTCAGAGTGCTTTGAATATTGCTCAGGTGCAAGGTCTCTGAAATCATGACATAAACTGAGAAGATAACTTGGGATCCAAGGAAAGGCAGTATAATATAGAAAGAAATCAACAGGTTTCGGTACTGGAAAGATTGGAGTTTGAATCTGCTCTGCCATCACCACCACAATGACCTTGAAGGAGTTCCTTGACCTCTAAATGATAATTCTTTCCTAAAAAATGTATTCAAAAAATTCATCTCTCTGCTTCACAGAGCTGTTTTAAATGCTGAATCCGTTAACACATATAAATTTACAAATATGCTGTCAGGGAAAGAGAAGAGTCAATAAACGCTAGTTAATAACGCAGTGACGATGTGATATGAATGATAGAAAGAATAACTGGTAAAATTTTGACATTTTCCTGGACATTGGGATGCTAAACCATCAATACGGAATCACATGTTAAAAACTGCTAAGTAGATCTTGGTAGAGGGAACAAAGGAACTGGAAGAAAATTTAGGGAGAGAGAAATAATTAACTTGATTATGAAGATGGTTTTATGGGTATATACATTTGTCAAAACTGATAGAACTGTACATATTAAATACGTGGATTTCATTGTACTTAAATTTTACCTCAGCCAAATTGTAAAATTAATTAAGAAAAACAAAACAAAACAGAACACTGCTAAGCAAAGGAAAGGTTTTAGCTAAGTAGGTCATCTCTGTATGCAAGAAGCAAGTTATGTCACACTCTGGATAATGAACACAGACCATGGAAATGGAATTTGATAAGAGCATGCTGTTGAAAATACAGCTAGGGCTCTCTTTCCTTTCTCTTTCTAAAAGACCTAGCCATTCAGTGCAACCACCCATCTATGGTGATTTATGAACTAAATGTCTGACCTCTGAGAACAGGAAGCGGTATAAGTGAGTTTCCATGTATCTTTGAACATTAGTATTTCTTCATTGGGCCCTTCCCCTCTCCCTAATGAATCTCTGCTCCTCTCTGCTCCTCCCTGCCAGTCCTGCCATCCCTGTAAACTCCAAGCACCATGTCACTGCCTGACCTCCTTTGCCCTATAGTTTTTATTTGGTTCCACCAATGGTCACCCACTAGCGGAAGATGGAAGAGAGTGAGGTTGCTGATGTCCCCTCATAGATGTGCTCCTCACCCTGTTCTGATCTACAGCCTCTGTTTGTCTGGGGCACTCCTCCTTTTACCTAAGGACACCACTCTCTTTAAGCTCCATTCCTATGGAAATAGATCTCACCAACCTCGACCTGAATTCTCCTTTTGCCATTATCTCCATCGATAATGGCTTAAGTCTTGGGTTGCTGGTCCCTGGATTCCCTTAACCTTGCTTACACTCCAGAAAACAATACCTTTGGGGATGATTTGTACTTTCAGAATATATCACCTATGGAACTTGACTGAAATATTGTTTGTGCTTGTGTGTGTGCATTTCAGAGCAGAGGGAGGAGAAGGGTGATGATTCACTTCTTAGCCAATCAAAGTCTGTGGCCTTTTGCAATTTCCCTTAAACCCTTCTTACCAATATGCCATTTTGCAAATAGAGAGATCAGTGAGGAGATGGGGAAGAGAGAAAGACAGAGAAAAGAGAAAAAAAATAAAGGAAGAAAGAAACAAGCCTGAAATCCTAATTAAATGAAAACACACTGTTTTCATAGTGGATTCATTAATGATTACTGTAATAACGGAAGAATGGGTGGGAAAAATACTAGCTTCATTCATTGTCAGAAGAGTCCTGAGTAGTAGAAGTTGATTACTATCTTTTTCTAGAGATTAGCATTAGCAAATATCATCTTAAAAAAAGAGTCCAGCTTTTTCATGATTGACAAAGAAATTCCATGATTGAAGAGTCATGAATGAAAATGACAGTAATCTTTTGATGATTAATTTTTAGAAACAGCAGGAAAAATATGGATTTAACTCTTAAAGTTGACTTTGTTCTAGAAATATATTGGATAAGTGAGCTTGAATTAGTAAGTGATTTCTAAATAGTGGGACCTCCATTTGTTGAGAGGATCCTGTAGAAACAGAAATGATCTAAAATGAGTTGTACCTGCACCCTGCTGCCAGTGTTTGATTAGAAAAAAAAAAAAATATATATATATATAAAGATGAACAAATATTATAACACCCTACCTACTTACCTGACTTTTGTTGTGGAAAAAAATACATATTCTGTGTAGGGATACCCTTCTTGAAAGACAGACTCTAAGAAAATTTAGGTAAATAGAATCAAATTTCCCTTTTAGCACACTAAAAAAGGAGGTAGATTTAAATTAAAATATTTTGAGTCCAAGATAAAAGATATTTTAGAATACTGACTTAGAATAATTTATAATATATAAATGCTGTGCCAAAATTACTTTGTCTAGATGTTTTGGATAGGGAAATGAAACTCTGAGTTAGTAAGATCTTTTATAATCAACTTCAGCTCTTTCTCCGTAAATGAACTCTAACCTTCAAATACGTTTGTTTGAAGTGTTTATGTGATATTTTCAAAATAGGAATTTATTTAACAGTCCTGGATAAGGGTATTCACTGACTAGTGATATATTTTGGTTTCACATTTAATAAACATAAAGATATTGATAAGGACTATTGTTGAGATTGTTACAAGGAGAGAGAGATTACAAAAGACACTGTTGCCAGGATTTTTTTTTTTTTAGCAGGGAGGTAAGATTTTTTGCTCCACACACTTCTTTCTCTGCTTGAAAATCCAAAAGGATTTAGCCTTTACATTCTTGTTGATCAAATTTTAGACCGAATCAAATTTTTGTAAAAATGGGTTCTTCAATACGACTCTGGATTAACAACTTTCCAAAAGGTTTTCTTTCAGTCTTGGTCTGGAGGTTGGGGGCAGAGAGTTTACTGAGGCTGGAGTATATTAGAATTTGGTGAAAAATTAGCAATTACCCTATCACCTTTCTGATTTTACAGATTTTGATTATGCCCTTTTAAATAATAAATTATGAAAATTAACTTTTTGATTTCCATTTGTCCAAATTGAAAATACTCTTTTTTTGTTTTGTTTTGTTTTTACCTTATCTAGGGTCACACCCATGGCATATAGAGGTTCCCAGGCTAGGGGTCTAACAGGAGCTGTAGTTACTGGCCTTTGCCACAGCCACAGCAATGTGGGATCTGAGCCGCGTCTGCAACCTATACCACAACTTATGGCAACGCCGGATCCTTAACCCACTGAGCAAGGCCAGAGATTGAACCCTCAACCTCATGGTTCCTAGTCAGATTCATTAACCACTGAGCCACGATGGGAACTCTGAAAATACTCATTTTTTGAAACATAAATTTTATGGAGTAATTTTTATCATTGACTTGAAGATTTTAGTAGGTCTTAATTTCATCCAACTTGTTAACATCATAGTTATGTAGGGTATTATCTGTTTCCCTCTGATTATTCTACTTTAGGAAAGCTTGACTTTCTGGTTTATTGGTTTCTTGCAATTGGAAGAATATTTTTATATGAGCTATTGCCATTATGGGTTAATCGAATATTATTTGCTGCATATATTTATAACATATTGACTATTCCATATGATATATATGTTATATAATAATCTATTAAAAATATTTGTTTTGTTTTAACAGTATTTATGCAATAAATTTTGTTATATTCTTTTTTTTTTTTTTTTTGCATTTTAGGGCCGCACTTGCCACGTAAGGAAGTTCCCAGGGTAGGGATGGAATTGGAACTTCAGCTGCTGGCCTGTACCACAGCCAGAGCAACGCTGGATCCAAGCCACATCTGTGACCTACACTGCTAGCTTACTCCAATGCCAGATCCTTAACCCACTGAGCGAGGCCAGGGATTGAACTTGTGTCCTCCTTCTGGAAACTAGTCAGGTTCGTTACCACCGAGCCACAATGGGAGCTCCTTCTTAATAGACAATTTTTTTTTGTATTACAGGATTATATTGCAGTGTAGTTATGAAATTCTGTTTCTAGAACTGAAAAGAACTGATTTGACAAACTTTTCTAAAATAATCCAGTTCAAAATGCATTTCTAATTAGTTTTTTAAAATCTCTTCATATTTCTTTAAATCTCTTCATATTTCTTCAGTTTTGTCTATGCAAACCTAGATTCGATTTAAGAATTTGGTTCTACTCGTTTTTTATTCTGTCTTTCCATAATTTTTGTAATAATAGCAATACAGAGAATTAAAAAAATTAGGTGCCTATAATCCCAGGAATCTGATTTTCAAGACTGCGCTATACAATATTTTTTCTAATTTGCATATAAACAGCTTGTTTTTACAAAAATCTTTTCTAAATCTCTATTTATTATTTCTTTTGCTTCTGTAAGTGTTTGTTCATTTTCATAATTTCAGATACTTTAAGACTAGTTACCAAAAAATATGAACATTTTCTAAGACATATGATATTTACAAAGGATATTGCAAACCAACTTTTTAAGCATAGGCACTTTAAAAATGAGTTGCTTCATTGCATCCTTTGAGGAAGAAACTTTTAGTTTCTAAATAATTGGGAAGAATTTAGCAACCATTTGAAGCATTTCATTATATCCTAGTTATCTTATTTTTCCATTTGTTGCCCATAAAGGTTATAATTGTAAAGCTACTTTAATGTTTATTTATAGTTTTTATATTTTAATTTACATTAAATAAATCACACAGCATTAATTTTATCTTACAAATTTTTTCATTAAAATAACACATATTTATTATAGTTTGGAAATAAGTGATCCTGGAAAAATAGAAAATGAAATATTAAGAGCAATTAAAGACATTTTTAATTGAACATTTATTTTTAGTAAAAATGTTTATGCTGTGGGTTAGATTTAGTCTTTTGGAGATGACTGATCATAACCATAAGAACACAGGTGGTCTCTTTTATTTTCTGTTATTCCTCATGTGTTTTATTATGATGGAAATCACGAAAACCAAATGTTTCTGCCTTGGTTTAATGTAACTATAATTAAGTAGACTTACTTTGAGGAAAGTTACATAATAAAAGAAAAAGGCTTTTAAAAATCTTCATTATGTCGGTAAAGAAATCATGGACTTTACTGGCTCAAAACATTTGATGTTCTGACAGGGAGGAAATATTTAAATTCTGTCATTCATACAGTACTATGTAAATGAAAGTAAATCTTCTGTATTAAGTTTTTAAAGAGTGGATGAGGACATTTTTTTTTTCAAAATAACCAAAGCCATACACTTTCCAAATCCATTAAAGAAAGAACATGACATCTCTTATGGTATAATTTGTGCTCAAGGTTAAACCTGCATTAAAAAAAAAAATAGGGGTTGCAGCAACATGGCAGAGGAGTAAGAGGTTGCACTCACCCCCTCACACAAAAACTTAAAAAAAAAAAACACATCTAAATATAAAGCAGCTTGCACAAAACATCAACTGAATGCTGGCAAAAGAACTTAAATCTCCAAAAAAGGTGAAAAACTTTTGACATAACTGGGTAGAAAAAATGAATAAAAGAGACAGAGAGAAAAGGAATCAGGACTCCACCAGCACTCCAGGGACGGAGCTGTGAAGGAGAAAAGGAACCCACATCCTGGGAAGCCACCTAATCGACGGAAAGATCAGCTGAGCCAGAGGGACTCAAAGCCCAAGAAAAGCTCAGCAGCTGGACTGAGAATGGCAAAGCGGAGTGAAAGCCTTGCAGATCATCTGAACACTGGCACAGACACCACAGCCTGAGATGCTCGGGTGGGAACTGGATGCTGGGGCTCTGGAGGTCAGTCCCCAGGAGAGGGCTGGGATTGGTGGTGTCAAGACAGCCTAGCGGGCTAGGGAGCAGTGCACCATGGGTGGGGGAATGATACCCTATAGTCTGGAGAGTGGAATGCCAGGACAGAGGGAACCTGGGAGAAGGTCTGGGCCTGCAGGAGAGGCAAGGTTCCATTGTTTGGGAGGAGGAGAGGAGGAG
Organism: Catagonus wagneri; assembly: GCA_004024745.2. NCBI lineage: Eukaryota > Metazoa > Chordata > Mammalia > Artiodactyla > Tayassuidae > Catagonus > Catagonus wagneri. The sequence goes on from PVHT021183585.1 coordinate 7,046,818, forward strand.
GAGCTGACCACCATAGGAAGCACCTTGAACCAGAGCAGAAGGTGGGGTGAATCAAGTGCAGAGAGCGGGTCAGATTAAGCACAAACCTCCAGCGTGGGAGGGGAGCTTGCAAAGGCGGGGCGACTCAAGTGCAAACCATGGCATCTGGGTTGCTGGAGGCCTCTTGCTAGACCGCTGTTGTCCTGGCATCATCTGGACACACCCTGCCTGGGCTGTGCAACCAGAAGCCCCTTTCTAGCCTGCTGTGGATCAGGCTTCTTGGGGCTCTGACTGCCCACAACACGGAGGCTGCTTGCTTGTTGGCAGTGGTCTGGCATCTCCGGCATAACTGTCATAAGACTTTTGCTCCTATACAAGAGATTAGGCACTTCTTGTGCAGGCTACCAGTGACAAGGCACTTCTAGCATGGGCTAAGGGCATCAGGGGGCTAAGTGTGACACGGGGCCTACCAAGCACCAGAGACTGTTCTTGTCACTCCCCTGGGAACACACCCACCCTGCCAAACCCTCAGGGCAGCACCCAGACACTTGTTTGCTGTCCCCTCCCAAGTCCATACAACTAGTTGCAGCTGGTGCAGCACCTCCTTTGTGGTCTTTTTCTTTTTCTTTTCTTTTTTTTTGTCTTTTTGCCTTATCTAGGGCCACACCCGTGGCATATGGAGGTTCCCAGTCTAGGGGTCTAACAGAAGCTGTAGCTGCCAGCCTACACCACAGCCACAGCAACGCGGGATCCAAGCTGCATCTGCAACCTACACCACAGCTCATGGCAATGCTGAATCCTTAACCCACTGAGCAAGGCCAGGGATTGAACCTGCAACCTCATGGTTCCTAGTCAGATTTGTTAACCACTGAGCCACGATGGGGCCTCCTCCTTTGTGATCTAAGTGGGGCAGGGTGCTTCCTGGTGGCCTGCAGGGGGTGGGAACAAACCATCGCAGTTATACCTGACTCCAGAGGAGGGTGTGGCCTACTGCCATAGGGGACACTGGAACAAAAATCACTTGTGCCCCAACCACCGCAGAGGGCACCATAAAGGAGGACATTATGAGGGAACACCACCTGCTGTTGCTCTTGCTCCCCTGGGAGCACACCCGCCACTGCCAAACATTCTGGGCAGTGCCCAGAAGCTTGTCCCTTCCCAGAAACCTGTAACTAAGAGCACCTTGTGCAGCACATCCTGTAGGGGATAAGCAAGATGAGGTACTTCCTGCATGGTCTACAGGAGGCAGAGGCAAGCCACCATAGATATTTCTGGCTCCAGAGATGGGAATGGCATGTTACCACTAGGGATCCATGAATAGGCACCACCTGCAGCCCCAGTCACCTCAAGGGAAATACAAAGGAAGGCACTGGACTGAATACCACTTGTGGGTGCTCTTGCACTCCTGGGAACACACAAACTCGGCTGCTCCCACTGCTAAGTGCTCTGAGAAATACCCATATGCCTGATCTCTATCCCTTTCCAGGACCCTGCAACTAGGAACAATCTGTATAGCACATATGTGAGCTAAGTGAGATGGGTTGATTCATGTACAGTCTACAGGTGGAGGGGGCACACCACCACAGTCATCACTGGCTCTAGAGACGATCATGGCTTGCAACCACTAGGAGTCATTGAACAGGTACACCCTGTGGTTCCAATCACCTCAAAGGAGGACATTGCAATCAAACACTAGCTGCTGTGGCTTTCACTTTTGTGGGAACTCACACATCCTTCTGCTGGTACTGCCAATTGCTCTGGACACATGTTAGATCTGCCTAGAGCTCATGTCCACTTTCCAGGACCCTGCAACTAGGAGGAGCCAGTACCACCTTCCTGCAGCTGTTGAGAGCCCAGAGACCAGGCACCAACTGCTGGCCCTACCCATTGCTTCATTCTCCCTGAAAACACACAGAGCACCAGGGAGATAACAGCCTGCTCATACCAAAGAAACAGATACCAAATATTCAATCTCCCACACCAAAAATAAATAGTAACCCCACCAAAAAATACAAAGGGATGCTATTGCCTAGAAGTAGCCTTATGAGACTACAGAAAACTCCCAGAAAAAGAAAAACATAAGCAAGATGAAGAAGCTTAGAAACTATTCCAAGTTAAAGAAACAGGAGAAGTCATCTAAAGTAGTCAGCAATGAAACAGACCTCTGAAGCATGACAGAAATGGAGTTCAGAAGGGACGTAGTAAAAATACTTGAGGAATGAAGGCCGAATATCCAGGAATTAAGAGAAGACACAAACAGCAATGCAGATTCCCTTAGAAAGGAACTAGAAAATATAAGGAGGAGCCAAGAAAAACTAGAAAACTCATTTGCAGAGATGCAAACTGAGCTAAAGGCAATAAAGAGCAGTTCGAATAATGCAGCAGAATGAATTAGTGACATGGAAGATAGACTATTAGAAATCACATAGTCAGGACAGCAGGCACAAAACCAAATGAAAAAACTTGAAATCAATATGAGATCTATGGGATAATATAAAGCAGCCCAATCTATGCATAATAGGAATTCCAGAAGGAGAGGAAAAAGAAAAGGGGATTGAAAATATATTTGAAGAAATTATGTCTGAAAACTTTACAAATCTGAAGGAATCTGACATCAAGTTTCAGGAAGCACAGAGGGCCCCAAACAATCTGAACCCAAATAGACCCACACCAAGGCATATTTTATTAAAAATGGCAAAAATTAAAGATAAAGAAAGGATCCTAACAGCAGCAAGAGAAAAACAAAATGTTAATTATAAGGGATCCCCCATAAGGCTATCAGCTGATTTCTCTACAGAAGCACTATACGCCAGAAGGGAGTGGCAAGATATATTTAAAGTGCTGAAAGGAAAAAAATTGCAACTTAGAATACTCTGCCCAGCAAGAATATCATTTAAAATAGAAGGGGAAATAAAGAATTTCTCCAACAAACAAAAGCTAAAAGAGTACAGCAATACTGAACCCTTTCTAAAAGAAATACCGAAAGGGTTCCTATAAAAGAAAAGTAAAAAGTAAGAAACAGAATGGAGGAAATCACAAATGGAAAGCAATCATTCAAACAAGCCAGCATACAGATCTAAACATGAAGATTCTTAAAAAAAAAGAAAGAAATTAAAAAAGACAAAAAAATCATACATTATGGGGAGGGAAGATAAAATATAGACTCTTTTTTCAACATAAAATTTTTTTTTAATGATGTGTTTGAGCCTATATGGCTATCAAGCTACAGCAAGCAGATATAAGAAGGTGTTAACATACTTAAAAAACAGGGAAACCACAAAACAAAAGGAACATCACATCCACAAATACTGAAAAGGAAAGCACTCTCAAGCATAAAATAAATGGAAACCAACCAAAAAAAAAAAAAAAAAAAAAAAAAAAAAAAAAAAAAAAAAAAAAAAAAAAAAAAAAAAAGGAAGAAAAGAGAAACATAGAATCAACTGGAAAACAAGGTCTAAAATAGTAATAAGTACATATCTATCAATAATTACCTTAAATGGCAATGAACTGAAAGCTCCAATCAAAAGACACAGAATGGCAGAATGGATAAAAAATCAACAACCTACAAGACCTGCTGTCTACAAGAGACTCACCTTAAGGAAAAGGACACATACAGATTGAAAGTGAGGGGGTGGGAAAAGTATTTCATGCCAATGGACAAGAAAGGAAAGCAGGAGTGGCAGTACTCATATCAGAAAAAGTAGACTTTAAGATGAAGGCCATAAAGAAAGACAAAAAAGGACACTATTTAATGGTTAAAGGATCCATTCAAGAAAAGGATATTACAATCATCAATATATATGCCCCTAATATAGGAGCACCCAAGTACCTACAACAAGTACTATCAGACATAAAAGGAGAAATAGATGACAATACAATAATTGTAGGAGACTTTAACACTCCACTCACATCAATGGACAGATCCTCTAGGCAGAAATCAGTAAGGCAACAGAGATCCTTAAATGACACAATCGAAAAGTTAGACCTAATTGACGTATTCAGGACATTACATCCCCCAAAATCAGAATATACATTCTTCTCAAGTGCACACGGAACATTCTCAAGGACAGATCACATACTGGGGCAGAAAGCTAACCTCAACAAATTTGAGTATAGAAATTATTTCAAGTATCTTCTCCGACCACAAAGGCATGAAACTAGAAGTCAACCACAGGAAAGGAAATGAGAAGAAACACACTACATGGAGACTAAACAACATGCTACTAAAAAACAAATGGATCAATGAGGAAATCAAGAAGGAAATTAAAAAATACCTTGAGACAAATGATCGTGAAGACACAACCACTCCAAATCTATGGAATTCTGCAAAAGCAATGCTCAGAGGGAAATTCATAGCAATGCAGGCCTTCCTCAAAAAAGAAGAAAAATCTCAAATCTACAACTTAATCCAGCATCTAAATGAATTAAAAAAAGAACAGAAAAACCCTGAAGCCAGCAGAAGGAAGGAAATCATCAAGATCAGAGAGAAAATAAATAAAACAGAGCTTCAAAAAACAATAGAAAAAAATCGATAAAACCAAGAGCTGGTTCTTTGGAAAGATAAACAAAATTGACAAACCTCTGGCTGGATTCAACAAGAGGAGAGAAAAAACCCAAATAAACAAAATAAGAAATGAAAAAGAAGTCACAATGGATATTACAGAAATACAAAAAAGCATGAGAGAATACTGTGATCAACTGTACACCAACAAAGTTGAGAACCTAGAAGAAAAGGACAACTTTTTAGAGACTTATACCCATGCCAAAACTGAATCAAGAAGAAATAGATCAACTGAATAGACCGATTACTAGAAATGAAATTGAGTATGTCATCAAAAAACAAATAAGGGGTTCCCGTTGTGGCTCAGTGGTTAACAAATCCGACTAAGAGCCATGAGGTTGAAGCGTCACTCCCTGGCCTTGCTCAGTGGGTTAAGGATCCAGAGTTGCCATGAGCTGTGGTGTAGGTTGCAGACGCAGCTTGGATCCCGCATTCCTGTGGCTGTGGCAAAGGCCGGCAGCTACAGCTCCTGTTAGACCCCTAGCCTGGGAACTTCCATATGCCACAGGTGTGGCCCTAGATAAGGAAAAAGACAAAAAAAATAAATAAATAAAAGTCCAGGACCAGATGGCTTCACAGGTGAATTGTACCAAACATACAAAGAGGAACTCATCCTCCTTAAACTTTTCCAAACTGTTGAAGAAGAAGGAACACTCCCAAAGACATTCTATGATGCCAACATCACCTTAACTCCAAAACCAGACAGAGACACCATGAAAAAAGAAAGCTATAGACCAATATCTTTGATGAATATAGACGCAAAAATTCTCAACAAAATTTTAGTCAACCTAATCCAACAACATATAAAAAAGATCATACATCACGAGCAGGTGGGATTCATCCCAACTGCACAAGGATGGTTCAACATATGCAAATCAATCAATGTCATATACCACATTAACAAAAGAAAAGTCAAAAACCACATGATCATCTCAATAGATGCAGAAAAAGCATTTGACAAAGTCCAACATCCATTCATGATCAAAACTCTAACCAAAGTGTGTATAGGGGGAACATATCTTAACATAGAAAAAGCCATTTATGACAAACCCACAGCAAATGTAATAGTCAATGGATAAAGCCGAAATCCTTCCCACTAAAACCTGGAACAAGACAAGGAGTGCCCACTCTCACCATTGTTATTCAACATAGTATTGGAAGTCCTAGCTACAGCAATCAGACAAACAGAAGAAATAAAAGGCATCCAAATAGGAAGAGAAGAGGTAAAACTGTCACTCTATGCAGATGACATGATACTACATATAGAAAACCCTAATGACTCAACCCCAAAATTACTTGAAGTGATCAACAAATTCAGCAAAGTAGCAGGGTATAAGGTTAACTTTCAGAAATCAATCATATTTCTGTATACTAACAATGAAATATTAGAAAAAGAATACCAAAACACTTTACCTTTTAATATAGCACCCCAAGGAGTTCCTGTTGTGTCTCAGTGGTCAACAAATCTGACGAGGAATCATGAGGTTGAACGTTCAGTCTCTGGCTTGCTCAGTAGATTAACAGTCTGGCCTTGCTATGAGCTGTGGTGTAGGTTGCAGACACGGCTCGGATCTCGCGTTGCTGTGGCTGTGACATAGGCGGGTGGCTACAGCTCTGATTAAACCCCTAGTCTGGGAACCTCCATATGCCATGAGTGTGGCCCTAGAAAAGGCAAAAAGAAAAAAAAATAAATAAAATAGCACCCCAAAAATTTAAGTACCTGGGAATAAACCTGACCAAGGAGGTGAAAGACTTATATGCAGAGAAGTACAAAACATTAATCAATGAGATAAAAGAAGATACAAAGAAATAGAAAGGTATTCCATGCTTCTGGGTTGGAAAAATTAATATTGTAAAAATGGCCATACTACCAAAGCAGTCTACAAATCCAGTGCAATCCCTATCAAATTATCCATGACATTCTTCACAGAACTAGAACAAACAATCCAAAAATTTATATGGAACCACAAAGACCCAGAATCCCCAAAACAATTCCGAGGAATAAAAACCAAGCAGGAGGCATAACTTTCTCAGACTTCAGGCAATATTACAGAGCCACAGTAATCAAGACAGTGTAGTACTGGTACCAAAACAGACATACAAATGAATGGAACAGAATAGAGAACCCAGAAATAAACCTAGATACCTAAGGTCAATTGATCTTTGACAAAGGAGGCAAGAACATAATATGGGAAAAAGACAGTCTTTTCAGTAAGCATTGCTGGGAAACCAAGATAGCTGTATGCAAATCAATGAAACTAGAACACACTCTGACACCATGCACAAAAAATAAACTCAAAATGGCTTAAAGACTTAAATATAAGACAAGACACCATTAAACTCCTGGAAGAAAAGATAGGCAAAACATTCTCTGACATCAACCTTGCAAATGTTTTCTCAGGTCAATCTCCCAAAGCAACAGAAATAAAAGCAAAGATAAACCAATGGGACCTAATCAAGCTGACAAGCTTTTGCACAGCAAAGGAAACCAAAAAGAAAACTAAAGGACAGCTTACAGAATGTGAGAAAATAGTATTAAATGATGCAACTGACAAGGGCTTAATCTCTAAAATATACAGACAATTTATACAACTCAACAGCAAAAAAGCCAACAACCCCATTGAAAAATGGGCAAAGGACCTGAACAGACATTTCTCCAAAGAAGATATGCAGATGACAAACAAGCACATGAAGAAATGCTCAACATCACTGATGATTAGAGAAATGCAAATCAAAACAGCCATGAGATACCACCTCACACCAGTCAGAATGGCCATCATTAACAAGTCCACAAACAACAAATGCCGGAGGGGGTGTGGAGAAAAGGGAACACTCCTGCACTGTTGGTGGGAATGTAAGCTGATACAACCGCTATGGAAAACAGTGTGGAGGTACCTTAGAAAACTATACATAGAACTACCATATGACCCAGCCATCCCACTCTTGGGCATATATCTGGACAAAAATTTCCTTGACAAAGATGCTTGCACACATATGTTCATTGCAGCACTATTCAAAATAGCCAAGACATGGAAACAACCCAAATGTCCATTGACAGATAATTGGATTAGGAAGATGTGGTATATATATATACGATGGAATACTACTCAGCCATAAAAAAGAATAAAATGATGCCATTTGCAGCAACATGGATGGAATTAGAGACCCTCATACTAAGTGAAGTAAGTCAGAAGGAGAAAGACAAATACCAAATGATATCACTTGCATCTTGAATCTAATATACTGCACAAATGAACCTTTCTACAGAAAATAAAATCACAGACTTGGAGAACAGACTTGTGGTTGTCAAGGGGGTGGGGGAGGGAGTGGGATGGTATGGGATTCTGGGATTAACAGTTGTAGACTATTGCCTTTTGGGATGGAAAAGCAAGGAGATCTGGCTGTATAGCTCCGGGAGCTATGTCTGATCACTTGTGAAGAATCTGTATATGTATGTGTAACTGGGTCATCACTCAGTGCAGTTGGAAAACTGACAAAAATCTGTAAACCAGCTACAATTGGAAAAATAAAAAAAATTAAAAAATAAATCGGGCATTTCCCGCTGTGGAAATGAACCTGACTAGTATCTATGAGGACGCAGGTTCAATTCCTGGCCTTGCTCATTGGGTTAAAGATCTGGCATTGCCATGAGCGTGGTGTAGCTTATAGATGGGACTCAGATCCCACATTGCTGTGGCTGTGGTACAGGCCATTCAATTGGACCCCTAATCTGGGTGCATCCATATGCCACTGGTGCACCCCTAAAAAGACAAAATCTATAAACAAATAAACAAATAAATGTACACTCAAAAAAGTGGTATATAATCTCAAGGACACATACAAATGTATGAATGTTAAATATGTAAGGTATGGGGAGATGGATGAAAAGAATGGAAGACAAAGAGTAAATGTATTCAAAGAAAATAGTACACGTAGATGCTAAAAAAATAATCATGAAAAGATACATAAAAAGAAATTAATTCACAACTAAATTTAGTATGCAGCAATGGAAGATTGTCATCTATTAAGAGTTCCCACTGTGGCACAGCAGGTTAAGTATCTGGCATTGTCACAAGTGTGGCAAAAGTCATAGCTGTGGCTCAGATTGGATCCCTATCCCGGGAACTTCCATATGCCATGGGTGCATCCAAAAAATAAATAAATAAATAAATAAATAAATAAATAAATAAATAAATAAAGATTCCATCTATAAATATTTTTCAGGGAAATCATTTTTTTTTCCCTTTTCTCTTTTTTCTTTTAGGGCCACACCTGTGGCATATGGAAGCTTCTAGGCTAGGGGTGGAATCAGAGCTGCAGCTGCCAGCCTGTGTCACAGCCAAGGCAATATGCGATCTGAGCAGCATCTGCAACCTACATCACAGCTAAGGGCAATGCTGGATCTTTAACCCACCGAGCTAGGCCAGAGATTGAACTTGCATCCTAACAGATACTTGCCATAACCTGCTGAATCACAACAGGAACCCCCCAGGATAAATAATTTCTATATACAAAATGTGTACATAGCTATTAAGATGATTAATAATACTTTTAAGTTACCTATGAAGATATGGAAAAATTAAACTCATATATGAGCTCAACCAATTTTTCCCTGCTGGTAATCAAAGACAATGAATGAAAGACTGAAATTATGGTTAGTAAGATATTAGTTAATAGGTTGTAAACGTCCAACGTGGTGCTGAACAACAAACTACGAAGATGCTCTATTCTACTAAAAACTCAAGAATATGGTTGTTGATTTTCTTCTTGTGTTATCTTCAGTACAGAGAGTGAGAAAAATAATATTTTTGAGGGAAAAATAAAGAGCAAGTTAAAGGGATTCAGATGGTTATCAATAATTGTGGTTATCTAAAAGGGATGAAAATTGAATTTCCATAGAATTTAAAGATTTAAATTTTCAGTAACTTCAAATATATTTTGTAAATGATTACAGCGGTTACAGGGAGATACTTCTTGAATTTTCTCTACTAGTTTTAAAAGGACACTGAAATGTCAAGCCAGAGAATTATATGGTGAATGTGAACATTTTCAGTAATAGCCCATCTAGGATGTAAAATCTTTGATTTCCTTTCCTTTCCCTCTTTGGTTAACTGGAGTTAGGGTAGAAATTTGTTGTTTCCCATTACCAGTTTTAAAAATTGAAGTGCTCTTCTTTGTTAATAGAGAATATTAAGATTTTTTTTAGCATTGTGATATTTTTCTTTGTCAATTTACCTTTAAATATTGGCATCAGTCTTTTTTGTTGTGTAAGTTAAAGGTGGACAAGATTACAGCCTGACATCTGCCTACATTACAAAGTGATCACCCCCTAAAGTCTAGTTACCATCTGCCATAGTTTTGGTCTTTTGTTTCTTCAGAGATTCAGCAGAGACAAAATAATTCTAGAATAATCTTCGTAGGAAATCACAGATGCACACATCTTTAGAACTGGATGCAGAAATACCACTCTGTTAGTAATCAAATACAAAAATCATCTCCAAATGTTCATGTGAATTCATATAATCATTCAAAAAATATTTAGCAAGTACCTCTTCTGACCCAGGCCCTAGTGAGCCAGTTAAAATATGGTCTGGTCCTCAGTGAGTTTAGAGTTGAGTGGGAAGTCAGACAGACACACCTGCATATATAATAAAATGTGCAGAGTACAATGATAACATTAATTTTAGAGTCTTATGATAGCACTTAGAAAATTATCTAGGTGTTCCTATTGTGACTCAGTGAAGAACCCGATGACTCTCCGTGAGGATGCAGGTTTGATATCTAGTCTTGCTCAGTGGGTTAAGGATCTGGCATTCCTGCAAGCTATGGCATAGTTTACAGACTTGACTCGGATCTGGTATTGCTATTGCTGTGGTCGTGGCATAAGCCAGCAGCTGCAGATCTAATTTAACCCCTGTTCTGGGAACTTCCATACACTTCAGGTCCAACCCTTAAAAAGAAATTATCTAATCCTAATATTTCTGGTGATGGAGGGGTATCTTCATTGTATAACTGTTTCATTTTCAGGTAGCTCTTTTTATTTTTTATTTTTAATTTTTTAAATTACAGTATAGTGATTTACAGTGTTGTGCCAATTTCTGGTGTACAGCGTAGTCACCCAGTCATAAGTATATATACATTCTTTTTCTCAAACTATCTTCCATCATGTTCTATTCCAAGAGACTGGATATAATTCCCTATGCTGTACAGGAGGATTTCTTTGTTTTTCCATCCTAAATGTAATAGTTTCCATCTACTAACCCCAAACTCCACATCCATCCCACTCCCTCCCCACTCCCCTCTGGCAAAAACAGGTCTGTTCTCTATGTCTGTGAGTCTGTTTCTGTTCCATAGATGGGTTCGTTTGTGCCACACAATTCTTATAACCAGAAATGTCTTTCTCATTTGATTTAATTATTTTAAGTCATTTCATTTGGTATGTGCATATTTGCTACCAAATTTTTCCCTTTCCGATCATTCTTGAAGTGTATAGTCCATTTCCGTTAATAAAAAATATTTCATTAGTTCTCAATGGGAAGAGATAGAAAGGTATTTAAAAACAGACGGTGGGTAGCATGTGTACTTTGTATTCCACTACTTTCCCCACTTGAGGTGAAACCTATAATGTCAGGCAACTTAGGCCTCTTCAATACCAGGTGTTAGGTGGCAACTGTAAAAAATGAAACACAAAGCTGAAAGACAAGAATAGCTGGAAAAACTGTTAAATTGTAACAACATAACTTTTATCTTCCCTGTTCCCTCAAGAAACTGTGCAAAAAATAGAATTGCTAAAAATAAAAACTACCACTTTCCCTATGTAAATAAGTGCTCCCTAAGCTTCAGATAGCTCTAGTTCTCTCTGCTTATTGCTCCCAGCCACTCTGTTGGTCTATAAACCTGCTTGAGATCTCATTGCCCCCATCTCTGTCTCCTTGTTCCCTTGCCATTTCTAACTCCAGGGAGGGGAAGAGTTATAACATTCACCGATTACCTGAGATGCCTTGTTTGAAGAAAGCTAACTGATACTCTTACTTTCACCAGAGAGGATTACAGGACTCTTTATGGGGCTGAAAATGAGGAACCTACTGCCTCAGTTACAGGTACACGACCCCGTAGGGGTTCTGCGATGTCTCCTAAAAAGTGAGGCTCACTGGCCTATCTATTTATGGTACTATGTTAGGTGACATAGAAAAAAAAAAGCTATGAGAATATAAAAATGCCTTTTAAATATCTCAAAGAGTATTGGATGTTAACCATCAGTTGTGGGGGATAATTTACCAGTGATTTGTGACTAATATTATTTAGAGTAATGTAATCTCAAATTACTTAAAATAACAGGATGTAAGTTCAGCCTCATTCCTGCCAATTCTCTACCTTTTTTCTCCATCTCAATTTGTTTTCCTGAGTGGGAAAGAAAGAAATAGAATGACAGAGCCCAATGACATAACATTGCACACGTGAACATCATCTGTTTGATGTATACTTGTTGAGCAACAAAAGGGTGATAACCATGGTGACGATGAGAGAAGACAAAATTATAGATGGGTGTAATTGAAGGCTAAATGTTCCAGAAGACTAGAGTAAAGTAAGAACAAACGAAAGTGGAGATTAATATAAAAAAGCAGTTGCATTGTGTTGAGGAATGGAGGAGAAGAGAGAATCCAGAAGAGCTTTAGGAAAGGAAAACGGGGAAAAATTTGAGCTGCATCTTAAATATTGGTAGGACTTAGTTGAAATAATGCCAGCAATGATGAATGATCTTGTTATATGTGCAGGTAACCTAATAAATTGCAAGATAAAGTTCAAAATGGAAGTTGGAGCCTGATCATGGCAGAAGAAAGAATTCAGATTCTATGGTCTTAGTCATAGCCAGTCACTGAGGATTTTGGACTTAGGGAACAGCTTGATTTTAACTGGACATCACCGTAATTTCAGCCTTATCTTCCCATCCATCCCTTTCTCATGTCCTATTCTTTGTTCTTTAGCTCAATAAATATTTACCAAGGGTAATGTTTTCAGAATTGTGACAATTCAGTAAACAAAACAGACAACAATCTCTACCTTCTTGAACCTTATATTCTTTCCTTTCCCTGCAGATCCCTCCTTTCCAATGTTTTCTTTGCTCCCTGAACAGACTTAAGAAATACAAACTTCTTTAGCAGTTTAGGAATAAGAGAGATTTGAGAAGGTGAGATGAGAAATGGTAAGTGCATTGGTGGAATGCAGGAGACTGAGTAGGTAGAAATGACTGAAGGGCATTCTTTTGATTCTTTTTCAAGAACAGAGGAATCTTGCTCGTATTTACACTTCCATCCTTCAGGCTGCCATGACTTAAGCCCCCTCCATTTATGCTAATGTACAGGCAGGCACATAGAGACAAAGGAAATAACAAGTGCTCAACTGAAAACCTATAAGCCAGCTGAATTTTTCATATTCCACCAAAGCACTAGTAAGGTTTTAGGTTTTAATTATCAGTGGCTGACAATTCTATTGCTGGCAGCAATAGAATTTATGTACCTTAGAAAACTATACATAGAACTACCATATGACCCAGCAATCCCACTCTTGGGCATATATCCAGACAAAAATTTCCTTGAGAAAGACACTTGCACACTCATGTTCACTGCAGCACTATTCACAATAGCCAAGACATGGAAACAACCCAAATGTCCTTCGATAGGTGACTGGATTAGGAAGATGTGGTATATATACACGATAGAATACTATTTAGCCATAAAAAAGGATAAAATAATGTCATTTGAAGCAACCTGGATGGAATTAGAGACCCTCATACTGAGTGAAGCAAGTTAGAAGGAGAAAGACAGATGCCATGTGAAATCTCTTATAACTGGAGTCTAAAACACTGCACAAATGAACATCGCAACAGAAAAGAAAATCACGAACTTGGGGAACAGACTTGTGGTTGCCAAGGGGGTGGGGGAGGGGGTGGGAGGGAATGGAATTAACTAGTGCCTCCATGATGGAAAAACAAGGAGATCCAGCTGCATAGTATAGGGAACTATGTCTAATCACATGTGACAAATCCATATATGTACATGTAACCGGGTCACCATGAGGCACAGTTGGAAAATTTGAAAGAAATCTATAAACCAGGGAGTTCCCGTCATGGAGCAGTGGTTAACAAATCCGACTAAGAACCATGAGGTTGCGGGTTTGATCCCTGGCCTTGCTCAGTGGGTTAACGATCCGGCGTTGCCGTGAGCTCTGTGGTGTAGATTGAAGATGCAGCTCGGATCCTGCGTTGCTGTGGATGTGGTGTAGGCCAGTGGCTACAACTCCGATTAGACCCATAGCCTGGGAACCTCCACATGCCACAGGTGTGGCCCTAAAATGACAAAATGCAAAAAAAAAAAAAATCTGTAAGTCAGCTATAATGCAAAAATAAAAAAAGCAACTTAAAAAAATAAAATTTTGCATGTACTGGATGTGAAAGAAAGGAACTTGAAATAAGAGTAGATGACTGAAACTGCCACCACTGTAAATGCTCCACAATGCTATGAATACATCAGTATTTCAGATACTACTCTTTGAAAGAAGTGACAGTATGTGTAGTAAATATAGTGAGATAAATATTTACAGTCTAGATTACATTTCTGTCGAGAGCTTTTTCTCAATTGAATTCAAGTTCACAGTCCTTAGATCCTGAATGATTGGCTTAAGCTGACTGGCATCTTGGCAAGGTTGAAACCAAGATGATGTCAAGCTACTTGCCTTCCTTCAGACGCTACTAAGTGTTTTATGCAGGCTTTGGCAAAAGTAAAGATTGTGTCTTGGAAATAGTCTGCCTGAGATAGTTGTTGAGGGCTTAGGTACTAGTTACTTCCTAAGTTTCCAGAATGGGGCTTTTGAAATATGTGTTGTATTAACTTGGAATTTCTTTTAAAGTGAGACATGCTAGTGACTTGGTGCTGAATAAATTCAATGGCCAATATTCTGAGGGTAACACAATGAGATGAGTTTCTGTGATTTATATTCTCCTAGAACATCATCTATTTCATATAGGCTTTTGACTACATATTAGGGAAGTGATCTCTAATCTTGTCTCTGAGTCTTTTCCTGTAATGATTTCTCATTTGATGCTTTTGCATGCTCCTTTTCTTTTATCTCCTTTCCTCTTGATTAGTTTATCTAACTAATAGACTGTTAAAAGTTTTTTCTTTTTTCTTTTTTTTTTCTTTTTGTCTTTCCTAGTGCCACATCATGGTATGTGGAGGTTCCCAGGCTTGGGGTCTAAATGGAGCTGTAGCCACTGGCCTATGCCACAACCATAGCAATGTGGGATCTTGGCCACCTCTGTGACCTACACCACAGCTCATGGCAATGCTGTATCCTTAACCCACTGAGCGAGGCCAGGGGCCATACATACATCCTCATGGTTCAGAGTCAGATTAGTTAACCACTGAGCCACGATGGGAACTCCAGAAGTTTTTTTTCAAAGAATCACTTTGTGCAAAATGATGGGAAATCCAAAAATTTTTTCAAGGAATTACTTTGTGCAATCACTTTCATTAATTTATGCTTTTTTTTTCCAGCTGAGTCATTATGTTAGTTTCCTTGTTTATTTTTTATTTTTTTCAGGTTCTTGAATTAGATACTTATTTACTTTTATTCTTTATTTTTTCAAATGTTAATGTTGAAGACTGACTGTTCCTTTCAGTAAACTTCATCACATTGTTTCCAATACAAGTTAATTTCCTTTTTTATTATTTTCTAGATGTCTTATTGCTGATTATTTATTTCCATTTTGATTCAACAATTTTTTAAGCCAGGTGGTATGCTTTTCTTTTCTCATTTTGTTATTAATTTCTAGTTTTATTGTGTTGTGATCCAAAATATGTTGCCTGCATTATTTCTACTTTTGGAATTTTGTGGAGTTCTTTTCACCTACTAAATGGACAATTTTTTTTAATATTTCAAGGACATGTAAAAAGCAGTTACAGTATTTTTTTCTTTTTATGACACAGGGGTTGAAAATACAGTGATTGCATACAACATTATTAATTATACTCTTTAGGATTTTATTTGTCCATTAGATATATCAAGGATGAGAGAAGTAAATTAAGATTCCTTATGACTAATGCACTTGACTATTTCTTCTTGTATATCCTATAGAGCATACCTTGAAAATGATGCGTGTTCATTTCTAGACCACTACAATAAAGTGAATATCTCGATATAGGGTCAGATGAATTTTTTGGCTTACCAGTGAATAAAAAGTTTTATTTACATTATAATGTAGTTTATTAAGTGTACAATAGCTTTATGTCTAAAAAAAGGTACACATCTTAATCAAATCATATTTTATTATTAAAAAATTCTAACCATCATTGCAGCCTTCAGTGAGTTATAATCTTTTTGCTAGTGGACAGTCTTCCCTTAATGCTGACAGCTGCTGACTGATTAGGCTGGTTTTTGCTAAAGGCTGGAGTTGCTGTGTCAACTCCTTAAAATAACAATAACTTTCCAATGACTCTTTAATGAATGTTTTCATGAATGGCTTCAGTAGCATGCAATGCTATTTGATAGTATTTTACACACAGTAGAACTTCTTTCAAAATAGGAGTCAACCCTCTCACATCCTGCCTCTGCTTTATCAACAGAATTTATGTAATATTCTAAATCCTTTGTTGTCATTTCAAAAATCTTCACAACATCTTCACCAACAGCAGGTTCCATCTCAAGAAACCACTTTTTTTTTTTACTCGTTCATAAGAAGCAACTCCTCATCCACTAAAGTTTTATTATGAGATTGCACCAATTCCATCGTATCTTTTGGCTCCACTTCTCATTCTAGTTCTTTTGCTATTTCCACCACATTTTCAGTTATTTCCTCAACTGAAGTCTTGAGCCCCTTAAAGTTATTCATGAGGGCTGTAATCAACTTCTTCCAAACTCTGTTAATATTTTGAATTTCTCCCATGAATTAAAAATGTTATTAAAGGCATTTAGTATGGTGAATTATTGCCAGAAGGTTTTCAATTTACTTTGCCCAGAAGATCACCATCTATGGTAACTCTAGCCCATGAAATGTATTTCCTAAATAAGGAGTAAATTTCTCCTTGATCTGTGGGTTGCAGAATGGATGTCGTGCTAGCAGGGATGAAAACAACATTAATCTCATTGTATATCTCCATCAGAGCTCTCGAGATTTTTTTCGTAAAAATAACATTCCTAAGTGTAAATTTATAAAATGAACTTAGCTCACTCTCTCTCTCTCTCTTTTTTTCATGGCTGCACTTGCAGCATATGGAGGTTCCCAGGCTAGGGGTCCAATCGGAGCTGTAGCTGCCGGTCTATACCACAACCACAGCAATGCAGGATCTGAACTGCATCTGTGACCTACACCACAGCTCACGGCAGTGCTGGATCCTTAACCCACTCAGCGAGGCCAGGGATTGAACCTGCATCCTCATGGATGGATACCAGTCAGATGCGTTAACCATTGAGCCATGACGGGATCTCCAGAAATGCTTCTTTTAGTTTTTACATTTTTCCTTTCATTATTTTTGGGCTTCAACTCTCAGCTTTTGGTGACATCTCTTTCCCTTACCCCAGATAAAAAAGTTATGAAATAGGAGCTAAACTCAGAAATACCTTTGTGTCAGAAATTTTGTCTACATTTTTTCCATGAGATATCCTGTGTCCTGTGGATCCACATTTCAGTATTTTTAAACTTCTGGATACTTTTCTTAAACCAAAGATTTTTATTTTTCTCTACCATTATATTAGATTTCTTTTTTATGAACATCAATGTTGTAGATAATGAAATGTCATTTCTCCTCCATATGTATGAGTTTCTCTAATCAACTTATTCATTTTTATCTTATTCTATTCCTCTTCCCAATCCTGCCTTACATATCTTTCCTGTATTTGCAGCAGTATTTACTGATTTGGTTTTGCACATGGACTTCATTTCTAGGATGGCATTACTTTTCTCCCCATTTCTTTTCAAAGTTCAGCCATGCCGTGTTTTACCTTATTCTGTTTTCCTACTATTTCTCACTGGAGGTCATTTCTCTGTTTTGAGATTTATTTTTTCAGCGCAGTATTTTCATTGTATTTAAAAAATTGGTGACATTAATGGTCGCAATTTGTATTCGCTTTCTTTATGGAAATATAGTTGATTTGCAATATTATATTAGTTTCAGCTGTACAACATAGTGATTCATTTTTTTTTTTGTCTTTTTAGGGCCACACAGATGGCATATGGAAGTTTCCAGGCTTTGAATTGGAGCTGTAGCCACTGGTCTACACCATGGCTACAGCAATGCAGGATCCAAGCTGCATCTGCAAACTACACCGCAGCTCACAGCAATGCCAGATCATTAACCCTCTGAGTGGGTCCAAGGATTGAACTCACATCCTCATGGATACTAATCAGGTTCATTACCGCTGAGCCATAATGGGAACTCGAGTGATTAAATATTTTTATAGATTATATTCCCATTTAAATTTATTTGCTTTTATCAATATTTTTCTGGTGAGTTAATAATCTCTCCTGTTTTTTCATTCCTCTTATTTAGTTTTTGGTATATTTGTAGGGGCTTGTACAAAGTATTTGCATACTATCACCCATTTAGTTTGAAGAAGTGTGTTTTGCCTGGACGTATTTTCCAGGAATTCATGTGAGAAAAAGGTCAAGGTGGTCTTTTAGGCTTGTAGAAGTTCTTGCTATAAAACTGCATGTGTGGAGTGAGGTATTTTATAGTATTTACTTCCTCCCAGTCATCTAAGATTGGCAGCTCCAGGATTATCGATGATTCAGTCTTTCTTTCAACCTGTCTCACCAACAGACTACTTCCTGACAACGCATTCTGCCTGCCTGATTCCTCATCCAACTCTGCTGCCAGCTTCTGTTTAATGACAAGCCATTTTTGAGACACTCCCACAGCTAGCCTGTGTGCTCTGTTCTTGTTAGGCCCTAGTTATCTCCTGCTTTAAAACATAAGAGGCTGTATTTCAGTTTTTTTTCCTTCTTGTTGTGGTAATTTCTGAGATGAGAAAGGGTCAACGCTGTTTTAAAACAGGATGTCTCATTGTCACTATCAGTCTTGCTTATTGAAATCTCGTTTTATTCTCTCCAAACATGTTGCCATGCTTAGTTGTCTGCATTTCTAAATTCATCAATGTATGTACAGTGTTGTATTTTAAAGCAGTTACTTCTCTTTGTTAGAGGTTGGAAAAGTGGTTTGAAGGAATCATTTGTTTATTTCTAAGACAGAAGTAAAAATTAATGATATCATTACTGGTATAATGGCTTAAGTATATGTTTTGGGGCCTCACTACTGGGATTAGAAACTAGATCCTACTTCTTACTGGCTATGAAATCTTTGTGCCTGAGTCTTGTCATCTGCAATGTGCTAAAAAAAAAAAATAACAAAACAAAAACAAACCCAGAAAACAACACAGAGTCTTGCTCATATAATTGTGGATATTAAATTACTTAATACATATAATGTGCTTGAACATAATAATGAATATTTGATAAATGTAGCTGTTATCAAATCATCATCATCATCATAATCATTATTTTCACTATTATTATGCATGCTTTTTTTTCATTAAAAATAAGCTTAAATACTTATAGGAACCTCTGTTCACTAGGAAAACTTTTTTTTTTTAACTTTTCCGATCACACCAGGAAAATGTTTGATTGAAGCCTAGTTAAGAAGGAGGTGACCAAATTATAAATCCATAAAATTATAAGTTTTTGAAATATGAATGATTAACATTTATGAATGTAAAAATATTTATGAATATTTTGGGAAATATTTTACAGTTTTCACAACTATGCATAGTCCTTATACTTCAGACTTTGTCTAATTCTAGTACTTATATCTGACAACCAGGGCTTCCTTATTGCTTTCTGTGTTTTGTTTTGTTTTATGGCTGTACCTGCAGCATATAGAAGTTCTGGGCCAGGGATTAAATCCCAGCTGAAGCTGTGAACTGCACTGTAGCTGTGGCAATGTCAGATACTTTAACCCACTTTTGGGCTGGGGATTGAACCCGCACCTCCACAGTCAAGGGAGCCACTGCAGTCAGATTCTTAACTCACTACACCACAGTAAGAACTCCTCTGTGTATTGTTTTTGACAGAAGCATGGATACATGCAGAAGTTTGAGGCAACAAGTGAGAGGCATGTAATTTTAAAAATTATATGAAGGCACTTTGTTTTGGTGAAGCATTTCCTAATTGCAACAGAAGTTAAGTCTAAACTTGTCATATTGCATTTTAAAATTTGATTCTTCCCCGCAGTTTCCGTTTCTTTAAAAATACTAACACACAGGAGTAGTACAAGATGTAATCGAGAGGTAATTAAAATCAAGTCTTATTTAAGGTTTTGAAGAAATGATGTGAATACTAATTTGATATAGACTATGTTGAGTACTTATAAGATGCTTAAGAAAGCCAAATGTTGCAAATTTCCCCTTGATTTGATAATGTCGAATTGGAATAATCAGTAAAGGAGCTTTCAGGTGAGAGCTGTTAGGAAGAAATTAGGAATAGTATGATCTGTGAAAAAGACCAATGTGAACATCCAATCATTTTCAACTAAAGTGAAGTTCACATAAGTTCTTCTTTTTTAAATTATATTATTAAACATATCTTTGTGCAGGGATCATCGATGTTTATTTTTAGTTAAGTCATCATATTACACATAGAAGAAAATCACGATTTAATTCACTCTTAAAGTTGAAAGGGACTTTGGAGTTCATCTAGTGAAAGAATGCTCCTTGCAGTACTCCAAACATGCAGTAATTCAGCCTTTGATTAAATTTATATCTCAAAAAGCAGGCCTGTCTAATTTGGGACATTTGTAATTGTTACAGAAACCGTTGGACTAAAATTTGTGTCTCTATTACTTAAACCCTTGGAGCTGATCTTTTCTCCACTTAAGTATAATCACTTTCGCACTGTGAACATGAGCTTCGGGTCCTCCAGTACTAAATTAAATGGTCTCTGTTCTGTTCACTAGTAAAATGACAGGTTATTAATTTTTCTCAATCTCATATGAATCTGAGGGTATCTTTGATGAACGTCTGTTACCATCGATGTCAGAGGTGGAAACATGGCTGCTTTTGCTCACAGTTAAATCCTGGGTGGTGAGCACAGTACTTGGAAAAATATAGGGATGATATCTGCCCACCATGTATGATCAAAAATTATGGCCCATTATTAGTTCATGGGAATCAGTTACCTGATGTTCAACTTGACTTACAACTCACAGTTTATTTAGAGACATTTTCCAGTGTACGCAATGCCCATTCACAATGAGACAACTTATTCTTGCCATTTCCTAATCATAATAACTTATTTTCTCTTCTTTCTCAGACACTGTCTATTCTTCAAGGCCCAATTCAAACACCACCATTTTCTTAGCCCTATGTTGTCATATACAGTGTCACTCCAAGGGCAAAGGAAAGTGAGCTGCTACCTGAATATATAAGTGAAATCCTCTCTCACACTGATGGTTGGACAGCTTGCTCTAGCTCCTGAGGATGCAGGTGGTAGGAGGCTTTGGCTTAGTGAAGCAGATAGCAGGTAAGGACTGAGCAGTTAAAGTAGGGTGACAGTTTCTTGGGGAAGTAGAATTTTGTTTGGGCTGAGTTCTGTGATTTATGGTGCCCCATTAAGACCCCAAACTCACTCCTTTTCCTTTCAGATTCTTTCCTCACATTTTCTTGATCACTCTGTTTCTTCCCCCAATTCTCTGTCCCTCCAATTCTTCCATCCTCTTTTTTATTTTTTTCTGGTAGGTACTGAGGATTCATTAAGCTTGAATTATTAGCAAATGAAAACTAGAGGTCAAGAAGGATACAATCTTCCAACTATCAAAAAGAGAGGGGAAATGATTGTATTTCATTCTAATGCAATAGAAGAAAAGTAAAATGTTAGGTTTCCACTAAGAAAGATAAATGTTCATATCCCACCAAATAATTCTTGATATATTTATATATATAACAAATTTCAAGTCATGAGTGATAAACACCAGCCTGTTTATCTATCTTCATCATCATCATTTAATATACCTGTATGACCTGTCACCTTTTAGTAGCCTTCCCTGCTCATGAAACATAAACGGAGTTAATTGTACATATTTTTTGGAATGGGAAATTTAGATTATTTTGGCAAGCATTTTTAGCTGTGTTAATCAGGGAATATGGGAATTTTGGGAAAGGAAAATATCTTAGGAAGAATATTATAATATTTTTTACACGTATAAATCCATGTTGGTAACTACTGTTCTCAACTGCCATCCAGAGTAATTTGGGTCACTTCTGTAAAACTGTAATGAAACAGACGTTGTTTTTAAAGAGTGCAGTCTGTTCGTATTTCCTTGAATCATCTTGATTCCATAAGATTGTATATATGTGAGCCAAAGAATTTTTTTTTTTGAGTTATGAATCCTGAGCATCACTTCAACTCCTAAATATCAATTACTGCAAACGATATGAACACTGATTTGATATTTGGACTTTGTTGATAGTGGTCTGCTCAAAGCAAGTGATACTTTTGTTGTGCTGAAGTTCCTCTTTCCTTCCATATGTACCTAAGCAAGGAGGATCAGTCGCTATGTAGTTATCAGCCCCACCAATACATTTTAGGAAACTGAAAAGTAGGCTTTCTGTGGTCAGGCCACAGTTTTCAAACTTTCTCTGACTTCAACTAAAATATCCCTTCATGAAGGTCTTAATATGGAGGAAAACATAATTCTTTTTTTTTTTTTTAACTTTGGCATTTAGTCATGGTTCAATACGATTACATTATTTGTTTGGAACTTAGATTTTATGAGTACTTTGGAATTTTCATTTTTCCTAAGTCTTTCATCAGTGAAGTTAAGAAATAAAGTTTGATTTCAAATTTAAGCAAAGACCCTGATATATATATCTTAGGTGACCCAATCTAATTTTATTTTTTATGGAAAGAGTAATAAAAGAGTGTCTAATAAGGAGTTCTCATCATGGCTCAGTGGTTAACGAACCTGATTGGCATCCATGAGGATGCAGGTTTGAGCTCTGGCCTTGTTCAGTGGGTTAAGGATCCAGCATTGTCGTGAGCTGTGGTGTAGGTCACAGACATAGCTTGGATCCTGCATTGTTGTGGCCCTGGTGTAGGCTTGCAGCTACAGCTCTGATTGGACCCCTAGCCTGGGAATCTCCATATGTTGCAGGTGCAGCCCTAAAAAGAAAGACCAAAAAATAATAAAAATAAGACTATCTAGTAAAATAACTAGGAAAAAGCAAGTAGTATTTTCTGAACTCAAATAATTGTTTCCTCTTGCCTTTTACAAATGAGAACAGTTTTATTATGTAGGTTTGGTGTGTTTGGGAGTAAAAGACTCAAGATGCACTTATTTTGTGGTAAAGATCAAAAGGCAGTGCTGTTTCTGAAACCATCAAAACTCCAGGAGAGGGTTTATTACGTACTGCCAGAAAGCCTTTTCTTCTGAATATGCTCTATATGCTTTCTTGAGCACCACATCTCTGAAAGTGTCTCTTAATGCTCATTGATACACTGGTTCTCAACAGTGCAGCTGGATCTTTGAGATTTTCTGAGTAAAGCCTTGTTTTATAATTACCTAAAACCCCATATATGTCCTCATGAGAGCATGCAGTGGCTTATGCATAATGACTGTAATTTTTTTTGGTAAAATATATTCTTTTAAATCTTTCACCCAAAAGATTTAATTTGCTCATAGGTGTAGGTATTATTATTTAGAGATGTGGAAAGTGACTCTTGGAACATTAAGTAATTTGCACAAGCTCCCCTTGTAGAAAGCAGCAGAGCCTCTGAGCTTTTTTATTCTACAGACAGCCTCTTTCCATCAAGCCATTGCTAGTGCTTTGGGAAACTGAACCCCAGGGATAACCTAAACCTACCCTTGCTATGATTGAAAGCTCTCTTTTCCCCTTTGACTTCTTTCCCCTCTTTCTTAAAGTGAGTATTCTCCTGTGAAAAACTTCTGGCTCCCATGGTGATCTCTAAGTGCAGTGTCTGTTACATTGATATGGATGGATGTACACAGAGTAGGGCATGTTATCAAGAGTTGATAAAACCCTTTCTAGGCATAAAGAAAAAAAAATGTATAAGCTTCTGGAGATATCACCAACAAATTTTGCTAGGACAGGGAATTAGGTGGTTGGTAAAGAACAGATTTTGCCAGGACACAGTTTATTTAAGAGTAGTACTAAGGACAATATTCTAAAAGATTATAAAGTCTTTTCCCTAGAAAAGAATTGTATATTTTAACAGACTGTTGGAGCAGATGGAAATTTGACATTCACTACCATAATTTACATTAACATGCTACAAGACAGATTTGCCTTGATAAGAAAAAAAAAAAGTCCAAGCCACTTCAAAGATTCAGAAACAGCTTTTCACCAGTTCATTTCATCTCACTGAAACTTGATTTAATTGAGTCAAATCTGAAAAGAGGGACTTCATAACTTTACAGCAGGTATGATGATATACTGCAGCAGAGTCCTTTAAAATGTCCCACCTTCAAAAATTTAATTCATAAAAATGATCTCTTGTTGCCAAATGTGTCTGTTTCATTATCATGTTCCCTGCTTACTGAAATAGAACAGTGAATGATGAATCTGCTCAAGGAAGGAGAGTAACATTTCAACATCTGTCCAGTATCCTCACATATGTTTAAACCTGTACTGAAAATTCCTTTCTTTAATTTTGAGCCTCACTTTAATGGAATTAATGTTTTTTGAGATTGTCCTCAATCAATTTAATGTTAAGAATTTTCTATAGTTGACAATGACGATGTAATCCTCACTTTGGAAGACTCAATCTAATTCAAGTTATTCTGTTATTAACAATGTTGTGATTATTGAGAGGATCGTAAGAATAGAAACATGATGGGATCAAACAGATGGGATCTAATCATAACCAAAATGTAAAATGATGACTGTTCATGTGAGGAAAATTATCTGACAAGTCTTAACAGTCTGTTTAGATCATAACTAGATGTTCTATATAGGTGATGTTCTTATAGTACAGACAGTATATATTAGGTGATTTTGTTTAACTTCAGATTGGTTGGGCACATTACCTAAAGTTTAGATAAATTAAAATTTTCTGGACTGCAAGGTTAAAGATGGGTAACTGCTACTTTCTTGAGCTAAAACTTAATACATACAATGTTTAGGGTCCTAAAAATATGAGGCTGTTCCATACCATAGTTCTAATTGCTGCTTTACAGTGGCCTAGTCTAATTTACACAATAATGAGCTACTGGAATTTATTATGTTGAAACATGAAAATCCATTTGTAGTAGTTTATTGCCATCAAAAGAAAATGTATATTCCAAAATCATATGCATTTTTGTATTTTACTATATTGTAAATAAGCTCAGTTTTTATTCAATCTGTTGAGATTTGTATATGAATCATCTTTTCCACAAAGCAAGATTTATGAACTTTGATGCAAGCGATGACATGTGATGAGTCAGAATAAGATCAAGTAAATTAGTCAGTGTGTTCAAGTCGGTTTCACATATGGCCTGAGCTTTTATGAAGCTGTGCAAAACTCCTGGGTAACATGCAAGAACTTAAAGTACTTTGTGTAAGGAAACTATTAATTATCACCAACTATACGAAAATATTGTCATGAAAAAGAGTTTATACTAAATGAGAAGACAAAGCTCACAACTCTTTCAAGGACTTGGTTAGGAAATAAGGTATGCTCTGGATAATCTAGGAGATAAAGATACAAGAGACTGAATATGCCTTTATGTTGTTGCCTCTTTATTGGCATCTGTGCATTTCTCCCAGATACCATTTTTACATAGACTCTGATGATGGGTATGATAAAATTTCCTTGAGAAATGCTCTCCCTGGACCAGAAATGCAAAATTCTAAACCAGACACGTGTCGCTTAGTCAGGAATTGTTTCCAGTTCACAACTAAATACAGGCTGATTTAGATGCACTGCTTCTTTGAAATGTCTGTCACAACCCTTAAAAGATCTCAAATGTTATCACATTGGTAAGCATTCTGAATTTTTAGTCTTTGACCTGAAATATTCAACTTAGTCCCCCATAGTTGGATTCTCATCCAAGTTGCTAGTAATATATTCATCGTTTATCAAAGTGATGATATGTCTGCTTGTCTATCACTTGAATGTGAATAAATATGTATAAATATCACTGTAAAGAGCTGTGTGAGTTGTGCATGATGAGGAATACTGAGGTTGATCCACAGGAAAGTGGTAATCCAACATCCTGTATTCAATTTTGTATCTTCGGGCTTTGTATCCTTGGGAAAATCATTACCTTTGCAGGCTTTAGCTTTAAGAGGGTGTGAGGTTACAGGATAGTGGGGTCACATGGTGAGGCAATGGATAAAAGGTGAATTTAAAGAAGTTTTTTTCTTTTTCATTTTACGGCCACATTTTTGGAAGTTCCCAGGTTGAACTAGAGTTGCAGCCACTGGCCTATGCCACAGCCACAGCAACACCACATCCAAGCTGCATCTACAACCTAGGCCACAGCTTACAGAAACGCTGGACTCTTAATGCAAGGATTGAACCCACATCTTCACAGACACCCTGTTGGGTTTTTGACCCACTGAGCCCCACCGGGAACTCCAAGGAAGTTTTGATAGATTTGATTTGATAGAATTTAAAGATATTGAAGAAGGAAAGTTTCAGATGTGTGTGTGTATGCATTTGCATGTGAGCATAGATGTGGTGAGCATGGAGAGGGGGCTACTGGAGGGGGGACGTGATAATTGCCTTCAAGTGTTCAAAAGACTAGCACCTGGATGAGGTATTAGGTGGTTTGGGATAGACAGAAAAAAAATCTCAATGAGTAGAATTAACAGAGAACTAATTTTTGTCATTTTTCAACATAAAGAAAGTTTGGCTTATCCTTATTCTAGGGTAGAATGTTCAAATAGAATTAGGACACACACTTGAATCATTGATGCTGGGACAGTTATGAGTATGAACAATGATATTAGGCTGACCTTGATTTGAATACTGCTTTTACCACTCAACTAGTTTTGTGACCTTTAGCAAATCCCTTAATAGTTCTCAGCTTTCCTTTCCTGCTCTATAACATGGGGGTAACATGGCTGAACCATTGAGCTTTTTATGAGAATCGAAAGAAGTAATACATGTGAAATTATCCAGCATAGTAAGTCCTCAGTACTTTTTTTATGTTGTAGGAAGGAATTAAAGATCACACGAGAGTGATTGGATATTACACAGAAAGTCATGAATAATAAAGCCAAACAATAGCTGATTTCATCATCCACATGACTCCGGTCATGATTTAAAAAGTAATTTGTGTACTGTTAGATAATTCAGATAAAACAAGAAGGTATAAGATGAAAAATAAGAGCTTACCTCCTCTCTTCCTTGTTCTTTTATTCGTGATGTAAGTCTTTTATTCACTGATGTAAGTCTTTCTGAAAGTTTTTTAGACTTATACACAGAAAATTTAAGATGTTTTTGGATGTTTTTCATTGCAAGCAACAGAAAGCTCAACTCCAAGGCTTAAGTAATAGAGGGAATTTAACAAGATAATAACTAAAATGTCTAGAGGGTCAAATTTAAGGCAAGGGATTAATCTAAAAGTTTATGATGTCATCAGGGCCCCAAGTCTGAGTTCTGGGGGTTCTCAACTCTGTTCTCCTTCATGTGTACTCCATTGTCTTCCCTCATGGTTAGAAAAACGAATACTATCAGCAGCTATGGTTTATCCAGACTAAGAAAAGAACTTTTTCAGAAAATTCCCAGCAAAAGTTCTGAAACTCATCTTGACTATTAGACTCTGGCTCCATTCATGTGCACCTGCATAAACTAGTCTCAGCCTAGGGGAAAACATTGACAGATTGCCCTGTATCACCACTCCTACTCTTGGAGCTGGGGGACAACTCAGTTGTCTCAGAATGACATGGGCTTGAAATGAACTGGGGACCTTTGGAAAGTGGAAAATGGGATACTGAAGATGGGGAGGTGTTCTAGTTGTCTATTATTGTATACCAAGCCACCCCCAAATTCTGTGGTTTAAAACAATTATAGCTCCATCATGCTCACTAGTTCTGTGTATCAGGAATCTGGATAAGCCATGGAGAGAGTAGCTTGTCTTCATAACATCTAATGTGTCAACTGGCAATATTTGAAAGTTTAGGTATTGAAGTCTATTTTTTTATTACTCAGTGAATTTTATTACATTTATAGTTGTACAACACTCATCACAACCAAAGGGGGATGCACTGAGGGTTGGGATGGAAATGCTATAAAGTTTGGTTAGGGACTGAAATCTTTTACAGACTTTATTTACTCATGTATCTGGAAGCTGGTCTGTAATGCCACACGAGGTGGTCACAGCTAAGACTGTTGATCAGAGCACCTGCATAGAACACCCTCTCCCTCTTTCTAACTTAAAGAAAACTTTAGTTTTCTTTTTAAAGCAAACCGATTCAGAAAGAAGTTGAAGTTAAGAGGAGAAAGAACAGGACACCTTCTAAGAGAAAGAATAAGATAGGCAGACAGGATGGAGGATGGCATGAGTTTTCCCACCTTGGAAATGACGTTGTCACAGATTCTGCTGAGTTCATTGTTTTCTTTAGTCCTGCCCAGTGAGTGGATGTATATATGCTCCTCCCTCAGGCTTTCCTGGAAAGCCTAGGAAAATCTGGTCCTGGGCAATTTCCTCATTTGCCAGCTCTAGATTCTTTTCTGCATGGGCCTACAGTGCTTGGTATCTCTGGCTTTTCTTTTCAATTCTTCTTATGTAATCTTCCACACACTTCTTCAGTGATTCTTCACTGTGTTTTACCTTTTGATCAACTTCTATTTCTTAAAATGCTTGGAAAGTTAGAGAAGATTTTTCTACCAAGTGCAAATTTATAAGTTGATCATTTTCTATCAGGATCTTTTGGATTTTCAGAGGTTCTCTTTCAAGATGGTGACACAAGAGAATCCTTGGCTCACTTCCTCCCAAAGACACACAGAATCTGCAACTACATATGGAACAAAGACCTCTAAAAAAAAAAACCCTAAAAATTGCTTGAGTAACTCCTATGCATCTGGGGAATAAGAGAAAGCCTACATCAAAATGAGTAGGAGATGCTAGGACACAATCTCACCATAAACCCCATCCCCAGCACAGGAATCCTCCATCCAGAGGGGACTCACACCTGGAATCTTCTTCCTGAGGAGCAAGGGGTTGAAAACTCACAATGATTACTCCGACTTTTAAAACCTGAACCTGAGAGATGAGACCCTAAAACATATACCTTTGAAAATGAATGGGGCTCATGTCCATGAGAACCACAAGGCTATAATGTTCTGAAATGGCTCTTAAAGGGCTCAGGTGTTTGGACTCACCTGTCCCAGGACCCAGCTCAGAGGAATCCCATTGAGAGGTGCCTACACTTTTTGTTAGTGAAGCTCATTTGCTAATTTTAAAGTGACGGCCAGAGTGGCACATACCTAATTTAGTACACATTTAGGAACATCATCTTCCCACTCTCCCTCTGATTCAATCTAGCCAGCAAGCACCATCATTTTCTGGTCTTATTTTTACCCTCTTTTTTCCTAGAATGCTGTCGATATGCTCACCCTCTACTTCACTCTAGCCAGTAGGTGCTATCTTGGCACTCCAGCTTGTGGGCACCATCTTGTTTTTTTCTTTCTTTTTCTTTGCCTTTTCCACAGTCCATCTGTATGCCATCTACATGGTCTCCTCCTGCCTCATTCAAGCCAGTGGGTGGCATCTGCTTTTCCTTCTGCCACACTCCAAAGTGCCATTAGGTCCCATAGGGGAACTTTTACACATGTTTGTTGAACCAGTTTTTGCATCTGCTACCCAGGGGACACCCTTTTGATTGCCTGGCTCTGGAGGCCAGGGGAACTTGCAAGCCTGGGTCTCATGGGACTGTAACAATCAGAGAGACAGTTCTTGGCAGACTACCACCACAGGGGACTGCACAGATAGCAGACAGAAACACACACCTAGTCTTTCTGTAAAAGAAGTCTATGTCTTTGTCTAGCAGCTTCAGCGTAAGGGGCCAAAGTTCAGGTCTGCCATTTAATTTGGTGCCTATGGAGGTGCTCTCAGGGAATGGAGGCTTGTGGATGCAATCATTTTGCTCCTCTCTGTCTTGCTCCAACTCACCTGTTTCTCTCAGAAGTGAGCTTATATCCATGTCTGGGTGCTCTGATTTTTATAGCTGCCGTCAGGTGAAACCCCTACATCTGTCTCTGGTGGGCAGTGGGGCTTGTGACTATGGGTAACCAATAAACATAATTCTTAAATGGCTACTGCTCTCAGGGAACAGTGAGAGGTAAAAGACCCAGGAGTTATCTTTCTTTGAAAGTTACCTGTTAGCATCATAACTGCAAACTGATAAGTAGGCTTCTAATTAAACACACATTAAGGGCTGACTGTAGTCTTTTCCAGAGACCTGAGGGTGGGCACAATATTAATTCTCTCTCCCAGCCATGCTCCAGAGAGCAAATAACCCCAGAAGGGGAATTTTACATACATTTGGTTCTCCATTTTTAAAGTCTGGTTCTCTGGCTTTTGCAGATGTCATCCAGAGGACACCTCTTGGTCACCTGGCTCTGATGCCAGAAAGGTTGTGTTCTTGTGTTCCATGAGACTGTAACAATTGAAGAGACAGTTCTTGGAGACTACTACCACAGGGCACTGTAGAGATACCCAACTGAAACACATCCCTTATCTTTCTGTAAAAGAGACCTATTTGTCTTGGAGCTTTGGACTGAGGGGCAGGTTTCAGGTATTACAAACAACTAGGGGCTTAGGAAGTATCCTCAGGGAATATAGGCTAGTTGATACCATCTTTGCACTCTTCCACTGCCTCAGTGTAGCTTGCTAATCTCTCCCTGAAAGGAGATTAGACACTTGTCCAGAATCCCAATTTTTGCAACTCCCATGCAGGGGATATCTCCTGTTCCCCTGGTTCTGGTAGTCAGCAGGGCTCATGCTTGCAGTAGCACAGAGTTGTATATATTCTCATACTTTAAAGCTGCTGTCTGGGAGTCTGGCTTCCACTCAGTCTGTATGCACACACTGACTGAGTTCCTTCCCTTTGGGACATTGACAATGTCCCCAACTACTGGCAGCCACTAAAAATAGAAGGCTATATGGATAATTACAAAATTTTGAGAGACAATCAAGACTTAGGACAGAGGTGAATGAAAGGTTTATCTCCTAAACAAGGCCACTCCTTCAAGACTATGAGAGATGGCTGTTTTATCTAATGCCTAGAAACCAATATGGAGAGTCAAGAAAAATAAAGAATCAGAAGAATATGTCTGAAATGAAAGTATAAGATAAAACCTCAGAAAAATCTTAACATTAATGAAATGGAGATAAATATTTTATCTCATAAAGAGTTAAGAGTTATGGTCATAAAGATTTCCACTAAATTAGAGAGAAGAATGAACACAGTGAAAGCTCCAACAAAGAGATAGAAAACATAAGTACAAAACAGAAGTCACGTTGAAGAATACAATAACTGAACCAAAATACACGAGAGTGGTTCAACAGCAGACTAGATGAGGAAGAAAAAAGGATCAGTGATGGGGCCCCAGAAGGAAAAGAGAAACAGAAAGGGACATAAAATTTATTTGAAGAAAAACTGGCTGTAAACTGCTCTAATTTGGGGAAGGAAATAAACTCTCTGTACAAGAGGCCAAAAAAGTGCCAAATAAGATGAACCAGTATCTCATAGAAATATGCATTATATTTAAAATGTTAAAAAATAAAGACAAAAATATAATGTTACAGAAGCAAAAGAAAAATAACTTGCTACCTACAAGAAAACCTCCCATAAAAGTACCAGAAGATTTTTCAGCAGGAACTTTGCAGGCCAGAAGGGAGTGAAACAATATATTTAAAGTGCTAAAAGAAAAAACTTCCAACCCAAAATACTCTATCCCACAATGGTTTCATTCAGAACTGAAGGAGAGATATTTTCCAGACAGACAAATGCTAATGGAATTCATCACCACTAAACCGGCCTTAAAAGAAATGTTGAAGGCACTTCTTTAAGCTGAAAAGAAAGATTGCTAATTAGTAACATATGAAAGTATATTACAATATAAATATGAAAACATAGGAAAGTATAATAAGTCTCACTGGTATGGGTAAATATAAAGTAAAATAAAATAATAATCACATATAAAGCTAGTAGGATGGTTAAAAGACACATTTAGTAAAAATAACTCTGACCACAATAATCATTTAAGGGATAAGCTCACAAAATCAAATGATATAAAAAACATAAAAATTTGGGGGAGAGTAAAAATGTAGATATGTAGAATGTGTTCAAACTTTAGTTGTTATCAACTTAAATAGATTGTTACAAATATAAGTTGATATATGTAAGCTGCATGGTAACTCCAAAGCAAAACCTATAGTAAATTCACAAAAGATAAAGAGACAGTAATCTAAGAGTAACATTAAAAAGTCAAATCACAAACTAAGAGAGTGAGAAAAGAAGAAAACTACAGTGCAAAACTTTGAGACAGCCAGAGAATGTTAACAAAATGGTAATAAGTAGATATCTCTTAATAATTAATTTAAGTACAAACGAACTAAATTTTCAAATCACAGAATGGCTAAATGGATTTAAAAAAAAAGACAAGAAAAACCCTGTGTAATGCCTAAAAGAAATTAACTTCATATCTAAGGACACACAGACTGAAAGTGAAGGGATGGAGAAGAAATTCCATGTAAATGGAAACTAAAAGAAATCAAGGGTAAAAATATTTATATCAGACAAAATAGGCTTTAAAGTATGGGCCATAATCAAAGACAGAGGAGATCAGAAAATGGTGGAATAGGAAGGCTGGAGCTCAAAAACAACAAAATTACAACCAAATGGTGAACAATCTTCAACCAAATGGGACTGGAAACTTTCAAAAAGATATCCTACTCCAGAAGACAAAAGAGGTAACTTCAGACATAGGATTGGTAATTTTGCAATATAAGCAACCCCATACTTGCCAGGTGGGAGTCCACAGATTAGAAAGTAACTGTAACACAGAGACACACCTACAGGAGTGAGTTTTGATCCCCAAATCAAATCCCCACACCTGGGGATCTGGAACTGAGATAAAGAGCCCCCAGAGCATCTGGCATTGAAGGCCAGTTAGGCTTGTGTGCAGGAGCTTCAGGTGGACTGGAGGAAATGAAGACCCTATCCTTGAAAGGTGCACACTGACTTTCATGTGCATTGGGTCCTAGGGCAAAGCAGAAGCTCCAGAGGAATCTGGGTCAGACTTGACTGCAGTTTTTGGAGGATTTCCTATGAAAACAGGGGGTGACTCTGTTTTGTTGTGGGAGAAGGACATTGAAGGCAAAGCTTTCAGGAATATTCATCAGCCTGCATTTCTCTGGAGGTGGCCATTTTGGGAAAATGTGGCCCCACCCATCAGTGCCGAGAAGCCCCAGGCCAAACAATAATCCAGGTGGTCTCACAGTCCCACCCATCAGTAAACATGCTGCCTAAACACTCCCCCAGGCACATAGCCACCTCTAATCTCACCCAGAGACAAAGCCCCACCCACCAGAGGGATAGGAATTAGCCCCACATGCCAGTGGGTAGGCCCCAGTCCCTCCCATCAGGAAACCTACAGTAAGTCCCATACTAACTTCAGGCACAAAGGGGGCAGACATCAGAAATAAGAGAGGCTACAGCTCTATTATCTGCAAAAAGGACACCACACCAAAAACCCATAAAAATAAAAAGACAGAGAACTATAACTCAGAAGAGGGAAAAAGAAAAAAACCCATAAAACCCCATAAAAACCCATAAAAACAGCTAAGTGATCAGGAGATCATCAGGAAAATAACTTTAGACTGATGATGCTCTAGATTATACAAGACACTGGAAATAAACTGGAGGCAAAGATTGATAATTTACAGGAAACATTGAGCAAAGAAATACAAGATATAAGATTTAAGCAAGCAGAGATGCAAAAGACAGTAACTGAAATAAAAAAAATAGTTAGAAGCAGCCAACAGCAGAATACAGGAGGCAGAAGAATGAATTAGTGAGGTGGAGGACAAGACTAGTGGAAATCACTGATGTGGAACAGAAAAGAGAAAAAAGTTTGAAAAGAAATGAGTAGAGTCTCAGATAACTCTGGGACAAGGTTAAACACTTCAACATTTGTATTACAGGGGTGCCAGAGGGAGAAGAGAGAGAGAAGGGGACAGAATAAAAATTCAAAGAAATAATACCTGAAAACTTCACTAACATGGGAAAGGAACCACTCACACAAATCCAGGAAGCACAAGGAGTACTATATAAAATAAACCCAAGGAGGAGCACCCCAAGACACATATTAATCAAAATGGCCAAAATTAAAGACAAGGAGAAAATATTGAAAGGATCTAGGGAAAAGAAACAAATAACATACAAAGGAACTCCAATAAGTTTATTAGCAGATTTTTCAGCAGAAACTCTGCAGGCCAGAAGGGAGTAGCATGATACACTTAACACAATGAAAGGAAAAAACCTCCACCCAAGATTACTTTACCCAGCAAGGCTCTCATTCAGATTTGAAAGAGAAATCGAAAGCTTCACAGATAAGCAAAAGTGAAGAGAATTCAGCCACACTAAACCAGCTTAAAAAAAATACTAAGGGAGGAAAAGAAATCTCCAGGAAGAAAAGAAAAGGCCACCAATAGAAACAAAAATAAAACATATGACAAGGCTCACCAGTAAAGGCATGTATACAGTAAAGATAGGAAATCATCCATTCATGATTATGTTATCAAAATCAGAAATCATGAGAAGAGGAGGGTACAGATGCAGGACTCTGGAGATGCGCTTGCAATGAAGTAACCAGCAACTTAAAACAATGTCATATATATATAGGCTCCTCTATCAGAACTTCAGGGTAATTGTGAACTAAAAATCTACAACTGATACACAAACAAATAAGAAAAATCAACTCAAATACAACACTAAAGATAGACATCAAACCAAAAGAGGAGAGAACAAGAGAAGAAGGGAAGAAAACAGCAACAAGAACAAATCCAAAACAGTTAACAAAATGAAAATAAGAACATACATATCAATAATTACCTCAAATATTAATGGATTAAATGCCTCAACCAAAAGACATAGGCTGGCTGAATGGATACAAAAACAAGATCCATACATATGCTGTCTTCAAGAGATGCACTTCACTTCTAGGGACACATATAAACTGAGAGTGAAGATTTATTCCATGCAAATGGGAATCAAAAGAAATCTGGAATATCGATAATAGCATTAAACAAAATAGACCTTAAAATGAAGAATAATTTAAGAGACAAGGAAGGACAGTACATAACGATCAAAGGTTCAATCCAAGAAGAAGGTATAATAAATTTAAACATACAAACACCCAAAATACGATCACCACAATATATAAGGCAACTGTCAATGATCTTAAAAGGAGAAACTGACAATAACACAATAACAGTGGGAGACGTAAACACCCCACTCATAGCAATGGATAGATCATCCAGACAGAAAATCAATAAGGAAACACAGGCCTTGAATGAAGCATTAGACCAGATGGACTTAATAGATATTTATAGGACATTCCATCCAAAAGCAGCAGAATACACATTCTTCTCAAGAACACATGGACTATTCTCTAAAGTTGATCACATTCTGGGCCACATATCAAGCCTTGGTAACTTTTAAGAAAATTGAAATCACGTCAAGCATCTTTTCTGACCACAATGCCATACAACTGGAAGTCAACAACAAGAAAAAAAATTGCAAAAAACACAGACATGTGGAGACTAAACAACATGCTACTAAACAACCAATGGATCACTGAAAAAAATCAAAGAAAAAATTAAAAAGTACCTAGAAGCAAGTGACAAAGATACAACACTTCAAAACCTATGGAATACAGCAAAATCAGTTTAGAAGAATGTTTATAGCAATGCAAGCCTACCTCAGGAAAGAAGAAAAAGCTCAGGAAAAAACCCTAACTTTACATCTAAAGCAGCTAGAGAGAGAGAATAGCAGACAAAACCTAAAGTTCATAGAAGAAAAGAAATCATAAAGATCAGAGCAGAAATCAGTGAAATAGGAACTAAGAAAACCATAGAAAGGATCAATGAAACTAAAACCTGGTTCTTTGAGAAAAATCAACAAAATTGAAAAACCCTTAGCCAGAATTACCAAGAAAGTAAGAGAGAGAACTCAAATCTATAAAATTAGATATGAAAAAGGAGAAGTTACAGTGGACATTACAGAAACACAAAGGATCATAAGAGACTACTATATGCAACTATACACCAATAAAACAGAAAATCTAGAGGAAATGGAAAAGTACATTCTTGAAAAGACTAAACTAAGATGAAATAGAAAAGAGGAATGGACCAATCACAAGTACTAAAATTGAAATTGTGATTAAAAAACTTCCAACAAACAAAAGTCCAGGACCAGAAGGATTCATGGGTGAATTTCTATCAAATATTTAGAAAAGAGCTAACACCTATCCTTCTGAAAATATTCCAAAAAATTTCAGAGAAAGGAACACTCCCAAACCCATTCTATGAGACAACCAACACCCTGATACCAAAACCAGACAAAGTTACTACAACAAAGACAACTACAAGCCAATCTCACTGATGAACATAGATGCAAAAATCCTCAACAAAATACTAGCCAACCAAATCCAACAATATATTAGAATGATTGTACATCATGATCAAGTGGGATTTATCCCAGGGATGCAAGGATTCTTCAATATCTGCAAATCATTCAGTGTGATGCACCATATTAACAACTGAAGGATAAAAAACGTATGATTCTCTCAATTGATGCAGAAAAAGCTTTTGACAAAATTCAATACCCATTTCTGGTAAAAACCCTTCTGAAAGGGGGTGTAGAGGGAACCTACCTCAACATAATAAAGGCCATATATGACAAACCCAGAGCTAACATCATTCTCAATGGTGAAAAGCTGAAAGAATTCCCACTGAGATGAGGAAAAAGACAAGGATGTCCACTCTCACCACTACTATTCAACAGAGTTTTGGAAGTCCTAGCCACAGCAATCAGAGAAGTAAAAGAAATAAAAGTAATCCAAGTTGGAAAGGAAGAAGTAAAGGTATCACTATTTGCAGATGACATGATACTATACCCAGAGAATCCTAAAGACTCTACCAAAAAACTATTAGAGCTCATCAATGAATTTGGCAAAGTTGCAGGATACAAAAATAATACACAGAAATCAACTGCATTTCTATATACTAACAATGAAAGATAAGAAAAAGAAATTAGGGAAACAATCCCATTTACCATGACATCAAAAAGAATAAAGGAAACCAAAGATGACACTGGCATATGTAAAGACTTACCATGCTCTTGGATTGGAAGAATAAATATTGGAAAAATAAATATCAAAAATACATTTTGTGAAACTTCCCAAATCTGAAGAAGGAAACAGATATGGGAAACACAGAGTATCCCAACAAGAGGAACCTAAAGAGACCCACACAAGGACATATTGTAATTAAAAAGGCAAAAGTTAAATATAAAGAAAGTATTCTAAAGCCAGCAAGAGAAAAATAATGAGTCACATACAAGGGAACTCCCTTAAAGCTATCAGCTGATTTTTCAGAGGAAAATTTGCAGGCTGGAAGAGATTTGCACCATAAATTTAAAGCACTAAAAGTTAAAAACCTTCAACCTACTATACCCTACCCCGTAAGATTATCTTTCAGAGTTGAAGGAAGATAAAAAACTTCCCAGATAAGCAAACACCAAAATATTTAATCAATAATAAACTAACCCTAAAAGAAATGTTAAAGGATCTTCTATAAGTTGAAAAGAAAAGGCTAAAACAGGAGGTATGTATAAAAAGGGAAAAATCCCACTAGTAAAGGAAAATTTATAGTAGAAGCTTGGGGTCAACATCTTAAATAAGCTAACAAGAAGAATAAAAGACAAAAAGTTATAAAATAAAGTGTAACTACAATAATCAGTAAAGGGCTAAATATGACAAAAATATGACATTCAGATCACAAATGTGGGGGAGTGGAATAAAAATGTAGATCTTTCAGTATGTGATTGAACTTAAACGATCAAGTAGATAGAGTCAACATATATGAATGCTATGGTAACCATAAATCAAAAACCCACAATGCATACACAAAAACTAGACAAAACAATAAACTTTTGAGGAAAGAAATCAAATTGCAAAGTAAGAAACCAAAGGAAAAATACGGAACTACAAATACATCAGAAAACCAGTAACAAGATGGCAATAAACACATACCTATCAGTAATCACTTTAAATGTCAATGGACTCCAAATAAAAGATATAAGGTGGCCAACTGGATAAAAAACAAGATCCTCTGGAGTTCCCGTTGTGGCTCAGTGGTTAACGAATCTGACTAGGAAACATGAGGTTGTGGGTTTGACCCCTGGCCTTGCTCAATGGGTTAAGGATCGGGCATTGCTGTGAGCTGTGGTGTAGGTTGCAGACATGGCTCAGAACCCACATTGCTGTGACTCTGGCATAGGCTGGCAGCTACAGCTCCAATTGGATCCCTAGCCTGGGAACCTCCATATGCCATGGGTGTGGCCCCAGAAAAGGCAAAAAAAGAAAAAAAAGGACAAAAAACCCCCCAAGATCTTTCTATACACTGCTTACAAAAGAGCCACTTCAGAGCTAAAGACACACAGAATGAAAGTGAGAGGATAAAAAGGATATTTCATGCCAATGGAAATAACAAGAAATCTGGGGTAGCAATACTTAGATAAAATAGATTTCAAAACAAAGTTTTTAACAAGTGTCAGAGAAGGACTTTATATAATGATAAGGGGTCAGTACAAGAAGGGAATATAACACATTAATATATATGCAATTCATAGAAACATCTAAATATATAAAGCAAATATTAACAGACATAAGGGGAGAAATTTCAATAATACAAAAATAGTAGGAGATTTTAATATCCTACTTATATTAATAGATAGATCATACAGACAAAAAATCAATAAGGAAACAGTCTAAATGACATATTAAATCAGCTGGATTTAATAGATATCTATAGGACATTCCATTCAAAAAGACAATACACGTTCTTTTCAAGTGCACATGGAAAATTCACAATGATAGATCATATGCTAGGCCATAAAATGTCTTAACAAATCTAAATGGACAGTAATTATATCAAGCATTTTCTGACCACAACAGTATGAAACCAAAAATCAATTACAGGAGGAAAAAGGGAAAAAACACAAACACATGGAAACTAAACATTCTGCTGAACAACATGATACTGCTACCTCAAGAAATAAGGAAAACCTAAATAAACAGTTAAAACTACCATCTAAAGGAACTAAAAATAGAACAAAGCCCAAAGTTAGCAGAAGGAAGGAAATAATAACTATCAGAGAGGAAATGAATAAAAATATTAAAAATGATAAAAAAGATTAATGAAAACAAGGGGTAGTTTTTGAAAACATAAACAAAAATTCAGAAGCATTTATTCAGGCTCATCAAGAAAAAAAAAGAGGACCCCCCCCAGAAAATAAAATAAGAAATGAAAGAGGAGACCTTATAACCAATATCAGGCAGATAAAATATAATTATCAGAAAAATGGTTATATGCCAAAAAACTGGAAAATATAGAAAAAGGGATAAATTTTCAAAAGAAACAATCATCAAAGACTGAATCAGGAAACAGACAACTTGAACAGGCTGTTCACTGGTCTTGAATTAAATTGAACTTGTTATCCAAAAATTTCCGGTGAACAAAAGTCAAGGACTAGATGGATTCCAGGAGAATTCTACCAAACATTTAGAGAAAGCTAATACCTATCCTTCTCAAACTATTCCAAAGCTTTAAAGGGGAGAAACACCCCTAAATTTTTTCTACTGGGTCACAATTACCTTGATAGCAAAACCAGACAGACATTAAAAAAAAAGAAAAGGAAAAAATCAGGCCAAAATCTCTGATGAATATGGATGAAAAAATTCTTTTTTTTTTCTTTTTGCCTTAACTAGGGCCGCACCCGCTGCATATGGAGGTTCCCAGGCTAGGGGTCTAACAGGAGCTGTAGCTGCCAGCCTTTGCCACAGCCATAGCATCGCGGGATCCGAGCCATGATTGCAACCTACACCACAGCTCACGGCAACCAGGGATCGAACCCTCAACCTCATGGTTCCTAGTCGGATTCGTTAACCACTGAGCCACAATGGGAACTCCTAGATGAAAAAATTCTCAACAAAATATTGGCAAACCAAATTTAACAACATTTTAAATATATTAAAAATATTTAACAGTATTTTAAAAGGACCATCATGACAAAGTACAACTCCAGGGATGCAAGAATGTTTCAATATCTGCAAATCAATCACTGTAATACATCACCTTAACAAAAGGAGGGATAAAAATTCCATGATCATTTAAATAGAGAAAATAATTTGACAAAATTCAACATTCATTCACTATAAAACTGTTATTGAAGTTGGTAGAGAATGACCATATCTCAACATAATCAAATCCATTTTTGACAATACCACAGCTAACATTACACTTGACAGTGAACTGAATGCTTTTCTTCTAAGATCAGTAACAAGACAATGATGCCCACCCTCATTAATTTCTACTTAATAGAGTATTGCAAGGCATAGCCATAACAATCAGATTTTAAAAAATAAATAAAAGCATCCACATTTTAAGTAAAGAATTAAAATTGTCACTATTTGCAGATGGCATGATACTACATATAAAATACCCTATAGATTCCATGGAAAAAACTGTTAGAACTAATAAATGAATTCAGTACAGTTTCAAGATGCAAGATTAATATAAGGAATCTATTGCATTTCTATACAGTAAAAATGAACAATCAGAAAGAGAAAATAATAAAACAATCCTATTTAAAATTGCATTAATTAAGAATAATATACTGAGGAATAAACTTGAGGTGAAAGAGCTATACTCTGAAACTGTATAGTTTTATATATGTTTTATGAGGAAAATTGAAGATGATACAAAGAAATAGAATGATATCCTGTGCTTTAGGATCAGAAAAATTAATATTGTTAAATGTCCACACTATCCAAAGCAATCTACAAGTTTAATATAATCCTTACCAAAATATTCATGATATTATGTATAAATAGATCAGCAGGAGGCAGATCAATATGGCAGAGGATTAAGACGTCTCAGTTACCTTCTCCTACAAACATATCAAGAAAACACATCTGGACTTCCCATCATGGTGCAGCAGAAACGAATCTGACTAGGAACCATGAAGTTGCGGGTTCGATCCCTGAACTTGCTCAGTGTGTTGATGATCCTGCATTGCCATGAGCTGTGGTGTAGGTTGCAGATGAGGCTTGGATCTGGCAATTCTGTGGCTTTACTGTAAGCCAGTGGCCACAGCTCCTATTACACCCACAGCCTGAGAACCTCCATATGCTGCAGGTGCAGCCATAAAATGACAAAAGACAAAAAACAAACAAAACAAAAAACCCCACACATCTACATGTAAAACAACTCACACAGAACATCTACTGAATGCTGGCAGAAGAACTTAAAATTCCAAAAAGGGAAATAAAGCCTAGACGTAACTGGGTAGAACAAAGGAACAGAGAGAGAGAGAGAGAGAGAGAGAGAGAGAGAGAGAGAGAGAGAGAGAGAGAGAGAGAGAGGAGGAATAAGGACATGACTAGCATTCCTGAGAGGGAGGTATGAAAGAGAGAAGGAACCCATACCCTAGGAAGACACCTAACCAACCAGGAGATCAGCTGAAAGAGAGTGACCTCAAAGTTGCCAAGAAAACACAGCAGCTGGACTGAAGACAAAGTAAAGTTAGAGCCCCCTAGATCATTTGTGCCACCACCCTGGACACAACAGCCTGAGACACTTGGGCTGGGTCTGGGCACTGAGGCCTAGGCTCTGGAGGTCAGTCCCTGAGGGGAGGACTGGGGTTGGCTGTGTGGGGACAGCCTGAGGGGATAAGGAGCAGTATGCCATGGGCGGGGGAATGGTATGCTACAGTCTAGGAAGTGGAACGCCATGGCAGAGGGAAACTGGAAGGTCTGGGCCCACAGGAGACGCAATGCACCACTGTTTGGGAGGGAAAGAAAAAGAGGGGTGGACCACCATAGGAATCTCCCTGGACATGCGAGCTTGGGCTCTCAAAGGGCCAGGCATCTCTGGTGCAGGCTATGGGTGGCAAAAAGTCACCTGCTCTGGCTACGGGAAACTGGCACTTCTTGTGCAGGCAATAGGCATCTGG
Source organism: Catagonus wagneri (assembly GCA_004024745.2). Taxonomy (NCBI): domain Eukaryota; kingdom Metazoa; phylum Chordata; class Mammalia; order Artiodactyla; family Tayassuidae; genus Catagonus; species Catagonus wagneri. The sequence continues at coordinate 7,088,657 of PVHT021183585.1, forward strand.
GAATCTCTTGTGTGGGCTAAAGGCAGCACAGGGCTAAGTGTGACCTGGTGCCTCTTGTGTGATCTACATGCAGCAGGGATGGACCATGGTGGTCATCTTGTAGACCAGGGGGAGGGGTGACCTGCCACTACTGGGGGCCTATGAATGGGCCCCAACTGTGGCCCCAGGCACCTCAGGGTTGGCAAGAGAAAAAAAAAGGCACTGCAACCCAGCACCACACGTTGTTGCTCCCACCCTCCTGGGAATACACCTGCCCTGAAGCTGCCACTGCCAAACACTCTGGGAAGGGCCCAGATGCTTGATCACTGTCCTTTCACTGTCCTGCAACTAGGAGTAACTGGTACAGCACCTCCTGCATGGGCTAAGCAGGACAGGGTAATTCTTGCACAGTCTGCAAGTGGTGGGGGCAAACCACTGCCATTATCTCTGACTCCAGAGGTGGGCATGGCCCACCACCAGTAGGGATCTGTGTACAGGCACCACTTTTGGCTCCAGTCATCTAAGGATTCCACAGAGGAGGGCACTGTGAATGAAAACCACCTGTTGTTGCTCTCTCACCCCTGGGAGCACTGCGGCCCTGTAGCTGCCACTGCCAAATACTCTGGGCAGTGCCTCATGCTTGATCTCTGTCACTTCCCAGGATCCTGCAACAAGGAGCACCCTGTGCAGCACCTCCTGTGTGGCCTAAGTGAGACAGAATTCTTCTTGAACAGTCTGCAGGTGGCAGGGGCAAACCACCGCAGTTATCACTGACTCCAGAGGTTGGCATGGCCTGCTACTACTAGGGTTCCCTGAACAGGCACCATGTGTGGCTCCAGTCACCTCAGAGGAGGGCATTGCAATCAAACACTACCTGTTGTTGCTCTCACTGCCATGGGAACTCACAGCCTGCTGCTGCCACTGCTAAATGCTCTGGGCAGCTTATAAAGCTGCCTAGGCTCATTAACAGTTCCCAGGGCCCTACAACTAGGAATAGCCTGCACCACCTTCCTACAGGTCCTTGCTGCTGTTAAAAGCCCAGCAACCAGGCACTGAATACTAGCCCTACCCATTGTCTCCTTCTCCCTGGAAACACACTCAGCTCCCATGCCAAAAATAAATAGTAATCCCCCACAAAATACAAAGGGCACCCTTGCATAGAAATAGCCACCCCCCCAAGACTGCAATTTTGTTTCCCTAAACTCACAGAAAAAGAAAAACATAAGCAAGATGAAGAAGCTCAGGAACCACTCCCAGTTAAAAGAACAGAATTCACATGAAGCAGTAAACAATGAAGCAGACCTCTGCAGTCTGGCAGACAGTGAGTTCATAAGGGAGGTAGTGAAAATACTGAAGGAATTAAGACTAAATATCAGGAATTAAGAGCAGATTTGAACAGTAATACAGATTCCTTTTGAAGGACCTAGAAAATATAAGGAGGAACCAAGAAAAACTAGAAAATTCATTTGCAGAGATTCAAATTGAGCGAAAGGCACTAAATAGCAGAACGAATAATACGGAGGAATGAATTAGTGACTTGGAAGATAGAACAATGGAAATCACACAGTCAGGACAGCAGACAGAAAACCAAATGAAAAAAAAACATGAAAGCAATATAAGAGGTGTATGCGATAGTATAAAGTGGGGCAATCTATGCATAATAGGTATTCCAGAAGGAGAAGAAAAGGAAAAGGGGATTGAAAATATATTTGAAGAAATTTTGACTAAAAACTTTCCAAAACTAAAGGAAACTGATATTGAGATACAGGAAGCACAGAGGGTCCCAAACAAGTTGAACCCAAATAGGACCACGGCAAGATATATTATAATAAAAATGGCAAAAGTTAAATATAAGGAGAGGATCCTAAAGGCAGAAAGAGAAAAGCAAAGCATTAATTATAAGGGAATCCCAATAATTCTATCAGCTGATTTCTCCACAGAAACACTACAGGTCAGAAGGGAGGTGCAAGATACATTAAAGTTCTGAGCGGAAAAAGAAAATGAAACCTAGAATACTCTATCCAGCAAGAATATCACTTAAAATAGAAGGGGAAATAAAGAATTTCTCCAACAAAAAAAGCTAAAGAGTACAGCAATACCAAACCCATTCTAAAAGAAACACTGAAAGGGCTTCTCTAAATAAAGAAAAAAAGGAAGAAGAAATATGATAGAGGAAACCACAATTGGAAAGCTATCAGTTAAATAAGTCAGCATACAGATCTAAACATGAAGGTGTTAAAAAAAAAGACTTCAAAATCATAGAATGTGGGGAAGTAAAGTAAGAAAATATAGATTCTTTTTTTTTAAATTTTAATAATGTGTTTAAGCCTGTATGACTATCAGGCTAAAGCAAGCAGATACAGGAAGGGGTTAACATACTTAAAAAACAGGGCAACCACAAATCAAAACCAAATATTACATTCACAAAAACTAAAAAGAAAATTACTCAAGCATAAAATAAATGGAAATCATCCAACCAAAAAAAGAAAGGAAGAAAAGAGAAATATAGAATCAACTGGAAAACAAGGTTTAAAATGAAAATAAATACATATCTATCAATAATTCTCTTAAATAGCAATGGAATGAATGCTCCAATTGAAAGATAGAGTGTCAGCTTGGATAAAAAAGCAAAAACCTACAATCTGCTGTCTACAAGAGACACACACTAGGGTGAAGGATACATATAGATTTAAAATGAGGGTATGGGAAAAGATATTTCATGCCAATGGACAAGATAGGAAAGCAGGAGCTGCAATATTCATATCAGACATATCAGACAAAATAGACTTTAAAATGAAGTCCATAAATAAAGAAATAGAAGGACACTATTTATTGGTGAAAGGATCCATTCAAGAAAAGGATATTACAATCATCATTATATATGCTCCTAATATAGGAGTGCCCAATTACTTACAACAATTACTAACAGACATAAAAGGAGAAACTGATGGGAATACAGTTGTAGTAGGAGACTTTTACATCCCACTCACATCAATGGACAGATCCTCTAGACAGAAAATCAATAAGGTGAAAGAGATCGTAAATGACACAATCAAAAAGTTAGAGCTAATTGACATATTCAGGACACTACATCCAAAAAAATCTGAATATACATTCTTCTCAAGTGCACATAGAACGTTCTCAAAGATCGATCACATACTGGTGCACAAAGCTAACCTCAACAAATTTAACAGTATAGAAATCATTTCAAGTATCTTCTCTGACCACAATGGCATGAAACAATAAATCAACCACAGGAAAAGAAATGAGAAAAAACAACACACTGCATGGAGACTAAAAAACATGCTACTAAAAAACCAATTGGTCAATGAGGAAATCAAGAAGGAAATTAAGAAATACCTTGAGACAAATGATAATGAAGACACAACCACTCCAAATCTATGGGATGCTGCAAAAACACTTCTCAGAGGGCAGTTCATGCCAATACAGGCCTTCCTCAAAAAAGAAGAAAAATCTGAAATCAACAACCAACCCACCACCTAAATGAATCAGAAAAAGAACAAACAAAACCCATTAGAAATTATAAACATCAGAGAAGAAATTAGTAAAACAGAGATTCAAAAAGCAATAGAAAAAATCAATAAAACCAAGAGCTGATTCTTTGAAAAGGTAAAAAAATTGACAACCTTCTGGCTAGATTCACCAAGAAGAGGAGAGAAAAAAACCAAATAAACAAAATAAGAAATGAAAAAGGAGAAATCACAGCAGATACTGCAGAAATACAAAAAAATGATAATACTGTGAACCACTGTTTATATGAATGTAAATTAGCACAGCATTTGAAGAGAAAATTTGGCAATATATCACAAACTTAAAAGTACAGATGTTTTTTTTCTTAATGGATTTTATTTCAATTATAGGTGTACATAAATCATCACAATCAATTTTACAGATTTTGTATCCCAAACCCACAGTGCATCCCCCCACACCCTAGATTGTCTTATTTGAAAAACCAAGATTTTCCAAAGTCTGTGAGTCATTGTCTGTTCTGTAAAGAGGTTCATTTTGTCTTTTAAGTTTCCACATGTAAGCGGTAGCATTGGGTGTTGCTGCCTAATTGTCTGACTGGTTTCACTTTGCATGATAATTTCTAGGTCCATCCATGTTGCTATAAATGTTGGTAATTCGTTCCTTTTAATGGCTGAGTAACATTCCATTGTGTGTATGTACCATATCTTCCCTATCCACTCTTCTGTCGATGGGCATTTAGGTTGTTTCCATGACCCGGCTCTTGCGTAGAGTGCTGCAATGAACACTGGAGTACATGTGTCTTTTCGAGTCATGGTTTCTGCTGGATAGATGCCCAGGAGTGGGATTACTGGATCGAATGGTAATTCTGAGTTTTCTGAGGAATCTCCATACTGTTTTCCACAGTGGCTGCACCAATTTGCATTCCCACCAACAGTGTAATAGGGTTCCTTTTTCTCCACACCCTCCCCAGCACTTATTGTTTGTAGACGTTTTGATGATGGCCATTCTGGCTGGTGTAAGGTGGTACCTCATAGTGGTTTTGATTTGCATTTCTCTAATGAGGAGCGATGTTGAGCATCTTTTCATGTGTTCATTTGCCATCTGCATGTCTTCTTTG